>VZTN01015921.1:0-84995 GCA_013400515.1 Erpornis zantholeuca
TGCCTACTGGACTCCCAGAGGCAGACTGGGACTCCCAGAGTCCAGCCCAGAGCTATGGCTGGACTTCCAGACCTTTCTTTCTACAGGATCACCGCGTCAACAGAACTGCTTCGCCTGGATTGCCTCCACCATCAGAGTGTCAGGTTGTATTTCTGACTTTTGTCAGTATCCTTGTATTACTGCATCCATTTATTTATTTCTTTTAATTTTCTTCCATTAAATTATAATTCTGACTTGCGATCTCCCACTGGTTTGATTTCAAACTAGTACAGCCTGGAATATGTATCTGCTGCCAAATATTAAATTATGCAGGGGAATATACCACTTAGGCAGAGATTCCTTGGCTTCATAAAAGAAGCTGCAGAAATCATTGTGTTCTCCCCCTGGGCTCTTTGAAGAAAAATCCTTCTGATGGAGTCAATTGAATCTGGAGGGGCCACAAAGTTGTTGAGCCCCAGGTTAGCAGAGGATTTTGAGGCAGACATGCCTGTACTTGGGCATTAGAGCATCAGTGTAAGCAAGCTCCTAGGCAGTTTTAACAGGTGCCGTGAGCTGATTACAGAATGTTCTCAGTGCAGCCCAGGGCCCTTGCTCCACGTGCCCACAAATTTCATTCCTGCAGATGAGACAGCAATGAATTTGCCATTCATTAATAACAAATAATATCTCTCAATCCGTCTTGCATGAGCGTCATTGTGGAATTGCTCTTTCACTTTCATTTTACAGGGTTCCCTGTGATAAATTTAGCTTGTAAAGGGTGATTAAGACACTTCATTATGTTTTAATGTGTCTTTAGGCCTATGTCTAACAGTAATGCTCATTCTGGATCTCCCCGGATTTAGCTGGCTGTTGCAGCCCGGAAAAGCCTGCATGTGGGGTATGACTCCGTCTGGGCACTACACCAATGGCTCCTGCCTCATGGCAGGGAACTTCGGGAAGCCCAAAATGTGTCTCCACTGCTGAGGATAGTCCAGGTCAGCACATCAGCCAGGTGTGGGTCTCACAGGAGGAAATTAGCTTGGTCATTTCTTCTCCTCACCACCCAGCTTGTTCATCTCAGAGCACAGGTTTGCAGGCAACAGTAAGGTCCCAATCAGCTCTGGCTGCCAAAACTTGAATTCACAATCAGATTTGGATTTTCTGGCTAACAAGCAGCTCCTCAGAGCCTTGCATGGTGAAGTTGGTTCAGCAAAGTGTGAGGGGGTATTTGTATTTGCATCCCGAATTGCAACCTGGAAGCCCTCCATCCCACACTGATAAACCCTGAAGATGGCTATTTCCTATTTTGTGCTTTACTCAGCTGAAAAGTTTATCCAGTGACATGTAGGCACAGGAGTGCCTTGGTTTGGGAAGGCAGGCAATTATTTCCTGCCTGAAGGGAGAAAGTTCATACTGTGCTGTGCTTTGTGTTTTCTACAGAGCAGAGCATCTCTGATTGCTCCCAGGCTTCCTCAGTTTGTCAGTCACCAGCTCTCTTCATGGACTATGTAAGGAGCCCAAGTACCTCATTAAGATGTTTTCAATTGCTCTCTGTAGCCACCTGCATAGCAATGCATTGTGCAAGACCTAAATTAGGCAGTGTGAAGGACTCGCAGGAAGATGCCCATGCTTTAATCATCCTATCTATGTAAGAGGGAACATGGTCTGATCCCAGCAAAACTTCTGCCCCATCACCTTGTATGCCTTGCACTTTTGCTGCCACCCAGTACCTGTTTTGTGTGCCTGGGCATTGGGCTGTCACAAGGTAACAGAAGCTATTTTCATTCTTCTTGTTCTCTCACTTAACACTTCTATTACATACTTAAACTATTCTAGTTTCAGGCTCTTCTCTTTTAGATATCTGAGCACCTGTTGATAAAACTTTTTGCATGTTCTGAGAAATCGTATGTGTTCCATCTTCTTTCTGTTACTTTTTCTGGGCACCGTTACTGTAGATAACAGCACTGGGAATTAAGTGCTTAGCTGGGAAACCTCTCCCATCCCTTCTCATACAGATTTAGATTGGGGCAGGATGGCAATCTTTAACACAGGCAGAAAAGATCTTGCTTGCTGGTTTTTAGGGGAGAATTAGAGCCTCGGGTCCTAAATCAGTCACAACACTCAGGCTAGTGAGGGCTGGGAGGCTGTATCCTGTGGAAAGGTTAGTGTTTGGCTAATTCCCCCAGGCAGTTTGAGGTACCTGTGGTAGCCTTCCTCCCTCCCTGTGTTGAATTGCTGCATGGCGTTGCCACATACTGTTAAAGAGCAGCATCCTGGAAATGCAGCAGTGGACACATTTCAGAGGCAGGCCACGCCATCAGATGTGTAAAACTCCCCAGCTTCCTTCAGGATGAAGAGCTGCTCAGCAGCCTCTGTGTTAGTCCCTGGGATGTGTAGTTTTATGGTGTCTGAGAAGAACAGGGCAGCAGGTGCACTCCCAGGGAGTACCCTTCTGGTCTAGTAAGAGCCTGTGAGCATCTCAGGCACAAATGAATGAATGCTCTCATTCATTTTTGGAGGGTGATAAACAGCCTGGGAAATGTCTGTCTCAGTCAGGTAACATCCTTTCTCTTTTATGAAGGTGACATCTTTAAAAGCATATCTGCTAATGTCACGAGAGACCCAGAGGAAATCCCAGCTCAGACAGCTTGGTACTAGGTTTTCTGAAAAGCAGCTGGGTGCAAAAGATGTGCAGGTTGCTTTTTTCCACAGGACAGTTTCTACAGAAAATAAGTGATTAACGATAAAAAAGAAATCTGCACCATCTGGGACAAAGCTCTGCTCTTTGGACATGGGTAGAATGCATCCGTGATTGCAGCAATGGATTTTTTTTGCCATGTTTTTGTCACTGGCACAGCCGAGACTACAGATCAAGCAAAGAACCACAGTTCTTGCCACATCGTCAGTTATCTTTGGGGTGGGAAGGAGAGAGTGACTGCTGAAAGGAAATGAGCCCTGATTCAGGAGAGCAAGGTGCTTCATGCCCTGAGAGAGCCTGTCTGTGTGGCCTTCCACCTGTCTGTGTAGTATGCAGGCTCCCTAGTCTTCCAGGGAGCCAAACTCCTTCCAAAGGACCCTCTGATAAAAGGGAAACCTCAGTCCCCTTGCTGGCCTAGACCTTGCCTTTCAGGCACTATATGCTTGTGAATAAGAGCATACTCAGTCTCTTACCTTATTTTCCCTTCTTTCCACAGAAAAAAACCCAGGAGCACTTGCAACTCCCAAGAGCCAGGCTCACGGAGGGTGGCTGGAAGCTTTGAGAGCCACACAGGTGCTGCAATGAAAGAAATTGTCCTTCGGTGCTGCAGTCCTGCAGCAATTTGCAGCTGGTCTCCCAAAGAGGGGCCAGGAGCCTCCAACATTCGCAGTACACAGCGTTCCCCTCTGTGGCACCGTCAGGGCTCCACAGCAGAGGCACTGGCTGGGCACTTGTGTGGTCACACACCCACGGGGGACAGGCCTGCGTGTCCCACCTGGGCGGGCACACCCTGCCATGCGCACGGTGGCCTTGGAGAGGGCTCGTGCCGAGATTCTGACACAGCTGGTGTTTTGCTTTGAGAGCCATATGGCTGACACCATAAACACTGGCTCTAATTGTAGCTCTCAACCTGCCAAAGTCCAAAACAGGGGGAGTAATGGGGACAGAAGCTGGGGGGGGGGGGGGGGAAATAATAAAAAGCATTTGCCTAAAATAGACTCAGTAACAAGGAAAAGACAAGTTAAAAAAAAGGAAGGAGCCCTAAAAGGCAGAGGGCTTCATTTTTCTGGTAAAAATTGCCTTCTCTGACCTCAGAAACCTGACTCAGCATTTTCCAAGTCGATATTTTACAGTAATAAAAGGGAGAGAGCACCAGGTGTGTGGGAAATGACGGCAAATTTGTGTCTAAAAAGGCAGCGACATTCCTTCTAATGAAGGACTGTAGAGAATATGTTCCTAATCAGACTGCTAATAATAACGTTGTTCCAATAATTTGCCTTTTTTTCTGTAAAGTGGGGTTATGTGTGACAGGGATTTAGGGACTTGGGACTAGGCAATGCTTTCAGTTTGCTGGTTTTATTATTAACATAACATGAAGGAAAAGCTGGTCCTGATCCTCCTTGCCTGGGTGTTTTGTCAAGCTGATGCAAAGTAAGTATCAGGACAAAATGAAGATGCTTTTTATCTATTCTGTAAAGATTTAAATGGACAAGATTCAAGGCAAAGCATTGCTATGAATGGGTTATTTGGTCCCTTTCCCAAGGCGGAGAGGCACAAGAATAGCCACTCTGATCAAATGTAGGCATAAGGATACCTCTCCTCCCTGTCATGGTCTGGTGCTGTATCCAGAGCTGTCTCTTTAGATGCACCAGGTAACCCTAAGTGTCTGCCTCTCTCCCTAGAACTTCCACTGGGAAATCTGTGTGCATAGGAGGAGCTGGGACCCAGTACAAATATCAGAGCTACCCTGACATGAAATCACACCCACAAGGTGGTAACTAGACTCTGCATTTTGGCTTTGGTTCAGCACAGTTAGGAAAGATCTCTACAGCCCCTGCTGAGCTGCTTGCTCTGACCAGTGACATGTGGGCAACATCTCCCTCTGCACCTTCCTCCACAGCTCTAAAGGGAAACCTCTAAATACAGCCAGAGTAACCCAAAACGTGGTGGGGACGGCTAAGTCTGGATACCCACCACACGAGGGACAGGGTGTGTCCTCGTTATCCACTCTGCCCTGGGGCCCCCAAAACTTTGGCACATGTAGAAAAACACATTTTAGTTCCTTCAAACTGAAAGTTAATTAAAACTCAAGCAGAAAAACCTCCATCGAGAACCAGCAAAACAGGTAAACACCTCTGACTCTAATTTATATGAGTTTAAAAGTAGAATGAAGATTGGTTTAATTACCTGGGAACAATATACATCTCCTGTATTGCAGATCAGCTCGTTAGTGGTACACTTCTTTTTTTTTCCACTTCCAGTTGAAATTGATAATACATCCCTCACTCAAAACATTGTCTCCCAATCACCATGGTTACTGCCAGGTTTTTCCACAAGGACCAAGCTTATTCATCTGTCAAGTATGCTAATGGAGAACGGACCCTGTCACACAAAGGAGCAGGCTATTCAAACATACACTTGCCAAATAATTGTACATGTCAAAAGAATGATGCTTGTTATTTGCCTAATATTATCCCCCAGAAGTGGGAAATAGTTCAGCTCTCAATGCAAAATGGCTTGCCCTTATCAAATAGGCAATTTGCTGATAATTTAGACTATTAGAGATCTTGGGGTAGGGAGACAAAGGGGGGGGTGGCAAATGTAAGTGGCCTTTTATAATTGCACTGAAAGCAAAATGGTGCATTAAGTGCCCCAGAGGTGCAGTAACGAGGAGCATCGCAGGAGTGCTGACGGGCAATGCGAGGGGCTGCTCGCAGCCTCCCCTCTCACCTCTGTCAGGTAGCTGCTGGTGGGTGGTTAATTACAATTTAGCAGGAACACTTTTCTCAACTGCCTTTTTTTATTGCTATTTATCTTCATGATGGGCCAATTTCCCATTTGTCTATTTTGGTAATTAAGGCAAAGAAAAATGTTACTGTAGGATTCCTCTAACTTTCTGAGCTTCCAGCATCTAGAGTTGTTGAGGCTGTGCTGATATATCTGCAGCCAAGGAACTGAAGTGGTGTTTTCTCTCACTTTGAGGCACTTAAAGGCTCTTCCCATTCAGAGCAGATTGTGGCAAGGCAGAGAGAGCCCAGGGACTGAGTGACCTGCCAGAGGCAGGGGCTGTGGTTGACATCTGCCGACACTCCTGCTCCACCACAGACAAACACCTAGCAGACCACAAACCTCACATCACCTGTGCCACATGTGTGGAGAAGGAAAATACTGGAGCACTGTCCTCTCAAGGTGAAAAACTAATTAACATCTCTAAAGTGTCTGAAATGTCTTGAATGTAAAAGTGGCAAATATTCAGACATCTCCATTTCTTTGAATGCGATGGGCAAAACACCCAGTACCATCTCAAGGCTTTCAAATATTGTTGTTTCTATCTCACATAGTTTTGTAAGGAAACAAGAGGGATCACAGATTTTATTTATTCTTCCCCCAGCTCTGCTTTATTCTTTCTTCTTCCTGGAAGATCAGATCTGTGTAGTTAGAAGGTGGTGGCTGGAGACCCCAGGGGCATGGTTTGCTGCAAGAATGTATCATCAGCCTCCTGCCTGCAGTCTCCTGTGCTGTGTCCAGTCTGTGTACATGGCCCTTTGTTTCGCTGGTGTCCTCCATGCCATGTCCTCTGAAGCTTCCTACCAATTCCAAGTATGCACCATGCACCAGTGACTTCTGCCTGGGTGATGTATCGTGACCTAGAACCAGAAGGCACTTCAGCATCTGCCCTGAAGTGGATGGTTACCCTCCAGCCTGCCTGGTCTGAAAAGAGCAGTGCTGCTGATGGCAGGCTGGGATGGTGCAGGGTAATCATGCCCTCAATATGTGACATTGTTTGCTGGATATAGATGAATTATGATTCTCCATGCCTGGAAGTGTTCAAGGCCAGGATGGGTGGGGCCCTGAGAAACCTGGTCTAGGGGAAGGTGTTTCAGACTACAGAGGGGGAGTTGAAATGAAATAATGTCATCTGTCCAGCTTCCATTGCTGCCTGGCTCCCAACACATTTCAACCCTAACCATTCTATGAATTTACTATTGAGAATTTTCTGCAACTGTGGGTTCTGATTGCTGAGCCCCCTTGTGCTTGCTGTAAGAGTGAAACACAGTATTTTGCCTTGAGAAGGATGGAGAGACTTCCCTCCAGACAGTAAAATCAACTTCTGTTTGCACTGGAGAGGTAAACCCTTAAAATGCACACAGGGAAGGCAAGGAAATGTATAATAAAGAAGCTGAGTTTAGGGGGTGACCAGTAAATTTTGTGTGGGATGCAAACAAGGAGGGGTTATGGTTTGCTAGCCTGTGGTGTTTCTTGTAAAAAAGACTAATTTTCTAATGAGCAGAAAGAAGAGGAAAAAAAGCATCAACTAGCAAACAACCTAATCGGCTATTAAAATATTTCCAAGCAGTGAAATTAATACAATTCCCAACTCATAACTTATTTGCCTCTGTACAAAATTAACATAGATAAATAAATTAAAAAAAAAAAACCTCACCCAAACTGCTTCATAATAAAATGTGATCATAGCAATAATAAGACACTTCAGTGCATGAATTTGGTTGTATTAATTCACCCCTGGTGTAATTGACAGCTCTCAGCCTTCAGCTTTCCCCTGAACAGCGCACTACAGCTGAATTATTATACCTGGCACTTCAGACTCTTCCAAATCTCATTGCCTAATTGCGTTCCTTCTAGTAGGTGAGTGTTAAACTCAGACATTAAAGGATCTCTGCCAATTACCTGAAGCTCAACATTTGATCTGTCTGAAAATCTCACCGATCCGTGGGGGACTGCTCCTCTGTCTGCATCTCGACTGCTGCCTTCTTGCTTAGTGCAGCGTAAAATGAGAGTAATTCTACTCCTGGTTTTAAGGGCATAAAAAGAGTGAATAATAGAGGGAATTCAGGCAAGAAATCCAGACCCCCCCCACCACCCATTCAGAATGAGACCTAGCATTAATCCCACAGAAGCTGCTAATTATGTAGGATTTGTAGGAAAATTTGCTCTCTTTGTCTTCCCATTGCTGGTTTTACAGACACCATCTGACCAGTGCCTCTCTGAGATACCCTGTAAAAGAAGGAGCTTTTCTGGGATTTCCTCCCCATTGCATTGCTTCTCCTGGTCGTAGTTCACTGCTGTGTTTCAGTCCGTGGTCATTGTAAAGTCTGTGTTGCTCAGTGGTGTTTTGGAGACCCTTGTTTGCAAACCAGTCAGTTAAATTAAGAAGCTTGATTCTCATTGCTCTGTGATGACATCTTCAATTTAACTGGTGCCCCAGTGAGGAAGTAAACAAACAATAAAAGTGTCACAATTCCTTCTAGTTCCATTAGACAAACAAGAAGTTTATTCAGTGTTTTGGCAAATGAAAATTTAAGCAAACTGTCAAGGGAGACATTTTCCCCATCAGATCCTTTCTGAGAGGGGATTATAACAAGAAAGAGTTATTACCCACCATGTCATTAAAAACAAAGGCTCCTGTGAACCCCTTTTATTAAAGATTAGCAGCACTGATTACAGACTTGTAGGCTGAGCTGAAGACAAATTAGAATATCTTCTGCCGTGGGATAACTTACTGTATCCTCCTGGGCAGAGAGACTATTGCAAATAACGCACTCCCGAGAACAGACAATTTTCACCTCTGGCCATTCATTTTCTGCCATTTAGAAACAACCTGGTGATATGTCTAGACCTATTTGCTGCCAAACACCAACACTTCATTGCACCTCCTGCTGTATGATTCCAGGTGAGCCCAGTTGTTCATGCAATCAGACATACCAGGTTTTGGGATTTTCTCATAGATAGTCCTCAAGTCTACTTAGAAAGTGTTGCCAAGCCAAGTGCCAAGGAGCTCTGTCCCAGCAGGGACAGACAGGGATGCTAATGCAATGCTTAGCAAGCCATGCAAATTCAGTCTTCAACGCCATGTGGTGGACACAGGCTTTGTGCAGGCTTTAAGACCCATCAGGTTAGTTGCAAGACGCTGACCATACTGAGCAGTGATCATGGAGTTCCTGCTTGTGCCCACCTCAGTCCATGCACACATATTTAGATGTGTGCACACCCTTCTAACCAGCAGAAATATTCTGGGCAGCCCTAAAGACAAAGCAGAAACTGTTGCACAAGGATGTTTGTCCTGCCCAGGATGGCTGTGCTGTCTTCCATGTGATGGAGACAGCCTTTCCAGGCTCCCAGGTTCTTGTCTTTACACTCAGTGGAGAAAAAGTATGTCTTTGTGGGTAAAGGAGAAAAGAGCTCTAAAAATAGTGCCCCATGAAGTATCATGGTACCCAAGGGTACCTATGGATCATGGATATGATGGTTTGGATCTCTGGATCTGGATCCAGAGATCCAGAGATCCATAACTTTGTGGGTGGTGTAGGGATTAATTCTGGTCCCTGGGCATCTCCTTGCAGCACTCCCTCCTTCATGCCTCTATCCCTGCAAGTCTGCCCTGAGCTCTGGGACTGAGTTATCCTTTCCCATTGCTTGTGCACAGGAGTGGGAATAGGCTAAATTTTGCACTACCTGGGAGACAAGTGATCTCATTTCCATCTGTGTCATAGCCATGCAGGAGTTTCAGCTGCCACCATAGGAACAACCACTCCTGTGGCAGTAAGGGATGTTGAAGAAGTGATGCTTCACTTGGTGGTGTGGACTGACCTCTCCTGGATATGAAGAACCACAGAGCCACTATCATCTCACAACATCTCACATGTTTCCCCTTCTCTCCCCTTCCCTTTCCAGCTTCAGAGGGGAATGATGGCACTGAGGAAGCAGAGCAGGAACTGTGGTAACATTTCAAGAGCTATAAGCAGAGTCCTGTGCACACAGGAATGGCAAAAGGGATGAAGAAGCAAAATCCAACAAAAGAAATCATGACGTCATGTACGGGATTCCTCTCTCCTCTTTTCAGTGGTCTATAAATGTGATCTGAGCTCTCACCTGTTTGTGCCAATGTATTTCCAGGTGACTCCTTCAGAGGATTGGGTGGGATGAACTTGTCCTACCTATCTTCATGTTGGATGAATCTAGATCCCTGTAAGAAAAGAATAACCAATTCTATCTGTGGCTAACCTGTCATTTCTGTCACCCCCTCATGATCCTGTTTTATTGTCCTCCAACCATTACCCATCCCACCTGATAAGATCGTTTTCCTCAGGTGCCTTCATCTTCCAGCTTCAGACCTATGCATATTCCTGCAGCAGAGACACTGCTGGGTTTGCCTCCAGTCCTCTGGGCGTATCCTAACCGCAGGATGGTCCCTGTTCCCAGCCTCACACTTTGCTCTAATAACTCTGCATCAGCAGAGCCAGTGCTGCTGTCCCAGGGTCTGTTTTTACAAAAGCAAATCTGTCAGGGTTTCAAAACACCGACCATGAACTGCAATTTCCAAATATGTGCCTGTAAGCCTTCCTGGGGCTGGAGAAGGGATTGCACTCACGATGAGGAGATACTGCAGTAACCCTGCTCCAGCTGGACACATCTGTTGACAGGAGAGAGCACAACCATTGCAGGGTGACAGACCCTCAGCCTCTTAGGTCCAGGAGGGCCACCTGGTTTTGCAGGGAGCTGCTCTCCCAGACACTTTTCCATCCTGAGCAGGCAGGGGACAGCACATAGGGAGAGCCTGCTTTTAGCAGCAAGAAGCTCACTGTGGAATGAGCCCTGCCACTTGCACAGTCACAGCATCAGTCTTTGTTTATGTACTGAACTGATGAGCAATTAACTCGGAGACAAGACATTATATGCAGAGCACAGGCCTGTAATGTGCTTTCTATTAGGGCTGCCTGACATTTCCTATTATTAGATGCCACTTTCTGTTGCACCTTTCCCAAATTGTAGCCACTCAGGCTGAAATCTTCCCTCCTGGGTGTTGCCTCGGGCTGGACTGATCATATTTTGTGAGGCAAGTTTATATATGCCTTCGGGACATCTCTAGCAGGGTACTGCAATCTTTGCTAATGGCTCTGAATGACACACGGGGAGAAGGGGACATGGGAGAGGGAGGAGAAAATACTAATGCAAACAAGTGAGTGCAATTATGCTGGGATGGAGTTAAGCTGAAGGCAAATGAGTCTTGTAGAGAGGCCTCTATGATTTCCTGCTGCATGTTCTTTGTTCATAATAACTGAAAGAGTGATCCTTCATTGTCTGCTCATGTCTGGTTACATTTTCCTGGATGTAAATGACATTACAGCTTGTCTGACCTCAGTGTCATCATCCCCAGCAAATTGCAACTGGTTCTCACACTGTTATTACGGAATACACAGTTATCCAGGGGAGCCATTCTCCTTCCACCTTCCATCACCTATACCTTCCCATGCTCCTGAAAAGGCCAAAAGCTTTCATTACTGTGTGGCTGTAAAAGTGCTCTGGGCTGAAGCAGCAAAAGGTGTGTGCTTCACATGAAAAGGGCAACAGGTGTGGCTCAAAATACCAATCTTAGGGGCATGGAAAGAACTGGTCAGTAGAAAAAAGTGGAGGTACTTGCTTCACTTTTTTCACTGTTCATTCTTATTGGGAAAAGCATTGAGGCAAGATTCTATAGAGAGATCCCAGCAACAATACCTTGGATATTTGGCACAAGGTCTGGAGCAGAATGATGCCCTATGGCCCCATCAAGCTGCTTCTCCTCCATGTCCCAGCCAAGCACTGGTCAGCAGAGGTCAGGGCTCACAAATACAGAAGGTGTCACAGTGGAAAAGGTGCTGGTTTGGCCCACTGTAGGGCTGCAGCGTTGAGATGCTTTGCTCTGGGCAATGGACTCAGGCTATGCTAAGGGGAGAGAGGATTTCATGTACTGGGGAGGCTGACCAGGCAAAGCGAAGAGCCTAGTGAATGGGACATCCATGGGCAGATCTTACTTCTCCAAGTCCCTGAGGTATCTGGCAGAAGTGGCCTCCCAAGAGCAGCCTCTGGATGGATTCTGTTGGGCTGCTGCCATCAAGGTTCCATTGACCCCTCAGCATGGACACTCCCAGAGCCAGTGATCCCATTCCCAGAGGTCACCTCACTCTCTTATTAATCTGAGCTTCCAGTCCTGCAACAGACATGCTTATAGGGAAGGTAATCCCAGAACCCTCTTTTCCTTCTCTTTATGGGAATAGCTCTGAGCAAGGAGGACAAGGACAGAGAAACCCACATCGCTTTAAATAAATATGAAATCAGATGCACCAGGGAAGAAAAAAAATAAAGCTAAATTATTCCTGCAGCATCCCTGCTCCCTATGTGAGGCACAGCCTGTTAATGCCTCCCATATCTTCCACCTCCCTCCCCAAACTAGATGAGAAACAAATCCATTATCTGAAGGACATTTGTCTAAAATTCCCCTTTTGTGCTTTGGCTATCTGGGACCTGCAGCTGTCACTTCCCATTCTTCTTGTAATTGCTCCTACTGCAGCTAATAATGCATTTATCAATCGGAATTTACTTATTTATTTATTTGCCTCCCTTTATTATTTTTATTATTTAGGTATAAAATAGGGTTTTTTTTCTCCACATTGCTGCATCAAACATCTTCTGAAGAAGCAGTGGCAGCTCTGTGCTTCTGCCTCAGCTGCAAGGAATTAGTTTATTAATGTATATTGTGCCCCTGCAGCAACTTCTGGGATGTGGGCTTTTCACCTGATCATGTCACCCCTTCCCATGATAACTCCTAAAGTGAAGCTCTCACAACGGGACAAAAAGCAATCCAAAAAGCAATTTGCTTGGCTGACAATTTCCTCTCTCCCCAGAGGTGTGGTTGAGGATATTCGTGCACTGGAAGGAGCAAGCAGCCAGCCCTTCCCAAATGTTTTTCTGAAGTGGAGCCGGGATCAAGGGGCTGTGATGCTCAGGGCTCTGGGGGCAGCTCCAAAGGCTCATGGCACAGCATCCCAGGGCAAGCAGAACTTGGACACCTTGGAGGGGGAAGCACACGATGTGTGGTTCTGCAGGCTCAATTCAGACAACTCAACTTCTTGTTCATGACTCCCACCCTCCTTCTCCCCCCTTCTGATGGGGAGCCTTGGAACTACTTCTTTTTGGTGGGAACATAAAGCTTATATGCACATTTTGGAACAAGCACTGAGGGAAGAGTTGAGGGAAGAGTTTTTCAAACACACATGCGTCCTGCTTTATCTAATTGACTTATCTGGGCAAATCATATGGGCTTTGTTTCACTCTTTGTTCAAGGGCTGATAGGAAAGGAGTTGGATCACTAAAAAACTTCAGATTTCCTACTGCTTTATTAATCTCCCCCATTCCAGAATTATCTGCAGAGCCTGCCCTCAAAATCAAAACCTTCAGCTACCTCCTACTTCTGTCCCTGGGATATCTACTTCGAAAGTTGTACATCTTATGATTAGTGGGGCAGAGGTGAAAGGCAAAACATTGTGGTCGTGAAATTTGCTCTTGCAAATTAGGCAACAGAATTGCAAAAGGAAGCATGGGGTTGGATCCTGAAGGCACAAAAAAAACCAACCATTCAGTTGTAAAGCAAAACATCCGGAACACCAACTGCCCTTTTGTTTAAAGGAATACTGAAGGAGCTGTTTGAGATCTCAAGGCGATATGAAGGAGAGAGTTGTTCTGACATCTGTATGGACATTGTTGAATCTTCAGGTCTCTGGGGCTGAGAGGAAGTTCACTTCTTTTCTCCCTTGGAACAGCAATATAAACTTGAAAAGCACAGTGGTCTTTCAGATATTCCTCTGCTTTTGCTTGCTACACCAGAGTTGTCAGGATGAAGTGGTTTCCCTGACCTTTTCAGGGTGGGTATGCAGGAGGGCAAAGAAGAGCAGAATTCAGCCCATCAGATTTACAGGTAGAGGGTCTTGGCCAGTTGCTCACTGGGATGCTTCTGACTTCCCAGTCTGGCTGCTTAATTCAGGAACCAGTTGGAACAAACAGCTAATCCAGACTGAACTCTTCATTGTTGCCTTTCCCTGGTCTTAAAATTAAAGCCAAACACGGTTTTGGGGAAAACGGGTTTTTATCTCTGTATTTATTTAAAGATCTTTAGGTGCAGCACTTTGTTCAGGTGGAATTCCCCCAAATGCACACCAAAATGCACACACATGATACATCATGTATAAAATTTGTAGGCCTTGGAAATTAACATATCTATCAAAGATTCCCCAATGAGAGACTTGAAGGAATCCCCCATTCTAAAGAATCTCCCCCTGGATGGGCCTATCTTTGTTTACAGACAGTGTTTTAGAAAAGGACCTTGGTGTCTGGGGCTTTCTGACCCCTGACTGCAAGGCTTCCAGGATGTTTGTTGCCCTGGTCTAACGGTACAGTGGGTCTCAGCTGAGTTATCAGGCTTGGGAAATTATAAGTATGTGGGCTAAAAGCACTAAGAATACATAAAAAAAAACTGTATAAAAAGATATATAAAAGGGTTGTAAAAGAAAAGGCAAAATAATCATCCTGGCATCATCATTAACCAAAATTTTTATTCAGTTCTCTGAATGAGAACTGGGTGGATCCATAAAAAACAGATGTGTGTTTGGACTGCTAATGGCTCCAGGGCTTATGAAAAATTCCCTCTGAGATGAAGGAGAACCAATTCTCCCAGGCAGCTAAAGACCTCTAAAGAGGATTTACCTCATGTGCAGTTGTACCAGCAATGCTCTGCAATCCAGGTTCCCTCTGCATGGTGACCTGGGTATTACGGAATTGCTTTTTCAGAGGGAAAGAGATAGAAAGACTAACTCATTCTGCTGTATGTGACAGGTATTGCCTTGCTAACCAAACTGAGGATTTTATCTTGACAAGCCATGGGGACATTTAGCCCCTTGCTGGTTCAGGTGTTTGTGCCTGGCACTGCAGATGTGGTTTCTGGGACTGAACTCCCTCTGCTCCTTCCCCCTCATTGCCAACATGCCGACAAGCCCTCCCAAAAGCAGAGTTCTGTGAGATGTTCAGGCGCATTATCTTCCACCCTTTAGCAACACTGTTTTATATGCAGTTTAGATTCCATGAACAAAAAAGGCCTCTCCTCCCTAACAGAGCACAATGGCCATCATGGAGGAAGGAGGAGTTCCTCTCCCCATCCTTCCTTGCTTTGTCACTTCATCACTTCAGGACTTAACCTTCCAGCCATGCGTGTGTCCTGCAAGCATCATCCACACCCTTCAGCAGAGATGCCTCTTGCTGGTACTACATTTGTTTAATGCAGTGTCTAACTTGTCCTAACGGAAAGCAAAAAATCAGAGCTTTGAGCTGAAGTTGTGTGTGGCCTGGATTGCTAAACGACTGTGGATCGGTACAAGCTGGGATGGCTGGGAAGCATGTCCTCACTGATGGAAAAACGAGCACTTGGATTGCAGAAGGGAGAGGACTCCCTGTGCACCGCGGTGGTTGATTTTATCTTTCCTTTCCCCAAACGCAGGGAACGTGTTGGGGAAATGCTGCTGTGCATGTTGGTTTTGGTTTCAGTAAGTTTAATTTTCTTGTTCCCCCTGCAGCCACCATGGTCCTTATAAAGCTAATTCTTGGATAATTTTAAAAGAAAATTTGAAAAAAAAGTCTCTTCCAAGCTCTGTAAAATCCCACTGGAAAAAGAAACTTAAATGAGAAGCTTACTTTCCTTTGATAGTAATGCTGGATGGACTAGCTCATAAGCATTTTATTGAATTGCAGGCATGGGTTAGCTAAATAATTTTGCAGCTTTGTCTGTTTTGGTGAATGGGTTCTGTTTTAAAATACTTCAGAAGGTAGAAAAAAAGTAACCTACGTGTTTTCTTCATATGAATGTTTCATAGACCTACAATAAATTTCCCAAAGCCTAAAATTAAATTATTTATTTCTAGTTGAGTAAAATGTTACGTTTGACCCAGAATGACTTATGGCTAAAATTCCAACAACTTTGGACCAGACACTGAGGAGCCTCCAGCACTGTGAGCCTGCAATCAGTCGTCTCTCTTTTCATTTTTATTCAATTATTTTATTTTCAGGAACACAAATTTCACCCAGAAGTGTAACAAAGCAAGAGAAGTGCTTAATCAGAGGCCTTTTGTCATGGCTCATTTAGATCCTAAAAGGCAGATTACAGGGAGAGTAATCTTTAAAAACCAATACAGAGTGGAGGTCTCTACAGTTGTTCAGATCTGTTCATGTAGTTTGTGATGTGCTAAGGAACTGTCTTGCTCAGTCAGGGTGGGTTTATTCCCCTCCAGCCTCCTTTCCCGCCCTCATTTTCAACAGTTGTAAAGCAGATAATCTCTCACTTGCCTTTGTATTCACACTGACTCGACCTGTGTCTCTTTCACACACTGGGTAAACTGTGACCACAGTTAAGTGATGGACATTAGACTGACTTCCTTCATTAGATGAATTTAAGTCATTGGCTGGTGGAAAAAAGTGTGATTCTCTCCTCTGTTAGCTGGGATATGGCTTTTTTTTGTGTGACAACATGGGTGACATATAGGTTTTTTCCTAAAGTCGTTGATTCTGCCTTCTACCTGCATTCTCTATTGTACCTGCTGCTTTCCAGCCTGAGCTTCTCAGTTTGCCCTGGGTAGAGATCATCTGAGGTTAATGTCTGATGGGCAGGTAGGAGGTTTCGGGAAGGCAATTCTGTGGCAGAAACTTCTGTAAGTAACAGGAGCAGGCTAAGGCAGAGTTCTTGGGACTTGTTCTGGCAGCAGCCCAAAGGCTTTTTGTGTTCATGACTGGAGAGAGGAGAGCACAAACCTGGTGAGCCTCAGGGATGGGTGGCTGAGCACAGGAACAAGAATCACGCCTCCCTCAAATGTCCCCTCGGCTCTGGAGGAACCTTGTTACCCCAAACCAAGCCAGGTTTCATTTTGCTCAAATGGACAGGATGCACAAACCTGAGCACCACCCAATAGGTGATACTCTTGTGGTCCCAAGAGAAGCAGGTCCTTTCTGAAGATGGTAGAGACATCATGTTTCAGGTTAGAAATATCTCCTAAGCAGCTCATGAAACATCAGCACCCTGCACTCCAAAACTGGTCCTATCCACATCTCCAACTCATGAGGATCTCAGTAAGGAGTCAGTGTCCAAGCAGCCAGGGACTGGAGGAACAGGGGGAAGGCTGGGAAGGATGTGAGTTACTCAACAAGCCCAAGGCAGTGCCAGGCCTGGCCTTATTCAATCACAGATTTACAACAATTTTGTTAAATTCATTATTAATCTAATTAAATTAAATTCCCTGAGTCCTCAAGGAAAGTGACCCGTGTGCTTGGCTCAGTGGCACCACGGCACTAGCAGTATCCCTCTGGCTCTTCCTTGCAGACTGAGAACCCTCAGCACCAGGATCGTCTGAGCTGCCAGGGACCGGATGGAGGGCTCGGGGTCTGTCCCCAAGGCCTGAAAGCCTGTGACCAAAGGAAAGAGCAGAGATTAACTCCTGTGTCTGCAGAGATCCCTCCTGCATCCCCCCAGCCCATTCTCCCCACTCACTGCTGTGGATCTTATCCAGTGTCTCCGTGCTCTGGTCCCGCAGGTGCCGTGCGGCCAGTCCTGGACACAGAGCTCTGTCATCTCTGATCTCCTCACCAGGGACCAGCCAGGAGCCACCAGTAGCCCAAGGCAGGGGCACTGAGCAAGCCCAGCCGTGTGGGCAGGGGTGGCAGAGGGAGGCCTGCCTGGGGCTGAGGGACGGGGGACCCTGGTTCTCACCGATGAACCTGATGGCCGCCTCTCGCACGGCGGCCCGAAGGTCCTTCAGGTACGGCAGGCTCTGCTGCACGTACTCTTCTGCCCTGCTCCTGTCCTTTGGCAGCTGCAGAGAGCACAAGGGCATGGGGCTGATGTGGGCCTTCCCCAGCTGGCCAGACCTTTTCCGGGTATTCCCCTTCCCACCCAGGATATTCCCATCTTGCAGCCAGAGACCGCAGACAGCCATGGGCAGAGTGGTCTCCAAGAGCCCTGCGACACCTCTGTGCATCTGCCAGGACTCAGATGGGCTGAGGACTCCCTCAAAACCCTTGGGAAGAGGGAAGGTGCCCAGAGAGGAGCTCTTGAGGCCTGCTCCAGGCAGGGGACCCTGGGGTTCCAAGGTTATCATCACCAGGTGCTCTGCAATCTCCCACGGGTGCTGTGTTTGAATTGGCTTCTTGAGCTCTTTCCACTGCAGGATCCCAGCCACGGCAAGGAGGGCTTCCCTGGAGACCTGCCAAGTAGCAGACAGTGGGACATGGCCCCAGGGCTGGGGAAGGGTATCTGAAGTCCCTCTCCTCTTAGCCAGGCTGCAGTCCCAGAGACCCTGGTGGGCATCCCACAGCCAGGACTGCCTCAGGTCTGGGTGGGCAGAGGTCCAAGGCCTGGGCTCATCCTGCCCTCAGGAGCTGGGACATATCCTGGTCAGAACACTTAGGGGACTCTTGGACACAGCCCTGGTGGGCAAGGGCAGGGTCTCAAAGCCCTACAGGAAAATCTGGGAAGCCTTTTTGTGCCTTCAGGCCTGGGCACAAGCTGCAGGGCCAGGCAGGGCAAGTGTAGGCCAGCAGTCCTTGCCCACAACACTGAGACCACCCTTGTAGGGTCACCACTGCCCAGCTTTGAGCCCTTCACCTGTGCCACACTCTGGGTCTGCTCGTTCATGTGGAGCAACAGTGGCACCAGTCCCCTCCGTGCTTTTTTCCTCATTCTCCTCTTGTCCCTGTCCAGCACAGACTCCACCAGGTGTTTGAAGAGGTGGATGGAGCTCTCTTGCAGTTCACTGCATTCCTAGGAGGGAGGACAGGACATGATGAGCAAGGACTCCAGCACAGGTTTCCCAGAGGCAGAAAACATCTCTCAGGGGATGGAAGATGGGAGAAGATGATGGCTGAGTGTGCATACATCATCAAAGAGTGGCAGGAGCCACTCTGAAAGCCTCAGAGTGATGTTGCTGGCCTCCTTCCTCTCTGTGTGGAGCACCACATTCCAGAACACCTGCAGGGCCTTCATCCTGATGGCTTTGTCAGGGTGCTGCAGGTGCTCTGCAACATCTGGTAGCAGGAACTGAAGTCTTCTTGCCTGGATGAAGCATGGAGTTTTCTCTTGGTGAGGCAGTCGAAATCCACCTGGCAGCAGCCGGGTATGCAGGGAGCAGGGAAAGGGAGAGCAGGGAGAGGAGGGCAGGAGAGTAAAAACTCCCTTGGTCCTCAGCTTGGTCACCCTCCTTTTCTGACCAGAACAATGAACTGGTACCCCTACGGGTGTGGAAAGCTCTCGGGCACCTGCCAGCCCTGTCCACTGCAGGGAGGATGTTGGGAGCTGTCACCCAACTCCTGATGCCCAGCTGAGGCCAAGCCACCTCTCTGGCCAGTGTGCCTCAACTCAACACCTTGCTCACCTTCTCAGGACTCTCCAAGGTGTTGCTGAGACCAGCAAGCAGCAGTGAGAGAAATTCCAGCTTTGGACTCATCTGGTTCTCCTGGAAGAGTTCAAGGATTTTAGTGTCGATGGGATTCAGCATCTGAAACAAATGTCATGATGAGAAACTGGCAGAGCTGTGGGGCTCCTGCTCCCTCCAGGCAGCTCCAGGCAAGGGCACTGGGGCCAGGTGCCCATCCTGAGGACAGCCCTGTCCGTGCACCCCACAGTGCCTTTGCAGGCTCCTTCTGGCCTCTGGCTACTCACAGCCTCTGAGGAGTGACTGGAGAGCAAGAGCTGTCACAGAGGAGGCAGGACACCTGTGACGAGTGTCTCCTGTCCCCAGGGTGAGCCAGGGCAGGTCCCTTACCACCTTATAAACTCTGATGGCATACAACACTGTGGGGCTGAACAGCTCGCAGTCCTGTTGCTCCTGGGAGTGAATCCTTCCCTGCAGCTCCGTCCAGAACCTGGACCTGATGTTGTTCTGAGAATACATCACGTCCCACATGGCCAGGGAGGTGCTGCAAACACAGTGCTGCATCAGCAGGGCTGTCTCGGCTGTGGCACCATGCCCAGGTAAGCACAGCCAGGCCAGATTTCAGGGTCTTTCCCCTTTCCCTCAGGGCTGTTGGGGCTGATACCTGTTGAGTGGCACCACGGAGGTCAACATGCTGCCCACCAGTTCCTTGGGGAACTCGTGAGCCAGCACACCAAGCAGGGTGTACAGGCTCTGCACGTCTGACGCTGGGCTGGTGTGCTCCAAGCACACATGGATGCCTCCTACAATGCTTGGAACCTGGAGGGGACAAAGCCTTGTCTTCAGCTGCCCTTCCCAGCCGTCTCTGCTGCCTTCAGATGGCATCAGAGGCAGGAGACTGCTGGGTTTGCAATGGAGGGAGGCAGGGGGGACATGGCCTGACAGAGCCGAAGGGTGGAGCAATCTGGCCACTTACATCTGTCAGCCACAGTTCAGGGAATTTCATAGCCACCTCCAGGAAATTCCTTGCTGCCCGATGGTGAAAGGCTCTGGAGTCCCTCATTGCCTCAGTGGCCGCAAGGACAATGTTTGTCTTCTCGCGAGGTGCGAGATAACTTTCCAAGGCCTGTGGCAGGAAAAAAGGGAGCAAAGGCCTGTCACATCGAGTGTCCCCAGGGTACTGCTTGGCTGGGCAGTACAAGCAGCCCTGGCAGTGCTGGTTATAGTGCCCACAGGAAAGCTGGCAGCAGTGCCTACACTCCCTGCACAGGGGAGGATGAGGAGGGCATGGAATGCTAGCCCTCCAGAGAACCTTGTGTCCAGGAGGGCTAGAGCTGTGCTGGAACACTAGAGTGTCCCTGCTCAGCAACAGCAGGAACCCTCTCAACAGAGATATCCCCACTTATTCAGGTTCCCTTTGCATGCATGAGGCCCCTGTTGATGTCCTAGAGCAGAGTCCCAGCCAGGGGGGAACTCATCACCTTGATCTGGGCCGTGACAAAGCGGCACCACTCCAAGGAAGTGTCAGGTAGTCCCAGGTGTCCTCTATAGGTAGGCTGTGACATCCTCTCTAAAGGGTGGGTGAAGCACAGGAGAATCTGTCAGCATCCTTTGCTTCCCAAACCATGCAAGATCTGCTGCGAGGGAGCAGGATGAGGTGGGGAAGGAGATTTTGGAGGGGCATCAATGGTTATGGTGACTGAGGACAGCTTTGGCTTGTGGGGTTCTCGATTCAGTGGGATTCAGGATGGGGAAAGAAGCAAGGAGGGTGAGCCTCTGAGAACAGAGAATGAACGTGTGAAGAGCACTTGGCTGCTGCAGTAATTGAGAGCTGGGGTGCTCTGGGAAGCAGCTGGAGGGGCAAAGGCAGTCAGTAAGAAAAGCAGAGCTATTGGGAATATGTGTGAGGAGGGATGAAGGCCACCTCAATAGCTCTTACTTCTTTCATTAAAGATGAATTCACAGAGGTAATAAAAAGCTCTCAAAGCCGAGTATCTTGTCTTTCCCTTAAAAAACTGGAAACGGAGGAGACGCCCCAGCAGCTGTCCCAGGATGGGGATCTGCGTTGATCTGAGCTCACTTTGCCAGGCCTGGGTGAGGGAGGCAGAACAGCAGAAGGGCTGAGGGCAGGCAGCTGGTGCCAGAACCCTGACCCCAAGGTGTGCCCAGGGCTGGATCCAGGAGCAGCCAGCTGAGCAGCAGCCCTGCAGGGAGAGCAGCAGTGAGGGGAACATGGCCTGGCTAGAGGGTGCAGGGGCCTTACATCCTGTATGGAAAAGTTGGCCAGGGCACGGCTCAGCTTTCTGATCCTCTCTAAAGCCCTCTCCTGCACAGCTGTGCTATCAGAGTTGCTGAGGTCCAGCAGCATCTGGGAAGAGAGCAGACATCAAGTCCAGCAGCAGCAGTGTGGCTCCCCTCCTGGGTTGGGCTCACACAGTCCCTCAAGGCTTCCTCTGATCCTGAGCAAAATCTTTGAGGTCCCTCTGGGGTCCCTCTCAGCCCTGGCCCTGGGGTCCCTCTCAGCCCTGGGACGCAGGCCCTGGGCCAACTCTGTGGCCAGGCAGTTGCCACCCTCTGTTGCCACTGCACTCTGGAGAAGCCTGGTGCCAGACCCTGCTTCCCCAGGGAAGGTGAGCATCCTCCCTGCAGCATGCTCTGCCTGCACAGCTCTGGGCTGGGGATCACCCACCCAGAAGTGGGCAATCCTTCCCCTCCAGGGTGAGGAACAGCCCTGGGACACCCACTCTTTGTACAGGCCAGACCTCCAAGATGTGCTGCAGCTCCTTGACAACTCTGGAGGAAGGAGAGTTGAACACCATCGCCTCCAGCATAACATCCATGGCATCCAGGGTCTGCAAGGAAGACACAGAGTAGTGGTGGTGATTCTGTTGTCCCTCCCGCCCCAGGAGGCTGATCTAAACTCCCAGTGCCAGGGGAAGGTGCCTGAGTTGCCTGGGAGAGACCCTGGGGCAGGCAGCCTGCTTCAGTTTTGGATATGGCTGGGCCACAGGAAGAGGATGGAGGAACCAGGGTGGGAAAGGAAAGCTGAAACCCTGCCCTGCCTTAAATCCCTGGTCATGGGGCAGAATGGGGTGGCCAGGGAGCAGCTCAGAGGAACTGGGGACTCCTGGAGATACTCCAAAACTTACCAACAAGTAGTATTTGTTTCTTTCCCGCATTTCCTCATCTGGAGGAAGCCAGAAGAACCTGGAGATGCAGACTTCAAGGAGGCTTCTCCTTTGTCCCTCCAGCACCATCCCCACAGAGCTGCAGAGAGAGAGAGAGAGGAACCAGTTGGAGCCTGGTGCTGGCAGCAGCACCTCGAGGCCGCTTGCTGGTGGGCACAGCAGTCCCTGGGAGGGCTGGGCAGGTGGGCACAAAGCTCAGGGCAGGCGTGCCCGGGAGTGTTGGGCAGGTACCTCATTGCAGCGATGGCATGCATGGCGAGCTCCCTCACTGGGGAGGGCAGGCAGTGCCTGGGCTCCTCTTCCAGCAGCATCTGCAGAGCACAACTTGGCTGGGACTTGGCACCCTGTGCCACCAGCCCTGCCCAAGTACTGCCCTTGCACTGTGCCTGTGCCCTCTTTCCCAGAGTGCCAGGTGTCACCTCACCTTGACCTTCTCGGCCAGGTTGTTATTTTGGAAGAAGAGTTCCAGGCCCTGTAACAAGCCAGTGTTCAAAGCACTTCTGCACACGTTGGTGATGCTCTGCAGGAACATCCTTTTGTCATCATCGCCCTGGCAGCCAAGGGACAGAGAGACAACCAGGGGCCATGAGAGGGGGACCTGCACCCTGCGGTGCAGAGCCCTGGGGTGCAGTGCCCCGTGGGAACAGCAGCTCTGCCCAGCCAGCACACTGGACAGGCACAGCAGCCTTTGAACTGGACACCCTTACCTGGTAGGGGCTCCTGATAAAGGTCTGAAGGAAATCTAGGGCTTTCTGCTTCACTCCATACAAGGGCAGCCAGCTGGCATCTAATGGAGGGGAGAGAAGGGAGGACTGCAGAGGGTCTGGTGACAGTAGAAGGCAGAGGGAGGACATCTGCCCTCTGCCCATCCCTGTGCCCCTTGCCCTGACCTGGCTGGAGAGGGTCTCTCTGGGTCCCCTGTTCCCAGTGTGCCAGGGAAATGGGTCCTGGCATTGCACAAGGTCCCCAGCCCCGCCCAGCTCAGCAGGGCCCCTCACTCACCAGGCTGAAGTGGCTGCTCTGCAGTCACATCATTGGGCTCCACTGGAGAGCTGCCTTCCTGGGGAGACCCATCCTCCTCCAGGGCCACCCTGGAGCAGCTAAGGGGTCTCTCTGCCATCCTATGGATGGGGACTGGGGAAGGTTCCACAAAGGCCTTGTCGCTCTGGGGCAAGATGTGGGGTTGGCTATGCACAGGGGCTTTTGCCAGCTGTGTTCTCCTGTCTTGTCCTGATGGACACTGTGGGCTAGAGGCCACTACTGCACTGACCACACACACTGCAGGGTCAGTTATGAAGGTGCCCCTGCCGCCCACCACCTGCCCCTGCCAACAGATGGCCAAGAACGGCTGCCATGGAACCTGCCCTGGCAGTTGAACCCAGTGGGCAACTGCCAAGGGAGAACAGACAGAGCATCCCTGGGTGGCCTGGGGCTGGCTCAGCCCTGAGCCCCTGGGCACCCTTGGCACTGATGGCATCTCTGGTGCCTTCTGGTGTGTCCCGGAGCTTCATGTTCAGATACATCAGTGTGCCCTCAAGACACCCCTTTCACCACAGTGCAGAGCCTGGTCTCTGCCCCTCGCTGATATTAAATGTGTCAGATTCACTCAATCCTAACACGAGTCATCATTTTTTGCCACCTCAGCTCTTCCTCCTACCAACCAGAAGTCCTCATGCAGAAAGGTGACAAAGAAAAGGAAATTTCCACTGCTGAATTTGCCTTTTCTGGATTTGGAAGCTCCCAGCAATGGAGATTCCCTTCTCCTTGTTTTTTGGCTCACTCTGGTCTCATGAGGGAGAACACCTTCTTACAACCACAGCCTCTTTCCCACTCTGCACATTGCCTTAGTGCTGGTCGATTCAGGTCTCCTCCCAAGACCTTCATCACACCCCAGGTCCCTCTGAGGGGGCAAAATCTTCCTCCCTGCTCTGCCACTCCCTCCTAGTGGGGTGAAACATGCTGCAAAGACACCACTAGTAAGTCAAACTCATACAAATCCCTTAGAGCTTGAGACATTCACATCCTTATCAGACTCCAGACTCAGCAGCTTGGGTCTATTTCTAACACAAAGCAGAGAATTTTGCCTAAAAGCTGTTGCTGTTTCTTGGAGAGGAAAGAAATTTTGTGTTTTGACAGTCCTGGGGCTGAGCTAACATAGTTATACCGGAGATTTCTCTCCCAAAGTCCTTTTAAACTCAAGAGTCTGTGTTTATACAGTGCTTAGCCCAAAGCGAGCTCATTCTGTGTTGGCCTTTTGGCACTGCAGCAATAAACAGGATTAATAACTGGAGTCAGCAGGGCTTGGTACCTGTTAGAATTTCCCATGGACTATGCAGAAGGTGCTGTTCCTACAAACATCCTGGCAGTGAATTATTTATGGAGAGCATAAGGCTCACAGTGCTTGCCAGTTTATTAGATTTATAACTAGCTGTGCTGGGTCCATTGAGTGTGTCTGTGCATGTACGAGCATGTTCCTGTTCAGCTGCTTCTTGTCAATGCCCTACTAGTTAAGGAAGATCTGCTCACACACATTTCCAACATATACATAAAAGTTTGTGGCTCAGATGTGAGAAAATCTTGGAGAGGCAAAGGATTGTTATTAAGGAAAAGAGCTTGTTAGGATACCTCAACTGAAGATATAAACTTTCATTCAAGTACAGACTGAAAAACAAAGATTATTTGGAGGGTCAAAAAGTTTGGTTTTCTTCCCAGTTCCACAGCTTCTGAGAGATCTCCCTGTGTGGATTTTATCTGGAAACATGTGGACTTCTAACTTCTTTTATGGCATATGCATCTTTTTGATACCCAAGGGTGGTCAGTTCACTGTGAGTGTTGGAAAGGATTTTAAACCCAATTTTCTCTTGAAACCCATGGATGGAAGCACTTGCTGCTAATGTCTGCTATTCCAGTTCCAAAAGATCTCAGAACAGATGTTATTAAAGGCTCATCTTTTCCTGTGCTCTCTGTTATATCGGTGCTGTGATGCTGCCAGTAGAGTCATCACTGCATATGAAGGTGCTGGCCTGGGGCCATGAAGCTCTACAACACCTCTCTCTGAAGAAGCAGAGGTGACTCTTGCTAACACCAGAGGTTCTGCTCTGAGGCAGGAAAGATGTGACAGGAGCAAGGCCTTTATACATGCAAATGATCCAGGCAAGGGAGCAAAAATTGCCATGGCTGGAGCAGAACTAACTGAAAGCAGAATGTTTTGCAAAGTTTTCTATGAGCCCTTGTCAACTCTGACTGCTGTGGAGAGAACCTGTTTGAGCTGTTCAAAAAATTGGATGGTTTAAATAATGTATGGACTGTCGTTCTGGATGGGTGAAAACAGCTGTGTGAAGCACTGACTTGTTCTGCCTACAACAGGTTTCTTTCCTTTTCTTTAAAAAGTTCTCTTCACTAGGCATCAAAATCTCATGAATAACTTTTGTATTCTGCTTTGGAGAGCTTCTAGTTAGACCTGAGCACACTGGTGTGCATTTCACAGCTCTGTTTTTATGCTGTCTAGCTTAAGTTTGGGTGGTTTTCTCTTTTCTTTTCTTTTTTCTTTTCTTTTCCTTTCTTTTCTTTTCTTTTCTTTTCTTTTCTTTTCTTTTCTTTTCTTTTCTTTTCTTTTCTTTTCTTTTCTTTTCTTTTCTTTTCTTTTCTTTTCTTTTCTTTTCTTTTCTTTTCTTTTCTTTTCTTTTCTTTTCTTTTCTTTTCTTTTCTTTTCTTTTCTTTTCTTTTCTTTTCTTTTCTTTTCTTTTCTTTTCTTTTCTTTTCTTTTCTTTTCTTTTCTNTTTAATCTAAAGGTCAATTAAAGAATCTCCCAGCAGAGAAAGGAAAAATGCCTTTTCTCCAACAAAATGACCAAGTGAACCCACTTCACATTCCCAACCAATCTTTCAATTGTTTCCTCCATCTCCAAATACTAATGCTATTGCTATTTGGACTAAAGTTGTGTATCAAGTCCAGAGAATAACAGCTCACTGGGCCATGGGTTTACATCTTCATCCCCCATCACCTAGTAAGATGATTAGAAATTCAAGAACCAAGAGATAACTCTGAGGAGGAGGAGAGACATTTATTGCAGTGCCACAGAAGGGAAATGGAGTCACAGAGGCAGTGAATTGCATTCCATAGCAGAGAAAAAGTGTTGAGCTCCTATATTCTGGTGCTTCAGTTGTGTTGTTATCTTCTTTCTCTGCCTCTTGGTTACTCCAAGTATGATGATTATGATGATGATGGTGGTGGTAAGTGAGGACTTCCATAGGTCATGGCTGATTGCCAAGAGATGCTTACAGAGCACTGCTCTGTAAAGCTGTGCTGTCCTGCACAGGGCTCTCTAGTGTATCCAAGGTCAGGATAACAATGTTATTAGGGCACCATCTTTTCCATATTGCTCTACCCAGCTCTTGGTGCTTTTCTAGGCTGCCTCAGAGTCCCACAATGAGACCTGTGCGTTTATCCCTGTATTTCCACAGCTGGATCTGCCTTGCTGTCCTGGAGTAAGTGAGGACAACAGCAAACTCTCATTATCAGAGATGTCAGAGGAGAAGAGTGGCTCACACAAGCATTTGAAGGCATGGAGTGGCACTGTGCAATGGAGAGGAGCCACTCAGTCAACGTTGGTTTCAGTATCTACAAGAGATTTAGTCATGCTGAGATCCTTCTGCAGTCAATGGGGAGAAAAAAAGCTCTCAAGGGTGTGATTCATGTGACCTACTTTAGACATCTACTTTGGAATGAGATGAATTACACCTCTGGCTCCATTGACTGTATATTGATGAGATGTCTGTCTACTGTACGAAAGGAGCTTTGGGTGACTAGCTTAAACTTAGAAGCCTGAATTTAATCACATTAATTCACCCTATATGGCTACACATAGCTCCAGTTCTCTCTCTTGTTGTTGTATAGACATGAAAGGAAGAGCCTTTTTTTTTCTCTGTGAGACTGCAAATAAATCAGTCTCAGAAAGCACTCAAAAAAGAGCAACAATGTGAGATAGGGCTTGCCTGTGCAGGAAACTGGGCAGGGAAAGGTATTAGCTTCTCTTCTCTGTCTTTGGAAAAAATTCACAGGAATCAAGGGAAATAAAGGTGAATTTGTGCCTAGAAATATATATATATTGGTGAAGTGAGGTTTCCTGGCAATTTGCCACAGGAAGGAAAAAGGTCCTCCCCTCCCTACAAAGACATTCTTTCTTGAAGTTTTGGACAACTACTGCGTTTTATGTTTTCCGCCACAGCGTGGATGCTTTCTTCTTTTTAACAGTTTGTCTTTGAGCATTTTAGCTTCAGCTTCAGAAGAGAGGATTGATATTTGCACTCTGTGGAAATGTTGTAGAGGGTGGTGTTTCTGCTTGTCGCAGTTAGAAGACTATTGAAAAAGATGCCTCAGACAAGTGGGTGGGATAATAACAAAAAGTAGCATGTGCTCCTCCTCCACTACCAAACAGCTCCCCAACCCCCCAGAACAACCCCTCTTCTTCCCCTCAAAAAAACCCAAACCCAAAACTGGTTGCAAAGAGAGGCTAAAAAAATCTTGGTGGTATAAAATGATTGTCATCATGAGAATCTAAGTCCTACCAAAACAGAATGATAATACTTTATGTTCAACCCTCCCACTGGGAATGAAAAGGAATTCTCACCTATTTGCCCCATGACTGACAAAAGTGACTCAAATGCTTCAACTGAGATCTGTAAAAGAGTGCCTTGTTCCATTTATTTATTTCAAGTGCCCACCTCCCTGAGCATATCTGAGCTCCTGGAAGATTTCACATACAACCTTGAGGAGGTACAATAACTGAGAAATAATAAAGTAAATTTCAAAGGATGCTGTCACGAAACTATTTCTTTTATTATCACAGTGCGGCTTTGCAACTGCACAGCAAAGACCACCTTGGGAGCCTAACATCAAGACAGCATTGCCCTGCAGGGCCACGTTCAATGGCTGTTGGAAGAAGGGCTGACAGGGACAGTGTCTGATCAGCCTCCCATATATAGTGTAGGTTTCCTTCCCAGCAAAGTGACCATTGTCACTTCTTTAGACACATATTGCCACTTCCCACCTCTCAGATTCAACCATTGATTATCAAGAGGCAATATTCTCTCCTGGAAATCCACAATGGGACAAATGAGCTTTTCTCCACCAAAGTGATGGAAGTGAAGTCTGAGATCCTGTTCCCCCAGACTTCAGCAGAAATTGTAAGGCTAGGGTTGGACCGAGCAATAGCATTGGGCCATGCCAATTCTCTCTTAAACTCTGAATACCATCCCAGGTCTCTTCAAGCTGAGGACACAGAGAAGCCTCAGAGTTTAAGGTCAGAGGTTGTGTCCCTGGAGACAGCGATTCCAGATTGGCTCTCCATGGAATACTATGGGGATATAAAAGGCAGCCAGGCTCCAAGTCAGGAATACGAGCATCTCTCCTAATCAGCCCTCGTCCATGCAAAAGTCACTCCTGGATGAAATCCACCTGCCATTTTATTTCTCCCAGTCAGTGGATTAAATTGGACCCTCTCTGATTTATCTTGGTGTGCAGGGTCACAAAAGGCAGGGAGTGAAAATGCAGGGGTTTGTTTAGCAGCAGAGTTTTATACCAGAACAATCCACATTCTACAAAAGAATGGGGTCTGCTTTTTAATGGCTTATTTCTTTGTATCTATTTTTATATATTTGATCTCTTTCACTTTGAAAAATATCAGCAGCAAAATACATCAGGGTTGGCTGCATAGTGAAATGGGTGGAGGGCTGCAGAGATGGACCGCTAGTGCCAGAGATCTGCCTGATAAGATGGGTAACTGCCAGATAAGACAGAAGGTTTGAACACAGATCTGTAGATCTCAGAAGCAGAAATTTAGCTCTTTCACTTTTAGTCATGCCTGTGTAGGTGAACCTGGTCAAAAAAAGGTTGTGTTTCCAAGGATTTTTGTGAGTGTGACTTCCCCTCTCTATATGAATTACTTTGCATCAGTCAGCTTTGATCTTCTAAACGGCTCCTCAAGGCCATGGACAGCTCCCTTTAAGGCTTTCTGCAGATTATTAAATGTAATGTATCTATAATTTTAATATCACATCCTGCTCAGAGCTCATTAGAGCTCAGAAAGGGCATAAGTAGCAGTGAAACTCTTGTTCTCATCTTAAACCAGCCGGTAGAATTAAATGATTTAGATATAAGATTACCATCTAGCAAACCAAAGCAAAAACTGTGGAGAGGTGCCCATCCCCATCACTTGGAGAGGGAAGGGCCTACAGGAACCCATGAGAGACTCTGCCACATCTACTGAAGGACAAGCCAACGCCCAGCCTTCCGGGCTTGCTATTCCATTGTCAATCCTCAGTGGCTCCATCACTGTGATGACGCTGTTCCTGATTGATACCCCTTGTCATGGACATGAGAATCTGCTCCCTCTACACTTTATGAGAAGCCCGGTAAAATAATTCTACCATGCCTTCCTTTTTATGAAAATGGAGCAAAGCGTGGCACACAGACATTCAATCTCCCATCGGAGATAAAGTGCCTTCATTTACTAGCTCAGAAAATCAATACCTGTGATTTGATATGAGCATTTATTTTCACTTAACTCCTTTCTATCACTGAGCCATTGGGGGAAGGCAGGAAAGCTTCATTTAGTGCAGCAGGATTTGCAGCGAATGCTGCCGAGTGAATTGCATTTTTCTGTGTGTACACATTCATCTGTCTTTCTGATATTCATTTTATGTGTCTCTGCCATTCCCAGCAGGATCAGAGAAAGGTCGAGCCCAGAGAAGGGGCAAACCACGGACCTTGGGCAAGTGTCTTGCACTGTGGCACTATGCCCATCAGCTCTTTCAGTATGAGCCCGTGTGACCATCCCTCTGAGCTGGCAGGGGACTGGAGGGCTCTCAGGGGCTCTTGGGTTATTCCTGGAGTCATGGAGTCTGATCTCCAGAGGAAAGACTCACATATTTAATTTAATAGGAACAGTGTAAGAAATTCTATATGGGAACACTATGGGAGAAAGCAGAAGAGAATGAGAAGAGAATCTGAATCAAGTCCTTTCCATGCAAGGACAGCAGAAGCCAGGGATGTCTGTCACTGTTGTGTACTGTCTGTTGTAGCCTCTGACTGTAGCAGGAGGGCTGTAGTAGCAGTGTGCCCCATCAGGGACAGTCCCTTCCAGTCTCTGCATGGGAACCAGACTGGTTTCCAAAGCCACCTGCGGCCATTTTCAAACACCAGAGGAGTCCTCCCAGTGGAGTAGTCATGTCCCTACACAGAAGTGATAACTAGCACTGCCTGGTGCTCCTGGTGTTGGTGTGGAGGTATGTAAGTGGGTGAGGAAATAAATAATAGACAAAAAAATCAGCTTGTCAGTGTGTGAGGATGGAAATGAAGAGCACTGACCAGTGATGACCTTTTGTTTACATTTCCCTTCCGAAAAGGAGAAATAATTGCAGTTTCTGTGTGATGCTGCCTTCAAATTACACCCTCTCTCCCTGCTCTATTCAAGACTAGCCAGTGATGACATTAGAGTCTTGAATCAAACTAAGTGGTTACTATGGTGTCAGGCTGAAATTATGAATCTCAGAGACCGCCAGCTTGGAGAAGGAGCAGTGGCGGACACGTAATTAAAACTGGGAGACAGAATAGAAGCCACATTGTCTCTGAATAGTCGTGAGATTGCACTTCCGCAGAGTGGTTACAAAAAAAAAAAAAAAAAAAATGTACTTAGCAATGCAGTTAAATGCATAATCAGGGAGCAGGAACAATGCACGCTGCTGGTATTTTATGGCTGGCTGTGCCTCTGCTGCTCTCTCTCCAGTACCTCCAGTGCCTGCCTAGAGCCATCCCCTACATCCAGCAGCCCCCTCACAGTGAAAAAAGGCACAATCCCAACAACCTCAACACTCTGCGTCCAGAAGAACAGCTTTGCATGGCAAAGTGACGTGGATGTGGAGCCTGACAGCATTGTTCCCCCTCGAGCAGGGCCACAAGCAGAGTGCTGATTGACGAGGGGTGTGGAGGGAAGCACAGGGTGTTGGGAAGCAGGACTGATTTGGTAATTTCGATGGTCATTAGTGGAGCTCATTGTGAGCTTGATAGATCTGCGCTGCTTTGTTACAGTTAAGTGGACTGATTGTGGAACACAGAAACGTTTTTAGTGACATGACAGCTAATTTAGAAAGGGGGGAGTGGTGGGAAAAGAACATGCATTATTCCATAATTATATATCAGTCTGTCCCAGCCCCATGACTGACTCCCCTGAGAACATAACTCTGGTTTCTCTAACACAAGAGTGAGATATCAGGCTTCTTCCTTTGGGCTCTGTGCACTGGCTCCCAACCTGCTCATGGCCTTTTGTGCATTCTGCCGCTGCTGCACTTGTTCAACACCAGCATTATGCCACTGCCATACTTGTTAAACACTACTGACAGCATGATTCAGCAAACCCTCGCACTGCCCAGGCATCAGGGCCATGAATCCTTAACACAATGCCCAGGATTTTGTTCTTATCTCCCATTCGATGTTGGAGGCTGCCCCTTCATCCAAATTTATGGTGTCTGATGTGGGTTAGAGGAAGATGTGATCAGGGACAGCAGTTCACCCCAAAGCTGGTAAAGACCCATTTTGTTTAGAGTTGGAGCGTTCCTGCCAGAGCTCCGGGAAGGAGCAGGGCACTGCATCTTCTGCTCCAGGCACTCCCTGCTGTGCTGGTTCTAATGGGAGGCATACAAATAACAGGTGATAAAAAGTTAGAGTGGGGTGCATCATTAAACACGGAGTTGAGCCAGCAGAAGTTGGTGCTGGTGTTTATCGGCCCTGTCAAGAACACCATTTACCACATACAGATGCTCTAAAGAAGATATATTAATTCAACTTTTATGCAAGGTGTGACCATTGGGCCAAGTTGGGGCCCTGGATCAATGAAGTGCTTATAGATGTACCCAGCCATTTAGATCCTGTGGAATTCAGGAGATCAGAACCTTAATGATCTTGCAGCAGAGAGCACTGGGAAAAACTTGCAAAAGGGGGTATTTTTTGTCACTAGGCTCAAAATGCCTGCGCCAAATGCTCTCAGGGACAGATCAGCTGAAAGAGTAAAAGCTATTTCCACCCTCTCCCAGTCCTGGCTTCACTTATACAGATAATTAAAGGCTTGCGGAGCTGGATCCCAACACTGCAAAAGAAAATTATCTCATTTTTTTAATTGACTGCCTGTGTAGGTAATATAAAGAAAACTAAACTATGGCCAGTAGGCAGCACAAGAATTGCCTTCCATCTTTCTTCTTTCAGATCTTTGAGTCTGCATTTAAGGAGAGAGAAGGAAAAAAAAATTGAAATGCCAAGCAGAGGGTCGGGGAGTTGGCAGGAAAGCTGTGATGGGCGGTTCTGAGAGCACTGCATTGGGAAAAGTCCTCAGATGCAGCTGCTGCTTCATGGGAGCAGTGGGTTATTTTTAATGTGCTGCGGCTGTATTTGTACTTTCAATTGCTGTCATTAAGGAGGCAATACCCACTCTTGTAATTATTACGTCAGTGGGGTTCACTGGAGTCAGCCAACACCTCCTTTTGAACACCTGCTGGATGTCTTGCTGTGCTGTAGCAGTCAGGTGAGACTGTTCCAGTTATGCCAGTCTGACAGTGTAACTGGGGCTTGCACACCCCTCATGCAACCACAGAGGTGCTTTGGATGGAGATCTTTATGGCCCAATGATGGCAGCAGCTCAGCAAGCCAGACTGAACCTCTCCATGCAAGAGCTAAAGAAAAGTTTCCTGGCCATCTCTTTGCAAATCTGCCTTTGGTGTGACCATGTTCGTGGCATGAATGCTCCCTCCTCAGAAAAGCACCGAAACAAAGGAGGAGTCCTACAAGAGTGTCCTTAATCAGGAAACTAAAAGAATTCTGTCTCTGGAATCGTTCAGGGTTTGATGGTGAGAGTCCCCACTTTTCGGGACCCTTAGGTAAGGCAACCCATGGGACGTTATTTGCCCTTTCTATCGCAATAGATGCAGGTCTTAAGCAAGGGAACAGCAAACGATGACCAGGGATTGCCAGCACAAAGGTTTCTGGGCAAACTTAGGAGGACATGCAACTTCTTGCAGTTACGGTTTTCATGACAATCCTAGATTTTTAAGTAATAGCAGAAATACATCTGTCAGAACAGGCATAAGTTAATCCTGTCTTGAGGCAGAGGGGAATTTTTCCTTGTTCCCCCTCATTTTTTTCTTCAGGTTAGAAAGATTTTAATAAATTCACTTCTCCTCAGTGTTAGTCTATCTATTCTTCTTTCAAGTTCTTGCGGTCAGACAAAGTGCTTCAGGCCTTAGCTGCTACCAGAATCCCTGTTTTATCAGAATATGAATTATGTGATTAAGAAAAATATTCAGAAAATAGAAATATTTGGCCAACTCTGTTGAGTTTTAATTAAAATTAATATTATACTTTATTGGAGCCTAAATTCTGAAGCATCACATGTAACTGAATATATTTAACCAATTAACTAAGTCAAACAAGGCTGTCTAAACTTAATCACAGACCTCTCCATTCCCCTATTACGTCAAGTGCTACTAATGCTGTTATACTTTTGAGAAGTGGCCCCTGGTAAATGAGCAAATCAATAATGTATCTGAGCTAGGAATTGAGCACATTAGCATTTCTGCAGTGCTTTTTGCTGAAGATCTCAAAGCACTGTGGGAACTTTCAGTTTGCTGAACTTCCAGCAGTGTGGGGAGGAAGAACCAGGTGGTTGAAGGAGTCACACACGAGGTGGAGGGACAAAGGTGTAGATCTGGGCAGGGCTTGAGATGCCTCGCTAGACCCTTGGGTTGGGGCAGACCTCCCTGCCCTTGGTCCCACAAGATAGGGACCTCAGTTCACCATTACTGGGGACTCCCATGGGATGCTGAATTCCATTTCCTTCCAGTTTGTGGTTTTCCACCTGAGGTGTTGAAGTCTCTCTTCGGGGCCTCATAGACCAAAGTTCGGCTGCTTGAAGACTCAGCTCCATGATTGCCCTGCCAATGCCTGCACCTTCTTGGGATTCATGGTTCTCTTGTACTGGTGACAATCTCCCAAGCTCCCTCCATCACCTGAGCTGCACAGCATGTTCTATGGCCGTTCAAGCTGATATGACATGAAGATGCAATACAGCTTGGCTGGCTATCCCTGTTCTCTTAGAAATGCCTTCCAAAATTTTGGAATTAGTGAAGATTTAAATGTTCTGAAAGAGCCAACAACTTTTCATTTGGGACCTTTCTGCAATAACAGTAAGTCTCATTCCTAAGAGTCTGCTCTTGACACTCATCCTACATTTTCCTATTATTAAAGCAGAAGTCTAGGCCCATATTTGAAATGGTACAATAAGTAAAATAAGTGTTTATATAGTCACAACACTTGACTGTTTAGCCTGAAATTTGAAAGACCTTTCCAAACAATAAAGCAATAACCCAGGTGCAGAGAGCAAACATTTTTAGACACAATATCCTGGAGGAAATAGAGGACATGAAAAATCCATGCATGATTTGTGTACTGTGATGTATTGGTTCCGTGGCAGAGCTGAGCAGAGAGTTTGTGGGATTCATTCCCCAAGCCCTAGACAATTTTCCTGTAATTTTAAAAAAATAAATGCTACACATATATGGGTTCTGTTATTTTTAATTTTCTCCTGGGAAAAATATATCTACAAAATGGGTTTCCAATAATGGATCACTTATTTTGTATCACAGTGTGATTAATGTATCTTTACATCCCCAGAGGGGAACAGGCTAGTGACACTGCTGCCATACCACCTCTTCTGGAGTCAGGAGCTCCTGGTCCTGGTGGTTGATGTCCAGGAGGGCTTAAGCCCCATCATGCAGCAAGAGGAGGGTAAAGAGCAGTGATTGCACTCAAAGTGAACAGGCACTTAGAGGAATGAAAGGCAAAGATGACTCGTCCCCCAGAAAGCAGCAACGTCAAAGGAAGGAAGTTTCAATACGAGTAGATAAAACTGTTACACATGAAAGGAAACTTTTGACTACAATGATGCTGTGAAGTTGTGTTTAGGGGCTCGCAGGTGTGGGAAGCAGATAGAAATTAATACTAAGAAAAGGTGGGTGAGGGAATTTCTATTATTAAAGAAGGAAAGAGGCCCCGAATGGAGGCAGAAAGAGTGGTGAAGGCAAACACTCCATGAGTTCCTGAATTTTCAGGGTGGGAAGTTGGAGCAAATTTGTCAAGCTGCTAAAAATCCCAGGGTCCCTTGGGCAACACCTTTTGTGCTCTACCTCTGCGGGAAGACGGCTTTATGAGATAATGATGTTATTTCAGCACAAACTCTTTCATTCCTGCAGCAAATTAAAAGAGGAAAAAGAAGGGGGGAGAGGTGGGGGGAAGAAACCAATGTTATTTACTCCTCTGCAGCTGACATTAAAGGCTCCTTTAAGGGCCAGTGGGTTATTAACTTCCTGTCGCCTGCCACAGTGATATGCTGTGACATATTGTCACCGCATTCCAGCGAAGCCTTAAACATTAATTGGGAAGTAAGATGAGTGAAGCGGCTTTAATGAGATACCTTGTTGTAACTTCCAACTTTACACATTATTTACAGTGATTCCACTAATGGTTCCATCCATCAGAGGCAGGGAGAGGGATTGGGGATGAGAGCAAGGAAAGGAGGGGTGAAAAGAAGGAGATAGATATCGTAAGTTGAGTGAGAGATGCAGGGGGTAAGGTAGGAATAAGCTACAAGGTGCAGGACAGAAAGAGAGAAGTTACATCCCTCTGGTATTTCTCACCTTGAATTTAATTTCCTTCAGCCATTTGCCAACTACAGCAATTCTGCAGCAAGAAGATGGGCAGAGAGTTTATTCCCTAACATAGTCCCACTGATTAGCCTGGCTTCACCATGCCTGTATTGCTCCTTCCTTCTCTCCTAAATCCTTCTTTCTGCCTTCTTCCCTTGGATGCTAACTGAAGTTGCACAAAATTTACCTTGGTTTTCCAGGGTGGACAGAAAGCCCACCTGTCCTAGGTTACAATGTAAGATGTGCCCAAAAGTATGTGTTCTATCCCCATCTTCAGGAGCTGTTGAAACCAGGTGAGACAGTGCTCCCTGCCTCCTCCCTCCTGACTATCTCCTGTTAATGACCCATCAGTGCCTTGCCCATGACTCACAGATAACTCACTCCTGGACTATCTCCTGTTAGTGGCCCACCAGTGCCTTATCTCAGAACTCACCATCCCATTGTGAGATGCTCCACCCAGAGGGAGGAACCTAGCAGTCCATCCTGGATATAATCTAAGATTTTGAACACCACAGACAGCCTTTCCCACTGGATTCCCAGAGGACAAGAGCTACATACCCACCATTGGACCTTCTGAGGAAGACCAGACCTTTCTACAGGATCACTGCTCCAACAGAACCACATCCATCAGTTCAGGAGGACTGCAGACACCATTTTATCAGACTGCTACTGCTGCCCTGACTAACAGGGGGTCAGGTCATATCTGACTCTGTCAGTTTAAACCAGTGTTTTTCTTTTTCTGCCTTGTTTTATTTATATATACATATACATATATTAGTAAAGAACTGTTATTGCTATTCCCCATATCTTTGCCTGAAAGCCCCTTAAATTCAAAATCATAATAATTCGGAGGGAAGGGGGTTTGATCTTCCATTCCAAGGGAGGCTCCTGCCTTCCTTAGCAGACACCTGTCTTTCAAACCAAGACACCACCCTGGCTGGATGGCCAGCTAGAAGCACAGTCATGAGGTAGTTGTTAAACATTATGGGATAGGCATTTAACAAGTTTATAGGAAGCTGAGCAAGACAAGCAAGTCCTGTGAAGGCAGTGCAAGGATGATTGCAGTGAGTTTGTTTAAAATTTTGCTTGAAAACTAACTTAAGAACCAGATTTTCAGCATCACCTTATTGAAGCCACTCCAGATAGGATGGTGTGGCTGTCAAATCTGGTGGCTGTTATTAATGCTGTGCAACTTAAACCTGCAGATAGCAGGTAAAATCACCAAGAGACAAAAAATTGAGGCACATACAGATTTAAAAGGCAAGATGTGGGGAGGCTGCATTCTCCAGCCTGAGCTGCCTGGGCTGATATCCAAACTTGCAGCTGTGTGACAGCACACAGACCCCATGTCAGGACAACCCCTACCATCAGCAATACAGCTCTGCCTACATCTGCAGGACCAGCAGCAGCCCTACGACTGGGAGTGGATCACAGCCTGACACCACATGTGACCTTCAAATACAGCCCTAAACCAATGACAGGAAAAATGCTGGACTGGAAGCTTCAGAGGCCTGAAATCCTTGGAAATAGGGTGTGAGGCCAGACTAGATCCTATTAACATGATGTATGTCCTCCATTCATCATTGGGGTCAAAGCTGAGCAGGTAGCAGATGAACCCAGTTTCCACATTCCCATTATTCCCTAGAAGAGTCAGCTGGTCTTGTGATTCAATACTGTAAGGAGGAAGATTTAACCCTGTTTTAATTAGAAGGAGCAGAATGAGCTGGGGGAAGACCATGACTGTAATAACACGGCCTGGCAGGAAAGTGCCCAGGGCACCAGGCATTCATTCCTAGCTAGAAGGCACATGGATTACATGGTTTTGGGATGCTCTGTGCACCAGCAGGTTTATGCTCCCTGTTCTGTTCTCCATTATACCATTTCTATCCTTGTAAACAGCGAAGTCCCACAGAAGCACACACAATCACAGCTAATGGATTCCAGTTTTATTCCTAAATTTAAAGTATGTTTCTTCTTGCAATACTGGGCTGATGGCTGTTGAAATGGAGCAGACAAAGAGACAATTAATTGCAAGTATGGGTGTAAAAAAAAGCACTTGGGGATAGATCAGCTGAGGGAAACGCATGGAGTTTAAGAGCACATGCGCATGCCAACAGCCCCTTTTCCTGTGAAAAGTTGAAATTTCCACTCATAGCTACCTGTCAAGGTTGGCATGCCTTTAATTATAACGTCTGCGTGCTTCTTTAGGCACCATTTAATTCTCTCTGACAGCCACCCATTTAAAAATAAAGGCAAACATTCAGAACTTAGTGGCAGATCGGAGCCAGGCAAGGGATGTGCTAATTGCCAGATGTTGTTCATTTGACTCTGATCCATTACCAAAATTAAAGAAGAAAGAAATGGAAGAAGGAAATGCCCCGCCTCCCCTCCACTGAGCTGTCTGTAGGTTTGACTCGCTGCTGTTGGTGAACTTCACTGAGCAGAGCACTTTGGGGTGTTTCTGCATTAACAGCATCACAGGCCAAGTCACTTTACGCAACGGACTGTGGAGCATCTCTCCTGGGGTCCAGTGTTCAGCAGCTTCCAGGGCTAGCAGGGAAATATTGCCCCACCGTGCAGCCAGCTGTAGCCTCTCTCTGACATTTCCAGCAGCTAATCTGCTTTATCAGAGATGAAAAATTTCCATAGCTGGTGGCTCAGGAGAACAGGAGGAGAAGTCAAAAACTCAGCCTGGATTTAAAGTAAGTCTTCACTTGGATGATTGCTAACACCTCTTCCTGGCACCTCTTGTGCTATTTAGTCTGGGAAAAGGGATTGTTAAGTGCCAAGGGCAAGGAAACAAGGTCAAGGATGATGACAGACATCTTAAATTTACTCCTAAATCAAATCTGAGCTGGATTTGGATTTAGCCCAGTAGATTACCCTATGCATTTTTCCTCTGTGAATTCTAAGGGGAGATTCATTTATTCCTTTTTTCATGGTGGATTCTTGGGGTGAGACCCAGGTGCCAAAAATAGGCATTTAAAGTCAGTTAAGATGAAGGGATCTCTCAGAGCCACCCATAGAGACCTTTTGAGACACAGAAGCTACAGGAAATCTGACCTTTCTGGAGCAGTTTACCTCCTTCCAAGAGGGCACTGCATGAGGTGTGGTCCCTGGAGGGCATCAAGCAGTAGGGCCATCATTCCTTCCTGGAGCTCCTGGGGAAGCCAGTGATGGAGGGATGTCTATCCTGCCTCCCACAGCTGCAGGGTGATGAGCTGGAGGGCATTTCTTTGTAACAGAAAATAGTGCAGGAGTCTGGGCTGCACAATACTGAGTACTCACGGAGACTTTTCCATTTGGGAATTCTTCAGCATTTGCTGTAGCTCTCAGGCCACATCACTCTCTCTGGAAGGTCTTTTGCACAGCCTGGACAGATGGGCAGCTCAGGAAGTGGGGCTGGGTACAAGCACCCAGCATCATCTCGTGGCTGCTTCTAGAGACACAGCCACAGAGGGCTTCAATTTCGCTTTGACTTGAAAGGGCTTCTCTTTCAACTGCCACATGGATCAGTTCATTAAATAAACCCCAAAAAACTTCTTATGACTCGTGTTCCTTACCAACTGCTTGGGGTTAGCCATCAGGTAGGGTATTTATTGTGAGCAGAGGTCAGCTGTGAAATGCTCCATGTGCAGAGCTTCAATATCCACTTTCAAAATAAAATCAAGGAAAGAATGACTGAAAATTGGAATTTCAGCTTGTTACCCTCTGAAATGTGGCCGACACCCCATGCAGTCCAAATGGCATCCTCTTGGATGATCTCTACCTTTCTTCTTTTCCGTGGTGTATCAGATAATCCTTCTTTTCCCAGCAGTTCATAAAGCTCCTGTCAACAGGCCAGGCTTAATGCAGGAGGGAATCAGAAAGGGGGCAAATCTCCAGCCAAAAATGTCCCTTCAGAGCAGAACATGGCCCACTACAGGAAAGGACATATTTCTTCATTTTGAGCCTTCTTTCTTCCCTCCAAGTCAAGCCTTTCCTGATACTTTCAAAGAATTACATATGCCCCTAAAATATGTAATTAGGCTCCTGGCTCACATACAGTCAGCGAGCCTAAAAGAAGCAGAGCATCCATAAATATTGGAGGGTTTTTTTGAATTACTCATTCCTTTAAAAGTAAAAAGTAGGACAGATGAGCTGTGAAGGAGGGAAACAAGGCAAAATTAGTCTTCTGTCATTTGTGGCTGCTCTAATCCACATGAAAAAGGTTCTGAACAGCAGTGTTTGGGTTTTCCTCTCTCAGTGGGGTAAATGCAGGGAATTCATTAAACAGACAACCTGGCTGTGCCTAAATCCTTCATCTATCACAGGGATTTGTTTTAGAAAACTCTGCTCTTGCATGAGATATATTTGGATTTGGTGTACAAAGAGTATCTTCATTTAATAGCTCTCCATTCTCATCGGGTTGGCCTTCCTTAGGGCTGTCTTTTTACTTGTCTAGGAGTTTATTCTCATAACAGGCTCATCTATTCCTTTGTCAGATATTCTTCCAAAATGGCCCCTGTGCAATAAATTGACTGAATTTGGGAAAATTCCTTCTTTTAGCTAGTCCATGTGGACAAGCAAAATCCACTATTAACTGTATAGCAATAAAGTTTTACAAGGATTTTCCTGGCTTTTTCCCTGCTACAAATTCAGTTTGATTTTGACAATATTTTTAACCAGGCTGCAGGATATCTTGTCCCTCCTTTGCTGAAGAGGTCAGTTACCTGGTACATGCCCCCATTTGCAGTCCTCCCATGTTTCTGATCTCCAAACATCATGGAGAGAATGCCTGGAGTGGGCAACCTCCTGTTGCCAGGCTGCAGCTGGTGGAAAGTATTTTTCTTTGCTTTTTCTTTTTAATATGTGAGCTATCTATGGGTGAGCTCACTTGCTGCAGCACCACTCTGCTCTGGGACCCACCAAATGGAGCACATAGAGCTGGAGGGGTTTGATCATTGGGACCCAGAGGGAAAGGGCAGAGCTGTGTTTCAAACACCTGAAATGCTGAGTGCTGCAGAGGCAGAGCTCAGCCATGAGGCAGGTGACAGGCTGCTGCTTGTGCAGTGCAGAAGCGACCCCGACAGGCTTCTTTCTTTAGCACCTGTGCATGGGTAGCAAATCTCATCTCCATCTTCTTCCACACATACGATACTGCTTGCTGCACTTTGCACCAGAAGTCGAGAGTTATCCTAAGGGCTTTTAGATGTGGTGAGTCCTTTTGCAAGCAGGCTGCAGCGGCCCATTGGAATGTTCCTTACATGAGCTCAGGATGAAATGCAGGGTGAGTGGAGGGGAAAGAGGGAACTATATTATCTTTTTTCCTTATTAAGAAGTGATACAGAAAGAGAATACAGCATACAGTTCACTTAACTAATTTTCTAACCAGCAGTCATTGCAATGCTCTCTCTAGGATCAGAAGGGACAAGGCAAGAGGCAGAATAATAAATCCCATCTGCCTTTATGCAAGCTACAACCATATAATTATAGGAAGGAGTTTAAGGACATCCACTCTGGGGAGAAAAAATTAAAAACAGAGGCCACTTCAGCTCACCCTTGGCAACACGATTAATTAAAATTAAATTTAATAAAAAATAACTTTCAGATGCCATCTGAGTATAATCTGCCATCTAAATAGTGTTCTTTGCAGACATAAAGCTATCTGTGCTGGTGAGCTGATTTGAATGGGAAGCTGCATTATCTTGGGATGCAATATATCCATTTCCCACCTGCCACTGGTGCCTCCCATGTCAGCTCACATTTGCAGCCAACACCATCTTCTCCTATCCTGAGAGACACAGGCTCTGAGGAAACATGCTGCGCAAGGTGGGAAGCAGGGTGAAGGCTGGGCACAGCTGTACCCAGCCTAGCTCCTGGGACAGCCTCCAGCTTTGGCCAGCTCTGCTCCTTGCTGAGTTAGTGAAGGGTGCATGTCAGGCCTGGTTTAGCTGGAAGCAAGCTAATGTCACAGCACTGTGTCATTCCTGTGTGACACTGCACCGGGAAGAGCGTGTGCACACAAGGGGTTGGAAGGTTCTTTTAACCCATGGCTCCAGCATGGAGAGGCACCCGCCTGCTGCAAACTTGCTCTCAGCATGCCCTGCTCATCCCCATGGCTGCCACCCCTTCCCTGCTGTACCCCTTCCCCAGAGCACAGCCTGTCCTGATGGAAGGGCTGCCACATCTCTGCTGGGCAGTCTCCCTTCAAAGTGGCATGAGAGCCCGGATGGAAAGACTGTTGTGAATTGAAAGAAAGGAGAAATATCAGCTGGGGTTTTTTTGTTTGTTTGTTTGTATTTTTGTTGGTTTTTTTTTTTTCTTTCGGGGAACTTTTAATTCTTTTCTATAATGTTCATTTACACACAGCTCCCAGAGGATGAGAGGGGAGCCCAGATGATCCAGGCTGCACCACATCCTTATTAGATTAGACAGCATCAGCTTCCCCCAGGCCACAACCCAAAGGACAAGGAATTACATGAGTTTTCCATCTCTCCCTTCCTGTTATAATCAATAGTAAAAAAGTGAATTGCCGATAGGGGAAGAGAGTTATGTCCCTGGAGGCACATCGCCACTCCAGAACACTTGGTCCTCTTTGGTTGCTTATAGCAACTCAGACTTTCATGTCTCCTGGTTCCAGTCCTGCAGATGTGTGGTGTCATCTCTCAGAAAAAAAAATCCTGAAGGAGTAAATCACTATCTCAGAGGTTTGCCTCCCATAAATCAGTATTACTCTTCTGTCCATACTGGGCCTGCTTTCCCCCTGCTTCAGTTTCCAGTCAATCAGTGAGAGCTGAGGCAGGATTACTGATTTTTAGCCACCACTTGCGTATCTCTCACCACTAGTTTACTGTGTAACAGTGTCGTTATTTAGTGATGTCAAATGTGCATCTAAGATTAGAGGAGACGAAGCTGTGAATGCCTTTGAAGAGATGCTTAGGAAAGGCTTGCTGTGATGCAGATACACCTGCAGGCATGGAGAAGAGGAGATGGGGAAAATTTCCTTTCTGACAGGGTCTCCAGAGGCTCTTTAGGCAAGAAAATGCAGTGGCATTATTAAAAATGATAATAGTGTCATGAAAAATTAAATGGCAGGTGGCAAGCACAGTTTAGGATGGAACGGGGGAGATGTGGATTGTTTTACTGCAGCTCATGGATATCAAAACAATGCATTTAGAGACTGATCCAAGAACAATTAGCTGGCATCTTCTCACTGACTTCAGGGAAAGCTGGATCAGCCCTCAAAAATCAGGAGGATGCCGAATTCAAACCACTGGGGCTAATCCTGATTTACACTAATATGCAGGAGATCAGCTCAGATCTGTTCCCTGAAAATGCCTAGACCAACCTACCTGTATGGTTCTGTGCGAAAGAGGAAACGTAACCCTTGCATTAATATTCCTCTACCTGTATTTCAAGGGAGCAGAAATATCTCTGGATCTTCAGCTTTGCATGATGCCTCACGACACAATCCTCTGAAGGATCTGCCACCTCTGTCCAAACCACCCTTGAGGCACAACTGACACCTCCTTGCACCATTATCCTTCATCTCCCTGCTCTGCCAAGGCTCTCGCACACAATGGACTGGCTGCTTCACCCCCAGTGCCCTCCTGCTTCCCTGCGAGCACCCATGGATTCATTTTATTCCTGGTGCGAGGCAGGGCTGTTGAGGTAAAAGCTGTTGCAGGAAGAGCTGTAGAGGCTAAACTGCTTTTTAAAGCCACTTAATAAAGCTCAGCAGAAAATCTAAAATGAGTTAAAGGGAACTAATGTGAATCTCAATTTTTAAAATTCATAACATTTATCAGTGTCCACGCGAGGCAGTGCAACAGAAGTAAACATCGACTCCCATTGACTCCACTGGCTCCCCGCCTACTCTGCTGACAGCAGAATCAGTCCCTCTCTGTCGCTGGCGTTACTGTCTCAGGGCATGTTAGATGGATGTCTGAGCTACCTCAGCCAGGATCTTTTCTCTTGTAAAAGGCAAAGATCCTTCACAGCCTAAAGGAGGAGGACAGAGGCACGATCCAGTGCTCTGGGAAAGAGTGTTTGCTGGAGCTCTTTTACATGCTGTACATCTCTGACATTCCCTGCAAGTTGCACGACTCCCGAAGCTGCCAGGAGGGGCGGGATAATCACCTCTGTGCTCCAGTCCTTCCTCCAAAGCAAAATGTTTCTAAAATTGGCAGTGTAGAGGTGCCAGTTGCGTTTGATAAGTGTTTTGAAAAGCTGGTGAGAGTCAGAGAAACTACTCTGGAACTGGCCACTTGTTATTCCATATACTGGGTTTGTAGGCAAATTCCTCCCTGAGACCAACCTCCTGGGCTGGCTGGCAAATAAAGAAGCCCTGAGTGATCAGTGTGCTGGTGTCTCCTGAGACTCCTGGCTTGCAGGACTGTCCTGGCGCTCCAGCCCCAGGTTTCTGAATCCCCCCCAAAGGTACTGAGCCTTCACAGCTGTGCTGCTCACCCAGGAGAACCCCATGGCTGCTCCTGAGGGCTTTGCAGCTCCATGCATGGTGCCCAGCACATGGGTACCCCATTCTCCAGGGACTGGTGCCTGGTGACTCCATGTAGCACCCAGCCAAATTCTGGGAGTGTAAAAAATTATGAACCCCTCAGCCTTGGGTAATGACCTTTGTGACTTGCCTCTGATCATCTCCCTAAAAACATACCACCAAATTTTTCTTTTCTGAGCCCTTTTCCTCCCTAACATCCATCAACCCACTGTCTTTTTATTCCTTCCTTCTTTTACAAAGTCTCCACTCCAATTCGCTCCTCCAGATGAGACCCAAAGCTGGTAGCATTTATCACTGTCACCAAAGTATCCCTTTCTTCTGTTTGCTGACACTTAACCCACCGATCCCAATTACTGGCTGTCTTTTCTTCTATTCATACAAATTCCCCATGCAACTTTGGATCATCAATTTTCAGCAAATGGGCTGTTGGGGAGTACTGGGCCCTGCCTCATCCCCCTTGGCTGACTGGTTGCTTCTGACTCACGGTGTCCCTACTGCTCCCAGGCCAGATGAATGAAACTTTGTCAGAACACTGAATGAAGAAGAAAGAGCTGGTTTTCCTTCCTAGATTCCTCCTGCATTCACAGGAATTCAGCTCTTGGTGAAAAGCATCAGATGGGGTATCACTGAAGTCCCAGATCCAGCCCCTGGTGAAGCACTGGCACTGAGGTGTAGACCACATGTAAGGAAGCCCAAATTGCCAAAGGAAATGGGAATGGCCCTGTGAGCCCCGAGAAGGGATACAGGATGCACATTTATGTGGCCAGGATGGCATAGTTCCTGGTCACACAGAACCCACCAACAGGTCAAATTCTGTTCAGTGCAATCCTTCAGTGCAATCCTTCCTGTGCTGATGATGCCTTAGGATTTTAGCTTTTATGTTTTTCATATATTTGTAATTCTGCAATGCTTCAGTGTGTAACTCCAAAACTCCATAAAGCCTGTTAGCTACCGTTCTCACATCTTGGTCAGTCAAAACAATTCCTCTCTAGGCCTGAAATTCAAGGACACCTTACGGTCTCAGGCCCCAAGAAATGTAAACAATAGTGAATTTGGGGGGAGAAAACTTGGAGTAAATGACTTCATTACCTGAAGCTGTAATTGGAGAATTAATCCCTGATATGCAAATGGACCAAACTTACAAAAGTATGAAAACCCGTGACCTGGGTGTCCATTTTGGGTGTAGGACCCGGGCTTTTGACTACCCAAAGTGTACCCGAGGGCCCTTCAATAAATGTACCTGCTTTTTATTCCCTTCATTTTGTCTAACATCTGTTTTTAGGTAGCCCATCAAGGCATCACTGAAAGTCAAACTTTTATTTAACCCCTTGAGAGACCCGGCTAGCCTTTCTCCTCTCCATCCTGCTGTTGGATTGTTTGGGGGTGTCTGGGAGCACTGTGGAGATGGTCCCAGCTAAACATTTCTCTGTTTGCATGTGTCTGCTGTGTGCTCCTGCCTCGGCGTGGGCTGCACTGTGGCTTTTCCAGTTAAGTGCTGAAATCAAATGAATAGCTTCTCCACAGCCCTTTGCACCTTCCAGTGCATCCATGTGTCACTCCTCCATGTCCCTGGCTTATGAAATTGGCCAAAGGTGAGGAGGGAGAAATTTGAATGGGATTCCCTTGTTAAAACTCAGAAAGCAGGCACGCTGGGATGCTAGCAATCATACTTCTGTTTCTTAGCATATGATAACCACCTCCTAAAATATTAATCAAATCATGTCATGTGATCCTAAAAATCGGCTTTCCAATTCCACTCTGTTCTCTCCTTAAGGTTTCTTGTCTGTTGTGGTTTAACCTTTTCTGGCATTTCACTGATTGTAGCAACTGCTTTTCCAGAGAATTGCAACACCTCATGCCCTTTCCCAGTGTTTACACACCAATGTACATCCCTCACACACCACTCAGCTTTCCCATCGTTTTGGTACAAGAATCTCCTCACCAGTATGTACATACATTAATCCACCCAAGGACATCAAAGAAATTTATTCTAAAACACAGTGCTGCATAATCCCAACATCTTTTTAGCTCAACTAAAACCTCAACTATCCTGGCCCCCTCCAGGACAAGACAGAAGATCCACACATCCCTCAAAATTTTGGGGAAACCAATCAGCGTGTGTACCCCTGGCAGGTCTTGGAGAACCCAGACTTCATTGCTTCCTTTGTGCTGCTGCAATGCTAATGGATGAAGTTCTATAAATATTTGATTGACCTGTCACTGCCATGCTGCTCTCATTTATCACTTGCTCAACTCGGATCTGAATTACTTTGGAATATTTTGTTCTGTCTTTACAGAGTGTTTGACTCTCCTGCTGCCAACCCCACTGCCCCCTTCTCCATGCCACCTCCAACGAAGCACAGCACATAACAGAGCAGCTCCTGAAAATAGCCCTTCCTGGGCCAGGAAATTAAAGAGAGCCAAGTGCTTGGTGCAGTGGGACAAAGTGAATCTATAAAGATGTGGAAATAAGGCAGAGAGGGCAGGGTGATGGATGCAGGGTGAACCCACCCAAGCCTCAGTATGAGGGAGTGCATACCACAGTGTATGAGATCAACAGTTCCTCTCTGCCATTTCCACAGTGCTGTGTCCCAAAAGAGGATCACAGATTTACAAGAAATTCAGGTAATTTGCTCGTCATGTTACCCATAGGAAGTGAGTAATTCTCTTCGCTCACCACTCTAATCAGAGCCTGGGTATTTTACTAGCAAGGGCTCAGGAATAAATTAGGATATATAGTCCATACAATCAAATTCTATTCTGTTCATTTTCACTCCTATCTTCTTGAGATTTTTACATTTGGGATGAAATCAGCAGATTTTAGGGCTTGTGGAGATTGAAATGACTGTGTTTAGCGATGCAGGCCCTGCTCACGCAGAGACCAGTGTTGCTCTGCTCATGGTAATGAGCCCCCGAGGGTGCTCACGGCTGCCCTGGACTGCCACAAAGGCTTTTGCCTTTATCCCCCTGCAAACACTCGCTACATCTACTCCAGCACTTCCAGGGCCAGTCCAGCCCCACAGACCTCTCCACTGATGCCTCATAGCTTTTTACTATGGACCTACCTGCAAAATCCCAGGGCTGAGCAAGCTCTGGAAGCTGGCGAGGACTGGCATTGGAAGTGGTGTATAAATCCCATGGGATGAGTTGCCTCTCCACAAATAAATCCTTCTCTCAGCCTTCAAAAAACAAAATCCTGACACATTGAACTACTTCTATCATTAGAATTACCCCTCTCATTAGCTCTCCCCCTCTGCCTCCTCCCTTCGGCGTGTCAGCAATATGCCGATCCATCCTGCTTACACCAGCTCTTACCTACACTCCAATTACTTTCTCATCTCCCCCACTGGCTGTTTTCAATACTATTATCTGCTGCATTTGCTGGATCCGGCTTTCAAGCATTTGACTGATGCCTGATTCCTGTAACCAGAACATGTCTGTTGATTGGACTTGTCAATGGATTTCTTGGCAGAAAGGGCACTGGGCCCTGCAAATGTGAAACTGTATTTCAATCTCATTTAGGAGGAAAGAGAGAGGAGAAAGAAAAATACCCAAAAGCTACATTTTCACTTGCTCTCTTTGAACAAGTGCTTTAAGTAAAGAAGCATTTTACCTTTTTTAAATAAGGTCATTTGTGACATCACTTTCTTATCAGAAAAAGGAACACTTTGTGTTTTGTATTTTCAGCCCATCTTTATTTTTCAGCAAATGACTTCTTACAGATTCTTCTATGTGGAGGAAGAGTGGGGAGTGGGGTGGGGGATATACATCCATCCCCGTCTCCTGGCTGCCCACAATGACACCTGGCTGTAACAGGACCAAGCAAAGCCATCTCTGGTCAGCCTTCCCATACCTGCTCGCAGCCAGAGCCTCTCTGGAAGAATGCACCTTTGACTTTCCTAAATAACAACGCAATTACCTTCGAAAGCTGGCAGCCAAAGCACGTGCTGAGAGATGGCTACCATTAAGAAGAAATTATCTGCTCTCAGGGAATGGCCAATTTGTTAACTTGTGAAGGAGGAGAAAGATCCCTGTTACAGACCACATGGGCGGGAGAATTGCTGCTTCACTTGGGGGAATCTCCTGGGGATTGAAAAATGAGTCCTGGGTGAATTGGATCTCGTGCACTTTGCTCCTTGTGCTGTGCAGGTGCAAATAAGCAGGACCGCACCACATAGTTCTCCTTCATGCACAGGGCAGGAGTCCCATGGAGTCATTCCATCCATGGAAGCCACTCGTGAGGAAACAGCTAAATGGTTCTGCTGCTGGAGACCTGAGCTCAAATGCACCCAACCTGTCACCTGCCCATGGCTGAAGGAGGCTGCCAGAACTGCTGGTATCACCTGAAGTTCCCAAAGCCCCAGGGTAAGGAGCTGCATTTGCAAAACAAAGTCAAAAGCAGGGTAAAGACAATTTTTGAGACAAGAAAGACTGAAGCATGGATAAATTACTTGAGTTTTAAATAAAACACTTGAGGTTGGCTTCCATCAAACTGTATGTTTAGGGCTGGACAGGCGAGCTCTCACACACTGAATATTTTTTTCCCCACTGCTTTATCAAAGGCTCTTCGATGGATAAAACCAGAACTGATCTGTGCAGAAATACCCACATTCTGCTGAACATTAGAGGTAACCTGATACAGCACCAAACTGCAGAGAGAAGCATGTGGCATTTTCACATCTCAATGCAACCCCAAGAAGCCCACCAGTGAGTTAGCTGGGAAAACAAATAAAATCACTGGTGTTGACAGGACTATCTGAAAATATCAGCATGTTGAAACTCAGAGGATTACTTGAGACCTTTCTGGAAGACAAAAACAATCCTTGATTGCTCAGAAATGGATCTGGTGGGCTTACAGCGCTAAATAAAGAACAGCAGAATCAGGGAGCTTTGAAGATGACAAGATTTTCTAGGTCACGGAGCGTTTTTTTTTCCCCTTGGCCAATACAGACTGTTTTGTAGATTGTAGCCTTGAGACCTCCTTCCAAACCAACCCTAAATGTTACAAGCAGTGCAGCTTGACAACTGCTTAGCAGATACACACAGGCATCAGCTTTGTAGGTGCTGAAGCTGTTAGGGTATAGCTGGTAATCTAAGCAAGTATGTTTTGAATATTTATTACCTTTTTAAGAGGAATGAGCTGGGGAAAAAAAAGTAGTCTGGAAGAGGGTTGTGCAGAAAACCACTCCCTGAAAATGGATGAATAATCACTTTCTTCCCTCCTACCAGACACCATCCACTGTTCCCATCTCTCTCCCCCCTCCCATGGGCTCCTGGCTAGGTTGAAGCAGCCCAGATGTGGAGGAGGGGATAGACATTAAGCTAGTGCCTTTTCAAACCTGGAAAAACAGGTAAAACTGGACTTTGCTGCCTAAAAGCCAGAGCAGAGGCAGAGCCAGGCCTGCCATGGGAGATGGAGGAAGGAGAGTGTTGTCAACGCTGGGCAGAGTGTGGTGCTGGGATTTTTGAAGAGTTAGGTTCATTTCTTCTTGTAGAGAGAATGAATCTTCTTTTTTATCTCTCTCCTGACTTCTCCAGCAAAGATATTGCACAATTACTGGTGCCTGTAGTGAGGAAAATATAAATATGTCAGGAAACACAGGCTTAGTATAGCATCTGTCATCCCATCTGGGTCAAGTGGTGGTCTCAGAGGATGGATCCTCATGTAGAGAGCTCAAAGACGGTGAAGCAAGCACATCTGCCAGGAGGCAGTCAACTCCTATAGAAATGGCCAGGAGACCTGAGCTTTCAGCTCAAAAATCCCATTCTGGAGAAGTGAAGTAGGCTCAGGAGGAGCTTCTTGGCTTCTCCAGTAAGACTTGAAGGAAAGGCATGGCTTCACCAGAACTGATTTGCAAAAATCCAGACTATGTCAGTCCTGTTACCCGACTGCTGCATTTTACAGATGTTTATGTCCAAGCTAGAACCTTGTTTCTCACAGCCACATTCAAAACACTCCAGCTTCAGGCAAATGCGCTCTGAGGCTCCCTGCTGAGCCCTGAGGAAAAGGGGATGGGACAGGAGGCAGTTTTGGTCGCTGTGGACTCGTTGCTATGAAGCAGGGACTCTGTGCTGGCAGTCAGGGAAGGTCAGTGCCTGCTCCAGTGGCAACCACAGGCACGACCTGGTTACACTGCTGGCCTGCCTGTTGCGTGGTGACAGGGGGAACCACAGTTAGGGGAATGCTTACACAAAGGAGTAAGAGCAAAGACCATAGCAGCCTGAAAAACAGCAGCAGCAGCAGCAGGCCAAGAGGAGGCTATTCCCCTCCCCATCCCACTCATATCCTCTTCCCACTCCCCATCATGCCAGCAGTCTCTTTAGCTTCACACGGAGGTTGTGAGCATTCATTAGGTAATGTTTGTGAAGCGCTGTGTAGATGGAGAGAGCTATGTAAGTGCTAAGTATTATTATTATTACAGAGAGTCGCTGTTAAGGCAATGGATATGCTCTTAAGTGTCATTTCAGATTTAATTAACGTACAATAATTGTCTTCCTAAACCTGCAGGTAAATCTTTATTCCCGACACTTCCTTTAAAGAGACATTGCAGCAGAGCTGCTGCTAATGGCCTCCTCCCTGCTGGTCTCCGAAGGAGGAGTGGGAATAGCTGGGAGCAGGGGAAGAAGAGCCACCGGGAAAGGAAGGCAGCAAAGGTTTTTGTTCCCTCCACCACACCTCTGTGCACACCCAGCAGCCCCACGGTGAACTGATATGACCTGAAAGGTTTGCTTGGCCATCCTCAGGGGACATGGATCCCGTCCCTTGGGTGGAGGACAGAGCTCCTGGGTTTTCCCTGAGGTCAGGCTCCTGGCAGCATCAGCTGAGCACTGCATGTGTCTTCTGAGTAAATAAACACAGATGCAGCTGTGCACCTTGTCATTATCAGCAGAATTTTTTTTTTTTTTTAAAAAAAGAGAATAGAGAAGCTTAAACCTGGGAATTTCCCTGCTGTTTTCCAGGGACATCTTTGCCAAGAAGTGGTTTTCTCAGAGCTAGGCTATATATTTTTACTGACAGAGGGAAGCAAGGAGATATCATCTGTGGGGCCATCTGCTCCTCTAGCAAACGGGAAGGGGAAGCCACCTCTCCCACCTCCCAGTGATGTTTGCATTTTCAAGAGAGACAGGGGAAGTAAAAAAAGAAGCAGTCCATCATTAGCTCAGAAGTAAAACGCCTACAGGAGACACAGGAAGACAGCGGGCCCTTTGTGTCAGTCTTTCTTACCCAAACACCTATTTTCTCTAAAATTTGTTGACAAATCAGTGTCCTCTATGGTCATATCCCCAAAAAGCCCAAAGGATAATTTTCCTGTGGTTGCCCCTGGGGTGCTCAGAGGCAGTCACAGATGCTGTGGAGGCAGTACCAAGCACTGCACCTTCATCTTTGTGATCCCCTTCCTGGTGACAGGCAGCTGTCCCCCCACTCCACACTGCTCTACCCTCACTCCCAGCACACACGCCCTTCTGGTTCCCTAAACCCTAAAGTGATCAGTGTTCCCCACAACAACCCTAAAGGGATCGTCTGAATGTTCCTCGTCAGCACTAAATGCTCTGGAGGTCAGAGCTAATAAAGCTCCTGCCACAGCCAAGGGCCAGGCTTTGCTCCAGCTCCGGCCCCAGCGTCACCCTCCCATTCTCTCACCACAGCCCCAAGGCAGCCGAAGTGACAGAGCCCTGGGAGCGCCCTCCTCGACTCCCCCTCCAACCTGCCCCTTTCTTCCTCTGCCCACATCTGTTCCATTAGCAAGGCTTTCCTCCATGACTTTCGACATCATCTGGGGAGGGGGAGAGGAGAACAAGGAGAGAAGGGGAGGGAAGAGAGGAGGGATGCTGTCATGGTAGAGAACCTGGGAAACCCCTGAGGGCAAGGGTGTGTGGGCAAGAGGAGCTGCAAAACGCAGGGGAGGCAGTGGGCACTGAACAGCTGTGCAGGAGCTGCAGGGAGAGGGAGGATGTCAGCTGGCAGCTCATGGCGAGATTTAAAAATGTAAACTCAGATGTAAGGTCAGACTGGGGGTCACAGGAAAATCGGTCAATTTTTTAGTCTGATTTCGAGTGTAACCTCTCGTGGTTCAGAACATAACTGAGGTCAGTGAATTGGCAAAGTGCTGTCAGGACCTCAGGATACTCTTGTGGCATCTCAGACTACCACAACCGACTGTTTAATTGCCAGGTCGGGGTAAAGAGGGCAATGTGTGCTCAGGGAGAGATGGAACTGGAAGGGCTGGGGCAAGGGCCAGACAGCTGCCTGAAAGGGATATTGGTGAAATTAATCCTGAATACAGGCACCACATTCCTGTGATTTGTGGCTAAAGGAAAAGCACCTCTAGAACAACACTTCTCACTTTCTCTGCAACTCATGCACTTGCAGTTTTTCCTGGATTCCCAAATGGCTTCACTTGCCAGAAATACCTTTCACCAGCTATCCATCCTGCATTCATCACCTTCTGCTGCCCTTGTTTTGACTGCCCTGCCTTTCCCTTGCTACGCAGAAGCTTTTATACCAGTCATTGGGGCAGTCCAGACTGCCATAAACATGGTGCTCTCTGGAGCACACCACCTCTCTGCTCCTTCACAAATGCAACCTTAGGCACCTTTTCAGACTTTGTGATTTGCAGACGTGGCTCATGATGTCCATGGCACTTCCTTCCTTAAGGAATCAGACTGATGTCTTTTTACTATCCAAAAGCTTATTTCCATGACTTCTTGCCCTGTATGTGTCTTTGGCAGATCTTTGGGGAAATGTTTTGCATGGTCTGTCCACTTTTATTTCCTTCACTGTGGCTATAAGGAACCCCACAGCTAACCCCACCACTTCTGGGTTGGTTGTATTCTTTGTACTCAGCTGCAGTCTAGAAAGGCAAAGCAGTGGAGATGTACTTGAGGAAGGAGAGACCTAAAGACACACTCCAAATTAACATATAATATCAAAATGTAAAACCACTAAAAGTATCAACAAATGGGTGACAAATAATATATATACTTATGCTGACATGGTCTCCTATCTGACAAACTGAATAATGGCTTAAATTTTTAATTCATCTTTGAGGCAGAGATGGAATTCTCTCTAGAAATATATCTCATACATTTTGGATATTGCTGTTCATTAGTATTATCAATGGTCTCTTTCCCTCAAGAGCTTTCTTCAATAGTCATCACCCTGCATTGCAGGTTTTCCAACAGAAAATTGGAACAATGATAAAGAATAAGAGAGGAGAGAAAGGAAGAAGGAAAGGAAGAAGAAAAGGAAGAAAGGAAGAAGGAAAGGAAGAAGAAAAGGAAGAAAGGAAGAAGGAAAGGAAGAAGAAAAGGAAGAAAGGAAGAAGGAAAGGAAGAAGAAAAGGAAGAAAGGAAGAAGGAAAGGAAGAAGAAAAGGAAGAAAGGAAGAAGGAAAGGAAGAAGAAAAGGAAGAAAGGAAGAAGGAAAGGAAGAAGAAAAGGAAGAAAGGAAGAAGGAAAGGAAGAAGAAAAGGAAGAAAGGAAGAAGGAAAGGAAGAAGAAAAGGAAGAAAGGAAGAAGGAAAGGAAGAAGAAAAGGAAGAAAGGAAGAAGGAAAGGAAGAAGAAAAGGAAGAAAGGAAGAAGGAAAGGAAGAAGAAAAGGAAGAAAGGAAGAAGGAAAGGAAGAAGAAAAGGAAGAAAGGAAGAAGGAAAGGAAGAAGAAAAGGAAGAAAGGAAGAAGGAAAGGAAGAAGAAAAGGAAGAAAGGAAGAAGGAAAGGAAGAAGAAAAGGAAGAAAGGAAGAAGGAAAGGAAGAAGAAAAGGAAGAAAGGAAGAAGGAAAGGAAGAAGAAAAGGAAGAAAGGAAGAAGGAAAGGAAGAAGAAAAGGAAGAAAGGAAGAAGGAAAGGAAGAAGAAAAGGAAGAAAGGAAGAAGGAAAGGAAGAAAGGAAGAAAGAAAGAAAGAAAAAGAAAGAGAAAGAGAAAACTTTATGCTCATATCACAGCAGATCTTAAGAGCTGGTGGAAGATAATGTTACCATCAGTTCTAAAGGAGAGTACAAAAAAATATGAGTAAGGAGCCTGTATTTCAACATATTGTCCAGAAAGTGTTCTAGTGTTCAAAAATACAATAATACTCAGAACAGTCTAGCATTTTCAGGATTCAAGTGTGTTTCTACCTGTTAAATGGAAAGGCACGAGAAAGAATCCAGTTGCTATGGAAATCAGGCCATCTCCATGGGAATTCAGAAAGTAGAGTATCCTCTTGGCCAGTAATTCAGTCACTGAGCAACCATTACTTGGCCATGGCATTGAACACATCTGAGCTCCTCCCAGGATATATCATTTCCCCACCACTTCTGCCCTGTCTCAATATCAACTAATTTAATGAAGAATTGGGTTCTTTCTGCAGTAAAGAACTTGCTTTTTTGGTTGCTTCTATGAAGGTGTGCCTTTAGCTTCTGTAATTAGGATACAGATTTATGTGGGTGCAAAAAAAAGAAATTATTGGGTTTGCAGCTTAGTATATTGTTTGGCTTTCACATTTGTTGCTGTGGAATAAAAAAGGGTCAGGTAGCTAAGCAGGGAATAAAAGAAAATAAGGTCACGTTAAAGAACAACAGTAGGAAGAGCTGACGGTGTTGAGCAAAGCCAAGCCTTGTTCAGGGCTCCTCCCTTTGACTAAGGAATATTGATGGTTTAGCTGGGGGATCCCATCCCTTTGCCCTAGGCAGGTGCCACTGGCTCTGCTGCTCCTGGGCACAGGTGATGGCTCAGAAGCTCTGACCCCACAGGGGACCCCAGGCACAGGTCTCCCTGAAGACCACTGGCCCTCGTCTCTGGTTTTGCTCTGGTATGGAGGAGGTCAAGACAAGGAGTGTCACAGGATGCTTTGCTGCAGAGCTCTTCTCCTTTGTCACTATATTTAATCAGTGACATTTGGTCATTTAGTCGGGGCATTTGGTCCCTAGAGCCCAGGAAAGTGGATATTTCTTGCTGAAGTCGAAGGAAGCACTGACATGGCTGATGGGAAGCAGGTGATGGATTCACAGTGCTGAAAGCCCTGCTTTGACTGCTATGCAAACACCATATATTGTATCTCTAAGTCCTGTATAATGCAAGAAGATTAAAAAACACCTTGTTGGAAAGATCCTTGGTTGGATATGCCTTTGTTCAGAAGGACGGCTGCATTATGGTACAAATACATGGATGTCATTCAGCACTGGGGAAGTTAATGGGGCTTTATTTGAATACATCTCAGTGGGTAAGTAAGGCTCACAGACAGAAATGTCTATCTGGTGTATGTGTGTCAGAGAACACCGCCTGACAGTGATGGAAAGTTGTTTGATGTAGTTTCAATACATTTAGATTTTTAGAGCTCAGGCTAAGTTGCCCAACTTAATTTGCGATCATTTTAAGTAAGGGTTAAGTGAAGGTCACAGGCTACTCTCATTTAGAGTGAAACCTCTGCAATACTTGCATGTTTTGACCTTTTCAGTGTTTTCTGATTCCACTGACCAGCTGCACTCTTTATAGCACTGTTAACCTGTAAGCAGTGTGAGGACTGGTCATCTCCCACAGTAATGCAGAAAATTGTAAAAGGTTAAAATAGTTGAAAATATTCCTGGCAAGAGCAGGTACTGAATCTCTAGGAAGAGATTTTGTGTATGTGTAGGAGGAACATCCTGCTCTGCGAGGTTTGCATCAGAAGTAAATCGAAGGAAATGCAAAACAGGGCTGTACACAGATGGAACCAGGTCACATAAGTTCAGACAGCTCTGGTTGCAGGTTATATCAGCAATCAGCTCAGTGGAGAGAGAGGTTTAATGCAAATAGGGATCCATGCTGTCTCAGGGCTCTAAAAAACAATACTGAAATAAATTCCAGCAGTAATGCAAAGCTAAGGACTCAACACCACACATGTAACCCCAGGAAATGTGAGGCTTCAATGTAACTGGAGTTAATGGCAATGAGCACTGGGTGTGCAGGGAATGGGAGCTGCTCTCTCACTTCACCGATACTCAAAAAGTCAGCTCCTTGCGATACCCCATCTTTTTTTATGCTCTACCTTCTTCTCCCCAAGTTTATGATCCAGTTCCTAGTTTTGCAACTCTCCCCTCTATCTTTCATTAAGAGAAATGGAAAAATTTTAAACACAGATTGCCCTAGTATCTCAAGTCTCTTGTCTTCCCAGTATTGTGTTTTCCATGGCAGGGGCTGGTCCCAGATGCCTCCTAATCACAAGCTGTCTCTCATACACACAGCTTTTCAGTTTTGCCCAATGTCACAAATACCTGGAGAAGGGAAAAGCATATCGTTTATTCTGAGTACTGAGAAGGGCCTAATCTCATTGTGATACACTCCAAATACACAGAAAGGGTCAAAAGTCTCAGCTTTTGCCCTAGGAGTTCTGACTGCCGCAGGCTAAGCCTCCAACTCTGAGATCTGTATAAGAGAGCAGTGGGAAATCACTCCTCATTAAAAATTCAAGTTGTCCAATACATTGGTCAAGGTCTGACAGGGTTTTCAGTCTGCAGCTCTGAGAAAAAGTAGAACAGAGTGGGAGGTAGACACCCACCCACACCCCCTTCTCCACCTCCTCCTGATCATCCCCATGAAGGGACGTGGGCTTCTCCAGCTTTCTCCGTCATGACACAGCCAGGAAGAGAACGAAAGTGCCATTTCCCCTCCCAGACCCCCTCTCAGCGTGGCAGGGAAAGGGCTGGCGTTGCAGGTGCTGGTAGCGATGGTACGTGATCTGCAGTCAGCAGTTTGTTGCAATCAGAGCTTCTGCTGAGCACGTCTAAAGCCTGCCCCTTCCCTGCTAATTGAATGTAAGCCCTTGGGTACTTGTGTGTCTTTGATCTCACTTCCAATGAGACGTAAGGCTATTAAGGCAGAGGAATGGGGCGAGCACAATGCTGGCAGTAATCTGTGTCAGGATGAAGGCACGTTACACAAGAGACAAGGAATGAGATGGAGCATAATTTTCTCCCCCCCACCCACCTTTTTCAAAACCAATCCCAATGGGTGCTTTTTAATATTAACTGGATACCAACCACAAAGTGGTACAAATGATGGACATAAGGGGAAAAAAATGATGCAACAAACGTGTGTAAAAAACCCCGTTTGCACCAAAACATCTCTGCATCTCTAAAGCAGAGACTACCTGCTCACCAGGGGATATAAATGGCTCTTTGAAATAAATGCACATTACTGCATTCATCAGGCAGCGTTACTGCAGGATTTGAATGCTACAAAACACAGTGCTACAGAGAATTGCTGATCATATTGAAAGCAAAACAATAAAAACACGCGAAATAAAAATATTTGAAGTTAATTTCTTCAATTCGTTTTGTGCCTAGAGCAGTTACTGTTTGGACTAGGGATGACTTGTAGGTCTAATAGTTAGGTCTGTGATAGCAAAACCAGACACAATTTTAATAGTTAAAATGTCACTGTTAAGCATCATTAAAATAAAAACTCACATCCCTATCCTAGTTCTGCATTTTATCCCAGGATTACTAAAGTGGTTGCTCATATAACATGCTACATATTTCAAAGCAAATTAAACAATTAGCTAGTAAATGCACATAATGCTTCTTTGAAGGGCTGGAGGTGAAAGTACTGCACCTTTCATACAGTGTTAGGCTTATTGTAACATCATGCTTTTCATATTTAGGGATCTAAAATTATGAAGCTAAAGCATCTGTTTTTGGGACCTATGAAAATGCTTAGTTTAAAACTGAAACAACATCAAAGTTGGTTATTCTTTCATTATTAAAGGTCATTGGGATTTTCCTGGAATACTATCCTAAAGAAATGGAAATAAAAACTGAAGAAAGTAGAAGAAAACCTGAAACACTTTGCTCTGACTTTGTTTGGTTAAAAATTAAATAAGAAAAGTTTATTCTGAATAATTAAAAAAAAAAAAAAAAGAAAAAGAAAGAAGAAAAAAAGCAAATCTTGTAATAACAAAGGGCATTTTTAGCCAGCTCAGACTGGATCAGAGGATATACAGACAACAGTGACAATTTCTATGTGCTACAGATCCTCATCCTCAATAAAAATCTGACAATGAATTTTAGCATATGCAATCACTGGTCCAATGGCCCTTTTTTATGCTTGTCCACTCTATACGCTCAGAGAGGATGGATGGCCTGTGGTTATGCTACAGCTCATTCCATATTCAGCAACCTCTGCAGGGAGCCAGGTCTCTGGGGGCACTTTTTAAGCAGGAAAACATGTTCCTGAAGGTTCTTTGAGAGGAATGAGCTCTGCCACAAGGCAGCAAACCCTTGTTTATGTGCAGTCCCCCTCCTTTTACAGTTCTGTGGTGCAATGTCTTTCCTTTGCTGTCTGTGGAGAGTCTGGATCCTGGGCCAGCACCTCTGAGAGCTCTGTCCTGTTGCTGCTGACACACAACAGCAAAACCTCCTCATCCAAGGCAGGACCATCCACCAAGCTCACGCCACCAATGTGCTTTGTTCCATGGACTCTCCTGCCAGCCCAATCATCCCCTCCTGGTGGGCAAAACCCACGTACAGCAGCAAGTCCTGAGCCTTCCTTTAGGAGACAGAGGTTCCTGATGGATTGTCTGTTTTCAAAATATAATCACGTGCCTGTGCAAAATAGGATCAAACTGACTTGCTTCCTATGAAAACAAATTCCGGTGCTTGGAAACTAAACATAATTTAAAATGTTATCAACCAACTAATCATGTTTTACCTCTGTTGGTATTCCATTTTTCTGGTATGAACCTGGGTCAGTTTTGCATATGTCCAATCTATTTTATATATACATGTTCACTCTATTTGCACACTCAGATGGGAGACATATGCCTCTTCTCATTTGGGCAGGCCATAGTGTTATTAAAATGGAAATGTGCAGGCTTTGGGATCCAACTGCAACATATGTTTAAAAATGAAAGATAATTCTTTACTTGTAACTACCAGAAGAACTCAGAGCTTTTGACTCCATGTATAATTACCATGAGACCTTAACAGTTTAATTCATTAGGTAATTACATGGTTATTTTTTGTTCTATAAAAGGTAAAGAGGTAACATTTAATTTACAGGGTGCTGCATAATCCTGTAATTACTCAGTAATTTCCATGTCGTCATACAATAAAAGCAGGGGCCTTTCTGTGGCCCAGATATGACATGAAGGAAAGTCAAACTGAACTCAGCATTGTCAGGAAAATCAGGGGAATTCTTGGCCTCCTTCAGATATGAAAGTGAGAGACTGAGGAGTTGAGAAAGTGAAAGACGTCATTAAGTGCAATGACAGACATTTGCAAATAAGGAATTTCCCTCCTGGGTTGGTGCCATATCTTGCCCTCTAGGATTTTGGAGAACCAGCACTGCGATGGGTTCAGGTCTTCCATGCTCCTCTTTTCTTGCTCCATGCCTTTGCTGCCCATCTATTAGAGGTAATGCCTAGAAGAAGGGCCTGCGACATTGGTTTTGTTTCTATAACTGGCTGATTACTGTTTCAATTGCCCAATAACTAGTTTGGCTGTGAGGATAAGATCTCCAATTCTCCACAGAATGGAGCAGCAGTGATTACAAGAAAGATGGTAATTTCTGCCAGAAATAAACCCAGAGGTCTTGTTAAGAGCCCTTCTCTCAGTCCTCTGAGTTGCTTGAAAGTGACTGCATTACTTAGATGACAGGTAGGACATTTCCAACCCTACAATGTCATGCATGCTCTCCTTATTCCTGCCACATGGCTCTTAGGATCCCCCTTCTTCCCCTGCTCCCCCAGCATGGTAGTCAGGCCTTCATTCAGGGTGTCTGAACATGTTATATTGCCCTTTTCACTTCTCTGCAGATTTAACCATGATGTCCTGTCAAACAGGGCTTTGGCAAACACATATATCCTATTTACCCAGAAAAGATCAGCCAAAGTCTTGTTACATCTGCATCACTTTCCTCTGCGAATTGTGACATGTTCAAAGAGGCCTTTAGAAATGACAGGATCTGTCCCTAGATTAGCACTGGGCACCTGCAGCTTCCATCACTTTCAAAGGCTCTGGGGACACCCCCCACGCTCGTGTTCCAGCCTGTGGTGTGACATTTGCTCTCAGGGAGAGAGGCAGCATGAGAAAGTTTCCCTCTCCAAAGTCCCACAGGAGGGACTGGGCTGAGCCCACAGTCAGGAGAGAAGCACACGTTTATATAAATAAAAGCAGCACCTGCACTTACTAACAATAAAATAAAGAGCCTATTAATCTTCATGTTTCAGGTTATCAGTGGCTAGTGCCAGGAAATCATCTCCCCACAGCCTGGGATAGCAGTGTACAATTGCCTGGCTACAGGCACCTGGATTTCTTCCTTTTCCTAGACTGTTCCTTTTCCTTTCTGGCAGTGTCATTTTTTCCAGGCTGTCCTCTGAGCTGCAGTGAGATCCCACTTGCTGAAAGAAGGTATGAGAGGGCAGTAAACATGATTTCTATGGTGCAGCACTCACCACGCACACCACAGCCACGGTTAAAAAATACCCTTGTCCTGCCAATGCACTTTAGGCATCCACTCCCCTCCGCTCTTGACACAATAACCCATAAAAACTGTGGTCTAATGCATTAATAATGCGCGAGTAAAGGTCCCAAAGTGGCCATTGACATTATAGCCATTAAGGTGCAGTGTGTCAATAATAATGCATGGCATGAGAGCAGACACTCTGCCTGTGTGTGTGAGCACACATCCCCTCTGCTGTTTAATCCTGTGCAGGGATTTCCAGAAGCATCAGCTTCTCTCGGATCTTGGGGGACTGACATGACAAGAATCCCCTATGACTGTTATCCCATGCATTTACCAAGAGCTGTTTCAGCCAGGGAAGGATGGAGAGATTCTGAGCCTGCCTCCCCTCACACGTACAATAATTTATTGGGCTGACAGAGCTTGACCACAACAGTGTTCTTGCAGTGTTAATTTCCATGGCATTTTCTGTTAACATGAATAGAGCAGTGCCCTCCTCTGGGATGCCAACGCTCCATAGATCTAGGCGTCTTCCTCAGAGATGGAGATACTCCATGTATGCCTATAAAAAGGAAAATTAATTGTGTCTACACACCCACACACTTTCTTAAAATACCACTAATATTTTACATTTCTCCAGTGGCTTTTATCCTAGAAGTTTAGGAAGCACTTTGAAACCTTGAATCTACAGATATCACCCCCACTCCCTGAGAAAAGAGCCCTCTCTGCTGTGCAAGGCAGCAGCTGCTTGGCAGCATCTCAGAACCACCAGCAGGTCAGGACAGGACAAGAAGATGTCTGTTCCTCCCGTAAAAAACAGCTGATGAGCAGAAGGCAATTTAAAAGAAGTGATATAAAGGATCAACTCCTACCATATTATAAGGCCATTTAAAAAGAAGTCATTTTGGAAAGGAACAGCTTTCTGTAATATCTCTAGACTGCCCCAGTGTGCAAAAGAACTGCAGAGTGGCTGGGTCAGCTGTGCCATGTGCCAGGAGCTCAGCAGAGCACACTAGGCCCCTGGGTCATTAGGGCATCAGGTTGCACACATTCATAATTTGGGGTGTTGTTACTACTCCTCTTACTTTTTCTACTCTTCTACAAACCCTTGGCTTTAAGTTGTGGACTCACCCACTCTCCAAGTGGGCTTAGAGATATTAACCTAAATACAGTTATAAGTTACAGGATTGCTTCTCCTCCCTCCTTGGAGGAAGGGACTCAGCTCCTGTGAGCACTCCTACGAGCTTCTTGGCTAGGGCACCTGGTGTTCAGTGCTGCTTGCCCACACCAGAACCCCACAGCTCAGGACACCCCTGAACTCGCCCTCACCTGGCACACTGCGCACCTCCTGAAGGTGCAGGGAAGGGCCCATGAGCCTGGAGCCAGGACACCCAGGGTGGCATCCCCCACTGATGCCAGGGGCTGCAGAGTGCAGAGCGATGTGAGCAGTAACCAGAGGCTGCCAGTGACATGCAGGCACCACCAGCTAGTTTATCCAAGCACTGTGCACCCTCCTGTCAAGGCTTTAAGCAAAATGTAGATGCTGGCTGTGAAAGGCAACAGGCAGTGCTGCCCTCCTGAATGCAACATGAGCTGGCTTGGGGAATTTATAAAAACTAAAAAAGTCATTCCTAAAACTCGTAGAAAGACTTACAGGCTGACTGTCTAAGCACAGATAAGCTCCTTACTGAGGATGGGAGCAGACTGTTGGAAGGAATGAGAGGAAGTAAGAATCAGACTGGGGCAGGAAAAATCAGAGCAGCCCAGCAAAGGGGAAAACTGGCCAGCTGTAAGTGAACACCAGAGACAGAAGGGGATAGCCCTGTCAAACATAGTCTAAAACTATCTTTTACAGAGTAATCAATCTTCCCAGAGGGACTTTCACTCAGGGAAAGAGATAAGCATCTCAGACTAGAGGCATCAATAGCACTTGTGTAGGGCCCATCTTGAGGCCCAGTGACTCCCTCTGGGACACAGGAGCCCAGGGAAGGTACAATTTGCTCATTACTGGGCCAGAAACTGCCAGGAGAGCTCTGACTGCAGAGAGGCAGGCTTTGGTCACCACTGAAATGGGGATGGTGCAGAAAGAAACTCTTTTGCTCCTCTGAGAAGGCATGTGCATCTGGGCTGATGAGCCACAGCAGTGCTTTGGATCTTGTTGGTTGACTTCCCCTCACCTGGTGTTGGAGCAAAGGGAAAACTGAGCTGACTTCCTGAAAATCCCAGAGCAAATTTCAGCTTTCTGCTCTGCCCTGAAGTAGCAAGGAAGGAGAAGCACATCATGTTGCTGACCCGAAGCAGAAGAGACTGACAGTGAAAGAGGGATCTGTCTGGCTGCCCCGTGACACTGAATTTAAAAAAGAAAGATTGCTCAGTCCAGCCAAGTGAGAAATCTGAATTTTCCCAGAATATATTTTCATTACTTGGTTAACCCTATGATTAACCCTAGGCCAGACATCAGAAACTCTGCTCACCAGAGAACAGGAATATTGAATATTGCTTATTTCTTTCTGAGACAGAGAAAAGGCCAAGCTACAGGCATACTGACATGATCAGCCCACTCTTAAATTTTAGGGGAATAATGGTGCAGTGTAGAAAGCCTGAATCAGAAGCTGCAGAAAGGTTAGCAGAAAGCAAGCAAAATGCTTGGCATAGAAGTTCCCAGTTTCATCCACACAGGCTGCCAAAAGAGAAGAGGAGAAAGAGGGAGAGAGGGGTTTGAATCAGAGGTTATTCACTGTACAAGAAGCAGGAACTATGAGGTGCCATGCACAGCATCTGGCGCACATGCTGCATTGTGAATACAGCCAATGGTATTTTAAGCAGATTGACAGAGATGTAATCAGGATCAGGAACGGGCAATGTGCATATTAGCTGTAAGAGAAGGCAGTCAAACACTTGTTCTGCACATCAGGGGAATCATTGACTCCCACAAGTGGAACATCCTCCACAAAGTACTACTATTTTGAACTTCGTGGGTTGCTGCCCATCACTTCTGAACTTAGTGAGGTTTTATAAAAAGCCCTGAGGATGTTGAAAGTATTCCACTCCTGAAAAAAACAGTAACGGTAAAAAGCTGAAGGCTTATGATTCACTCTGAAGAGCTGGAAACAGAGATTTCAGCTGGGTCAGCCCCTGGCAGGAGATATGTAAAACGGAGCCAAGCCAAGGAACAGGAAACTGTAGAAGTTGCTGTGTGGAAGCAAATGCAAGTGCTGGAAGTGAAAGGCAGGGTATTTTTGAAGTGTATTTCCAGGCAAGTAGGGCACAACTAGTAATGCAGCTCTAAAAAATGCTAAACAGGTGTTTCTTGGCCTGCACTGCTTGCTGGGGCGGGAGTTGGTTTGCCTTTGCAAGGTTTCTTGTTTTGGTTCTTGCACAGATGCCAATGTCAGCATGATGCTTGCTTTGAGATCACACCAGAGGGTAAAATCACTCTTTGTGTTACACGCTGGGGCCTTCCAAGGGGATTTTGGTAAAAACTCTACAGAGCTGCAATTTTTTTCAAAATGTGGTGATAACCACAATTGACTCACACCTCCTACACCAGTTCTGTGAACAAACCTGATCTGAACTTCGAGTTCATTGCCCAGACACAGCTGGTCTGGCTTGCAGTGCCACTGTGCCTACTTCAAATGGCAATAATTTCTAAAGGAGAAAAGGGATGCTGGATTTTGCTGAACACAACAATTCTTGCCAGCTCGCTTGATCCCAATGTCACCATCTATGAGAAGCTCTTGCTAAAAGAGTTTGGCATATTGACGCTCATCTGGCCACAATGCCAAAGGACCTTGGACAACCTGTGACTGCTGAAATACTTCCCAAGGACACATCCTCCCTGCTCCCAAGGCTGTGGCTGTTTTGAAAACATTCATCCACAGAGAGGATGGAACTGGCTTCAGCAACACTCAACCTCTGCATACAAGGGCCACTCTTGTGGTTTGCTCCACACACTTCAAGGCCTGCTAAATATTTCTCTTTCACCTGTTTCCATGGATCCTGGGAAGACCAAAGAGATCTCTGTGTAGGTGCATCCCTGCTGTCTCAGGAAGCACAGCAGGTGTCCTTTGGTCTGAACTCTGAGTGTCTGTTCACACAGAATTTGAGGTAGATGCTCTGTTTGGTGTCACATGGCAAAGGCTCCACGTGCAATCCTAGCATCAGAAATGTACACAGAAACAGTGGAGACATTAGATGCTTTAATCACCTTTATATTCCATCTCCTGATGTGTGCACAAGGCATAGTCAGATTCTTTGACACGAGATCTCAGCTCTTTGCCCACACTCTTTTAGTTTTGGAAGATATTTGCAGGCCAAACCCCAAATACTAGTCCAGCAGCTATCCTTACTGAGGCAAAGATAAGATAGAAGAAAGAATGTGGGATATCACAACCCTTGACAATCTTGCTTCAGAGAGACAAAGGGGAAGAAGGGCAGCAGCATGGTCAGCCCTGAATAACTTGGCTTTCCACCATCTCTTTTAGAACCCTTCCCATTATTTATTTTCATGACAATTTTGTTGACTAATCATAAATGATGCAATCAAGGCCCCTTCCATTTATGTCTGTTCCAATAACAGAGGTCACTGGTCCCTGCCCAGAGCACCCTGACTTCTGCCAGCCCCATGTACCTCCGACAGCTTTCTCCCTTCACCCAAAAGGTTGGGTTGCAGCCATGCAGCTCTGCAGACCCGGCCAAGAGTAGTGCCTTTCCCACTTCTCACCAGCAAAACACTTCAGGGAAGGGGGAAAACACAGTAAGAGACTACTGAGAAATGACCATGCCAAATGGGATTTCCCAAAGTGAAGTTCCACTGGCAGAGAGCCTTTCATTTGCAAAGGGTCCCCTGTCGCTAGGGACTGTATACTTGAAGATGGAGAGAGCAGCTCAGATGGCTGGCTCCCTCTCTGTGGAGAGCTGGCAGACTGCTTAGTTCAACTATTTGCTGTTATTTCTGCATGGCACATGACTGGGCACATGGAAATCTGTTTTCTCTGTGGCTGCCTGACAGACCTTTAAAATAACAGCGTGAACCAAACAATCACGCGACCAACAAAGCAGGAAAGAAAAAGCTTTCCAGAATGAACAGAAGAAACTCTGCCTTTTTTTTTTTTTTTCTTTTTTGAATACCAAAGGACCACTGAAGTTCAGTAAATCAGACTGGAGCAGTTAATGGAATTTGTGCCACTGTGGTGACCTGGGGCTCCAGGCAAGGAAAAGGCTAAGTGGTGTGTAAAGTACTACTCCCTCCCTGCCCAGCTCCTGGCTCAACATGCAGGATGAAGCCAGGGCATATGCAGTGGGATGCTCCCTCTCCCTGCACTCTGTCCTGAATTCTTTCCTCTAGGCCTCCTTCCCTGCCCCTCTGCACTGGTGGGGAGGAGATTAAGCCCAAGAAGGAGGGAGGGGTGGATGGAGGGCGTTTTTAATATTGGGGTTTATTTCTCATTATCCTACTCTGATTTGATTGGTAATAAGTTAAAATAATTTCCCCAAGTTGGGTCTGTTGTGCCCATGATGGCAGCTGGAGAGTGATCTCTTCCTGTCCTTATCCCAGCTCATGAGCCTTTCATTATATTCTCTCTCCCCTGTTCTGAGGAAGGCAGTGACAGAACAACTTTGCTGGGCGCTTGGTGTCCAGCCAGAGTCAGTCCACTACAGTCTCCAATTAGCACCAATTAATCATTTTCATGAGCTGTTGATGCATTGTATGAGCAGATGTGCTCCTGCAGACTCTGACAGGCCAGGTTGTGGAAAACAGGCACATTTTGTCACCAAAAAATTTTTATTTGGATGAGGTGGAATGAAGACACTGGACTACCTGGGTTTATGATAAGGCAGACCAGGAGTTGCTTGCAAACCGGGTGCCTTCAGGAAAAGATACCAAAGTGTTTAGAAAGACTTGGGAAAAGTCAAGGAAGGAGGCTGGGACACTGGAGCAGAGAGGGTCAATGACACAAAATCTCAAACCACAGCTGGCAATTGGGGCTGTAGCAGTGCTGGCTGGTGGTGCTATGGAGATTAGAGGCTCAGGCAAACAGGATCAAAGGCAGGGAATTTTATAGGCAACAATCTGAATTGACCTGAGCAGGATTTATTCACGAAGATCTGGAAATCGCAACAAAACGGAACAGCTTTTTCATTACCCATCTAGCTCCCAGTGGTGACTCATGGCTCTGCAGAAAGCAAGTTTGGAGCACTTTTGCCAGCCTGTGTGAATTAATGGGGACTGACAAAGGTCAGTGACACAAAAACCAGATGGCTTCACCCAGACTGGGAAAGGAAGTGACCTTAAATCTGAGCAGGACTTAATCCTCTCTCCGACAGTGGAAACAATGCAGTCATCATAACAGTGCTCAGGATCTGTGTGGCTTCACATCTCTGATGTGAAGGATGATCAGAACAAGAGACAAGGTTTGGCCAGTTTTGGTAAACTAGGATTTGGCCCTGCACTCCCGTGGGATTTTTCTGGATTTACAGACCAGGCTTTTGGTGTGCTCGTAGCATGCAAAGGGGATGATAAATAGATAAAACCACATGGCAACCTGAGCTCTTAGCATACACACATCAAATTTGTTAACTTAAAAATTGCCAGCCCTCAAGAAAACAACTTGATACTCTGCAGAACTTTTAGAGTCTCCAGCACAGCAAAGTCAGAGCTCTAGTCTTAGACCAGATTATAACAAGTGTTGAGCTCGACAAGCAGAGAGGGGCTTCATTTTGACAGGCAGCCTCTGGCAGAGCTCTCTGTAACAGGCTACCAACCCAGCTGTCTCCCTGCCCCTCTGCCTGGGATAAGCACTCGCTGCCTCTGTTAACTTCTGCTGTCAGTGTGGAGTCTGATGATAAATCACTGTCTGGGCAACGGAGAGCATTGCAGTGCAGACAGAAACACCTCGCCCAAATCTCAGCCTCAGGGGTCACATCCTTTGGCAGGGGAGCTGTGGGGACCTTTGATTGCTGCAGCAGGCTGGAGCAGTAAACATAAGGGCCAGAGCTCAGATCATGCCCTTGTATTTTCCAGCAGAAACCTCCCCCTCTTTGTGCAACCTATACCATTAACATGAATCACCTGATCTACGTACTTTGTTTCACTGAAAGAAGAGGAAAAAGAAGATGGCTGTGACTTTCTTAGAGGGGGAAGGAAAGGGTTGACTACCCACCTTTCCATCTGAACAAAATTGCAAAGCAAAAGCACTCATGTCCCCCTTGCTATGAGGCACCCAGCCTGGACTTGCACAGGTATTTTACAACCTGGCACCTCCAGCCCAGCTGCTGTACCAGGTCCGTTTCAGGCAGGCTGGGATCTCACAGCTCACCTCCCTCCTCCAGATGTCTCTCAGCAGCAGGAACGAAAGCCTACAGGTCTAGACAATTAAATCAAAGTACAAACTGAGGAGGTGAGTGTGCTCCCACGTCCCTATTAAAATGTATTAGCATCACCCGAGGGGGCTGGAAGACAACAGACTCTGAGGAGGAATCCTGATGGGGAAGGAAGACTGTGTCTTATTTGAGAAGGATGGAACTGAGCAGATGTGGTCAATCAATGCAAAGGGTTTAATTTCAAACAATCATCACTATGAACCCCGAACTTCAGGGTTTTCTTAGTTGAAAAATGATACAGCTTGTTTGGTGTCAATAAATCTAGCTTTTGAGTGGAAAAAAAATCCTTAAATATTTCAGCACTTTGGGGCTGACTCATGCTGAGCTTGAAATTTGGAGGTTTGCAGCAAGAACTCCAGCTATGCTTGAGCTAAATGAAAAAGTACACAGGCAGTATCCTTAGGAGCTAAACTGGCTTCTGCAGCCAGCAGGTTGGATTTTCAGCATTGCTCCAAACTTTATTTTCCAGAAAGTACTCCCCACCAGCTCTTATGAAGACATGAACTTCTGAGGCTTTAAGGCTTCAGTGTTTTCATTCAGGGGCTCACTGATAACAGGGCATGAAAGCAGGAGCCTGTACACACTTAAACAGCACCAAAACAACATCCCCTGCCACTGAAGATCCCTTCTGTCTGGGAGGATTGCATTGCATGTGCTCAACTCCTGCATTGGAGTGTGCTGAGCAGTGTGGAAGGTGATCAGGGACTGTGAAGGCGAGGTATAAGATCCTGCAGAGGAGTGAGGAGAAGAGTAAAAGATTCTCAAATGGTCCATAGGAGGGAGGGACATGGGGGGAGCCCACCATGAAACCCATTGTGATGGGAGATGAATGGGCAGCAAATTGCCCAGGATGCTGTGGCAGGATCTAAGGACAGATCCCAAAGGAATCTGTTCAAAAGAAGGATCCCAAATTGGACAATGGGACTTTGCTCGGTAGTGACAGGACATTGTGTGAGCCAGACCCTGCCTGGGAGATCAGCAGCAAGGCAGCCAGCACCTCCCTCAGAAGAAACCACACACCAAAGGAAAGGAACACCTGGCTCCAACAGGCATTTTTTCCCATCTCTAGGAAGTGTCTTTTTCCCATGAAACGTGGGAGCTTTCTCCACCACAAAACTGACATGCTCAAGAGGATGTTCAGCCCTGCCTTAATGTTGTTGTTCTTCTGGTTTGATGGGGGGAGAATCAGGGGATAAGTTTCTTTGTTTTCTATTTGCCCATGATTTTGCAAGCTGACTTCTAATATACAACAGGGGAAAGCAAAAGGGATAAGGGTCCAGCAGGTGGATTCAAAGCAGACACAGATCAGCTCAAACACATCAAAGTCCCAGGCTCCTATTTGGAGTTGTTGTCACTGACCAGGTTTGTGGTAATGCATTTTTTACTCTAGGGACCAGATATTCCCCTCAGTTATATTAAATTGATTTCTCCTCTTGATAAAGCTGAGCTTTTTTTCCCTGAGTGAGAACTTTGGCTGGGGGAGAGACAGAGGCAGAGAGAGCGTCTGGTATCTTGGGCCAGACGAGAACGGAGGCAGTAGGAACCTGGATGGGGCTGATTCTTCAGATGGTACTGAGATTAAATGGGACAAAGAAACACTGACATCAACAGCAATAGGATTTGTAAAACTGCATTTTCCCTACATTACCCCTCATTTATCCCTTTCCTCCTTGAAAGCTGGGGACAGAATAAAAAGTACAAAAGAGAAAAAACAGTGTTAGGCCCTTACAGCAAGAATAAAAATTAAAAAAAGAAAAAAAAAAAGAGAGGGAAGGAGAGAAAGGGAGGGTCTGTTGGAGAGCATGTCTTTCCTTTGGGCACTGAAGTGTTCCAACATCAAACCTTGTGTCCTCATTAAGAAGTCCTGTGTCTACCGTTGTGACATCTTTATTCACACACCCCAAGACTTCAAAGACATCAGGAGATTTCCTTGGTGGATTTAACAAAAAAATATCAGGAGATGAAACAGAGGAAAAGGCAGCCTGGTGCATTCTTGTTTTAATTAGACCTTGGGTGGAGGAAGGGGGGGTGAGGGAGGAACAGAATCGCTGAGATGCACATTAAGGTGTGAATGCAAACACACACACACACAATCTTGATCATTGGGACTCACCTACTCTTCTTTCACAAGCTTTTGGAATAGCAAACAGACCCCGAACCTCAGAGTAACGATTTTTTCCAGCCTCTAGAACAGATTCATCTCAGGAATACGGGAGTGCTGCAGGTGAAATACATGTTTCTGTTGCCTAAACAAAACAGCTTCAAGTGTAACTAATGTAAAATTAAGAAAGAGGACAATAAAAAAAGGCATGGAGGGTCTAAGCATTCATTAACAATGAAGTGTGGGTTTAGGGAGAACCGTTCCTGTTTTGCTAGGGAGTTGTCTTTTTTTTTTTCTTTTTTTTTTCTTTTTTTTTTTTTTTTTATTAAATGTACTCTATTCCAATGAATTTCCAAGTTTGGCCGATGAGTCATTGGTGCTACTTGAAATCTGCAGCGTGGCCCGTTTGGCTTGAACATGTAGGTGTTACCACATGTTTCTTGGCCCCAGCAGGATGGCACTAACTCTTCATGCTCTGCTCTGATCACCACTGAAACTGCCTGTAATTTCAAAGTGAGAAACTTGGTGGGGGGGCAGGGGGGGGTAGGGGGTGACAAATATTCTCTACGCTTCTCTGAAATTTTGTTTTTTGGTTACTGCCTCACCTAGCAAAACTTCTTCCCTTGAATGTTCATGGGAAGGAAAAACCATGACAAATTGCACTGGAATTAATTTAGAGCAGTTTAAAATGCATATTTATGAGTCTTTCTTCTCAGTATATAACCAGTTCTAGGACCAAGACAGCTTCTTCTATTCAAGAGAAAATATCAAATAATAATTAAAAATGCAACTAAAGAAAACTTCGACTTTTTTCAGCTGAGATGCTCTTGGGCCACCTCTGGTAAGAGCTGGGAAACTTCCAGCTTCTGATTCCTGCTTTTCAATGTTAGAGCCCAAATTTCTTAGGGTGTCTTTACCTGACACCAGCACTGTTTGCAGCCCTCAGGACACAATCTGCTCCCGGGACCGGGTGGATCGGAATGGGGACACTGCTCTCTTCCTAGATATATCAGGCATTTTCCGTAGGTATTCTGATATGGAAGCACCCACAGAAACCACATCTGCGCTGAGGGCTGTCCCCACCGAGGGCACACACACAATTCTGGCACGTGAACAAAATGACTGCCATCTGCAAAATCTAAGCAGCATTTTATAAACAGCTAAACACAGCTAAAAACAAAAAGAGAAGAAAATCTCCCAACAGCCCTGCTCCTGTGTCAGGGCCTGATAATCTACTGTCAATTACAGCATTATTAACTGAGCCCTACACCTGGCCCTACTCGTTTGCAGCTACTCCTGTTGACAATGGCACTGATTAGCTGGTACAGCCATGAGCTGGGTTTATCCCTCCAGTATCTACCACCCTCCCACAGTTCACATTTCACAGGCAGTGCTGGTTTGGAAGGAGGGAGCAAGGTTTGTGCAGAAGTAAGATGAGATTCAGAAGACACCAGCAGCAGGAGCAAGCTACCCCCCTTGCGCAGCCCAAATCCACGCAAGGACAGGGTAATAACTTCCCCAGCAGGTCTGAATTCCGGTTAATTATAGAACCAGCTGATGGCTGATAAAAACAAAGCAGATCCACACCTCTGCTCTCACTTAGTAGCCTGTGGCTGCCAGCCAGTGAGAAAAGTGTGGGTATTGATTTGATTATCTTGTTTGTCCACCTAGTTAGAGCTAGTTGCATCTGCTCTTCCCAGTTCAAATGAAGTGTTTTCCACTGATTAATTAATTTTAATTTGTTTTTGCTTTACCTGCAAGATTTGTTTTTTATTGACAAGTGAGTGCCCATATTTTAAAGCCAACACAGTTAACAGGTGCCCCTGTGCTGCTCAGAAAGTTCTCCCATTTTGCTAAAAAGTACTTTATGTGTCAACTGAAACCTCTCCTTTTCGTCTGTGTGGTTTATAGAAAAAACTGCATCATTCAACGGCTCATCTCACGGATGGAGGCAGCTTGGGGTGCTATGGCAGTCCTCTTGTGCTGGGCCCTGGGGTTCCCTTGCCCCCATGCCCCATGTTCTCTCTGGTGCACATCCAGCCACGCTGCTTGTATAGCCAAGGAGGGGAATATCCCCCAGCTGATTCCCTGGCACGGGAGCCGGTGGCTCCTGCAAACACAGGCCATTGTGAAAAACGAGGTTCACACCTGGTAAAATTTTAAAAGCTTTAATAAGAGGTTAAATAAAAAGCACAATACGAGACAGAAATAAAGCAAAGAGTTAGTATGGCTGGGTGCTTGGCATAATACCAGGGGCACACCTCAGCTAACAGATCTCTTCAGTTAAATGCCTGAGTCTCATACATATTCATAGATTTCTATTCATCATTCAAATATTTCTGTTCTGGTGTTCTTTCGGTTTCAAGCCTCCCCCACCCTGCTTTTGTAGGTCTGTTTAAAATTTGACAATCTGTTGTGGTCCAGTTCTGCTGACCAAACCCTCTGCTTGTCCTGTGTTCCACTTCCTGATCAATAGATTCTTCCTTCCAGGGTCTGAAGCCTGTCATTGTTATCTTCATCCAAGCAATTCAGGAATGTGGGGAACTTCCTTGCTTATCTTTGCTATTCTCTGAGTCAGCTACATGAACAAAAGGGAGCACTCTATGTATCATGCTATAATCCTAAGAAATCACACTACTATTTCTAAGAAACTTGTTCTGGTTTGAAAAAAAAAAGCAAACCAGNTTAAAGCTGTAGTCTTCAAAACGTCAGTTATATCCACGATGGGATGCTTGGCTCCTCCCCCTGGGTGGAGTATCTCACAATGAGATGGTGAGTCATGAGATAAGGCCTGATGGGCCATTAACAAAAGATAACACAGAGGGAGGAGGCAGGGAGCACTCTCCCACCTGGTTTTAACAGAAACCTGAAGATGGTGATAGAATACACCCCCCCGGACACATCTTACATTATAACCCAGGACAAAACTATATCCATGCAACTAAGTTTTCTAACATTACACATGACATTCGTTTTAATATTTGTGAAAAGCCAATAATACTACATGTATTTATAACACCATCATTCCCAGTCACACACGCACGGCCACAGCCCTAGGGGCCGTGAAAGGGGGTGGGCAGGTGAGGTCTCACTCCTTTCCCTTCAGTTAGTGTCACTGACTCGTTTGCTTTGGCCCAGTTCTTTCGCACTGTGTTCTGTCATTAAGGCCGGAGAAATATGAATAATGAAATGCCTGGCTATCAGTATTTTGCCTGATGCTCCTAAAACACATGAACAAGCTCTAAATGCCAGCAGTGCAAGGAGACTGGTAGTGAGAGGGAATTTATTGGATACCAACACCTATGTCTGGCTTGCTCCTGCTGACGGGAACAGGCTTTGGCAGTGCCAGGAGGCAGCTGTAAAATCCTAAGCCCTCCCTGCACATTAGCAGTGTTTTACAGGGGATTTGCAAAGCAAGGAAATAATATTTACCTTTCTGCCAATAGAGGGAAACTGGTGGGAGAGGAGATTTTGGGAATGTCCCAGCACAGACCAGGATCAAAGGCAGGACAGGAATGCAGCCCAAGAATCTTCAGCTGTTCTGGGACCCGTGGCACAGTGAGAGCCATCAGTGAATAATGAACACTCCCTCAATTTTCCTATTTACCCAGAAACGTGCAAAGATGGACAACAGTCTGTTTTGACCTGTTGCCTTTTCCCCAGTGTCTTCCCTGGGGAAAGGGAGCTGTGGTTTGTATCCTGCCTCCTCAAACAGCAAAGACAGATGTTGCTGTGATGTTGCCTGAAAACACTGTGCTGCCCAAAACCTTTCATCCTACTGATGAATTAGCTGTTCAGTGGAAAAGAATTGGGCCAGAAAGAGGTCTCAGCCAGCCACGGATATCATCAACCCAAGACATCATCAAAGTCAAGCAGAGATTGCTGGCCAGGTATATCTCAGGATTATCTCTTTACCAGGGATTTCTAAATTGCCCCAGGACATCCATGCAAATAAGACAACCTGGGCTAGGTGTCTCTTTAGAGGGGTGGTGACTCTGCTGGTGGGCCAGGATGCTGCTGGGGTTTTGGGTGATGCTGTGTTGGGACATCCCCCCAACCTAGGCTTCATCCTAGGCTCCCACCAGCAGGAAAGCTTATGGATGCACCTGTGGGTGCGAGGGATGGGCCAAGGGAATTAGAAAGCTAGAAGATGAGGTGAACAGCAGGGCACACAAAAAGACAGGAAGATTAATGGCAGGGACACAATCAAAAACAAAAGTTAAAATGGAAATGTTAATCATTTAAAAGAGGGTCTCAGTGGAATTACTTGCTCTATGGCTCAGAATAAAAAATAGAAAGGGGAAAAGAAGGAGGAGAAGTCCCACTAAGAATAATTTAGTGCTTTGTGTAATGAGCTGCCTTTCTTTTCGGTAGTTCCCTCTTGTGTCTTATCACTTACCCTGTGATTGACTGAGTCCTCTCTTTGCCTGCTCCTGCTAAATGGTGATTTGCCATCTGGTAGTCATAATTTCTTTTCTTTCATTTTTTTTCCTATCCTATATTCTTTTGTAATTAGAAAATAAATTACTTTTTTTTTTTAACTGAAAAAGAAACATGTCTAGCATATTACTTACAGATGACAGTTGGTGTGAGCTCAGCAGTGAGGCAGAGGGAAGGGACTTGACTCCTGTCTCATTTGGACAGATCCCAGCTGACATGCCAATGGATGTGTTAGCTTTTGTGCTGAGAGCACTGGGTGCTGAGGGAAGGGCTGGATGAAGCAAGCGGTGGCCAATGACTTTAGTGAGATGAGAAAGCTCATATCTGAGGAAGAATGGGAAAGATGAAGGCTCGGATGGGCTGGTGCAGCATGATAGGCTGAGCCTGCTCCTCTGTGCAGCTCTGCACAGGACCTGTGTCAGACTTGAGCTTTGCACTCCATCTCTGTTGCCATCAGCTATGGAGGGAGCCTTGAGATTGCCAGATGCTGGGTAGCCTGTGTGAAATCAGGGTGCAGGATCTTCCCCACGGGGCCAGGAGACGAACACTGCAAATACCTAATTGCAACCCCACTTCTCTTCGGCTTTGTGGCAGCCTCTTCTCAGCAGCCCGTGTGCTCACCCTGACTGCCACACTCCCACTGTATCTTCGTACCGCAGCAGCTCTCTCCGCTCTCATTTCAGTTCCCTCCTCAAGGTGCTCCAGTAATTCAAGTGATAAATAATAACAATAATAATGCAGAAGTCAGTTGAATTGAGCTTGATTACTCCGTGATTGAGTTTGGGCTTGATTGACGGAAAGCAGCATACATCCCCCCAGTTGTTATCCTGAGAGCCTCATTTTCTCAGTGCGATGTTACTGCTTGTAGCCTCAAACCCATCGGACCTTGAGGCCTCTGCCAACATGCAGCCCCATCATTTCCAGAAAGACCCCACTCCAAGGCACTATTTGAGTTTACATTTTTGGCACATCATATAATGAGGCAAGAAAATGACACGGAAAATATCCCATTTCTGTACAGTGCCAACAGAGATGTGTTTTCCTTTGTTTTCTACGCAAGCTCAATGTTGTCTGAGAGGGAAGGGATTGGTTTGATGTGGCTTCAAAAGGTAGTTTTTGCTGGTTAAACTGGATGCATCCACACATTTCTGAGTATCTGAACCAGGCCCTGCCTGGTTTTACACCACTTTCCTGATGGGTCATGTATTTGTGTACATTAAGTTGTAGGGAAAGAAACACAGTCTCTAAAGCAAGAAAAGATGTAGTGGACATGTGTTCAACAGTTGAATATCAATCTTTTCCCCAACACTGCAGGATCCATGAATGGTCAGTTGTTGAGCTGCCTGGTCTCCCTCCATCCAAAACTGGAGGCAAAGGGCAGCACTCCAGGGATAGCTTCGTTTTTTAGGGATAGCCTTGTTTTTTCCTTTCCCTTTTACACTAACTATGCTCTGCTCTGGTGCTTGCATCTGTCCCTGATATGGGTCTGCGCTGTGTTTTCAAGGAAGATGCTGGTATCAGAAGCGAGCAGGGCATTTGGTAACATCTTTGGTTGATCCCAAGAAAGACAAGGAAGAAATTATCTGTGGGAGATGGAGGGTGAGTTTTTCTTGGCTTAATATGGATGCAGGAAGAAAAAGGAGGGAAAGAAAACAAGTCATTTTTAATCATTCTCTAAGCAGCAGCCACTGTAGTGCTATAGCCAGGAGCATCTGAGAGACAGAAGGAATTTGAGTAACACGAAAATGCCATTGTACAGACCTAATTATAGTGATTGCACCTGTTAGAGAAAACAATAAGCAGTAAAATGAATAAACTTTCCTGGGACTCATTTTATCAATGAAGCGTGACCATGTGAAAACTCCACAGGGAAAATCTACAAGCAAGGCGTCGTGTACTCAGACCTCCTTCTCTCTGATCTCCTATCCTGTAATCAGATGAACAAGGTAACCAGAGTAAGCCTTGTGTTCATCTATGGGCTGCACATGGCTGTGTGCAGATGCAGATGTCCTGTTAATAGGGTACCTTCTGTGTTTTAGTAATATCTTCCCACTCAGGCCATTTACAGACGTGTGGCTGCAAACTTCTGATGCTTAGGACAGAACTGTGCACAGGTCTTCAAAACTCTGCAAAACTTAACAGTTATCCTAAGGGTGGTGAAGTCTGTTGGTTCTCCTCAGAGTCAGTAGATCGGTCAGGGATGCTGTTAAAAATCAGTTCCATCTGTGCTGATAACAAGCTCTTGGGTACAATCCCAGAGTCACTAGGAGTGGTTTGGAAAGGACGGTGTTTTACGCGTTTTAAATCTGTTAATGAGTCACTTTATGCAACACGATGAAAAATTGCTCCTGCTCCACTGCCTTCCCACCTCTCGCGGTCCCACAGATCTCATCGCATCCCTCCCTCAGGATCCACAGCATCCTCCTTGGTGTCTCCTCCCACTGAAGCAGTTCCCTGCTCCTGGCTGTCTGTGCCCCTTCTCCCCCGTACCTTTCTGAGCTCCCAATTATAGTTCCTCTGCACTGCAGAGGCACACATCTAACACCGAGCTTTGCATGCTTCTGTGGTTAAAGCAGACAAAGAGGATTAGCCTTTTTAAAGAGTTAATGCTGGGTTTTTGCATCCAAAGATCTTAGAGCAGGGGGAAGTATCATTAGCAGTGTCTTGTGGATGGCAAAATTGAAGCATGAGGAGATGAAATGAATTTGCTTATTGGATGATTGTTCCCTTGCCCCGTTTGCCTCGCATCTCACATCTCACAGCTCACGTCCTGGGCCAAAGCCCTATTATATGACATACAGCCCAGACAGAGGCAAAGCCAAAGAAACAAGGAATCCTGTGATACTGAATCTAATTTCTTCTTTTATTTTTCCAAGAACACTGGCATGCACAAAAGGATAAAGAAACATCCCAATCTTTGTAAAATGTCTGAGTGACAGCCCTGGTGTCTGCAGTCCTCCGGGCACTTTCTGAATGTGCTGAACAATGACGCCTCCAAAATATTGACCCAACAGCGTGCCTCAGCCCTGACTCGGGGGGAAAGAGAGGAATACTCCCTTTGATAACTGTCACCATTGAAAATCAGCCTCTGTTATTGTCAGCTGGAACAAGAGAGCTTGTAAGAGTCACTTGGTCATGCAAGCTTTGAGTTACCAGCTCCTGGGAGCTGCCTTCAAATCACTGATGGGGATAATGAATTTTTCCACTTCTCAACCAAGTCTGGCCTGGTAGGTAAAGGTATCCATAACTAATTAGTAATAACTTAGGCCAGATCTAAAGGAATCTGGACAAATAATTCATGATGAATAATTTATTGGATGAATTTTGCCTCTTTTTCTATTTGTGAATTTTCTATGCTTGCAGTGTTGATTTCTCCAGCTAATTGGCTGTTTGAAATTGTTTGCTGATGCAAATACTTCTTGGTCTGTGCTTTTCTTCAGGAGAAGTTCATTAAGAGTATCCCCAAACCAAAAGGAATTGACTAATTTTAATTGGTCACAGAGGCCACATAGCATAAATGCATTTTGTGGCATGAATATATATTTTTTCAATTCACTGACTGAAAGTATTCCTTCAGACTGTTCTTTCCATTCAAATAGGATGTTTCTGTGAGCATCCCTTCTAGTCAATATGCCTGTTGGCTATTCCTGGTAAAGAAACTCAGATTCTAGAAGATGGTCCAAAGACACTGAAAAGGAAAGAACCAGGAAAAGATGTTTGAATGGAACTGGATGTGAAGTTACTTATCTGTGTGTAGGAATGCTTGTATTTGTGTACCTGTGTATACACAGATATTGCTCTTTTATTCAAATTAGTTTGAAAGAAACCTGCATTTGCTTATAGTAAAAAAATAAACAGACACCCAAAATTAAAAAAAACATTTAACTAAACTCTGCCTCTCTTGTAGGTGATGCTGTATAATCATCCCCGCTTTTGGCCCAGGCAGCATCAGCATCATGCTCCAAGACATGTACCAGCCAACACAACATTGTTTTGTTGTCCTGAGGACTTCAGAAGGGCTGCCTTAAAAAAAAGCTGAACCTATGGCCTCTTCCACTAGCATGAAGCTCTAAGCTCACATCTTGTATCACAACATCTATAACATACAGCAAGCAGCAAAGAGGTTCAGACATGGAGCAGGGAGGGTGAAAACAACCCACCCAACCTGTTAATGAAAAGCAAGCACTTGGTCTTGGTGTGGAGCATCTCAGATAAGTAGTTTAATTGGCAAGCTCTGGTGCTGGAGGGAGGGAAATCTAAGCTAAATTAAAAGATTAAAAAGATATTTTTTCATCAAGTGGCAAAATGGAAGAAGTGGACAAGTCTGCTCAGGAGAAAATGAGCAGAAAGGAACTGTGAATGTCGTGAAAATATATCCATTAGACCTGCCTTATCGAAACGTGCTTTTCCCAAGCATCCAGCCCTGCATCTCCATGGCAACATGGCCTCGTCAACAGAGAAGAAAGTGTTTTTGTCAGGATGGGCCCAAACACGTAAAAGCCATTTCGATTTGGGGGCAACATGATCTTCTTCAATCAATACTATACACATAATAATGACTCCTGCCACTTTTTTCATAAATCTCCACTTTCTGCTTTCATTTCCTGTGGTTTGACATCACTCTGAACTGGAACCAGGTTTAAACTTCCTACAGTTTTCAGCCCACTCTTCCCTCACCTGCAACACATGGAGCCTCATGCAGCAGCTTCTTCCTTTGTGACACACTCGATACACAATGTACTCACAGGTGGGATTAGCCTGGTCTGAAATATGAGACAGGCTTGCAGGAATACCCCAGTGGCACCATCCATGGATGTAACAGCTGGAATTCTGGCCATGGCTGAGATGAGGGGCCCAGCAGAGGATGGGGACTCTTTCTCTCTAGCACTTATCTCTAATAAGATACAAAATGTAATGCCCTGAACATTAAATCTTCTCCATTTTTTCCTTTCATTTCCAGTTTGAGATCTCATTCTCCTTGACTGCCAGTTGAATGCATTGGTCTTTCCAAACAACCAGCTCAGCAGTACAACTACAGAAACCACCATGTAGCCAAAGGGATTTCTGTGTGCATGCAAGAGTCTGCAAGGGTGTGTGCCGGGAAGGGAGAGACGGAATATGTAGGAGATGTAAATGCCTGTCTCTTTTTGCATTTAAATTAGTGGGTCTTAGGCATATGATCCAACATATTGCTTTTAAAATTTCAGCAGTAGGCTGCTAAATGCTTTACTGTGGAATTTACTAAAGAAATGTAAAATATCTTTTTTCATAATAACTGCAATCTAGCTAGACTTAAAGCAATGCCCTTTTTGTTGTTTTATATTCTATTTTGCCATTTGTAGAGGGATTTTTGAACGCATCTCCAATTGAGAGAACATATTTAAATCCCATCGAGAACTGCGATTTTGTGAAAACAGAGGCAAAGAGAATTCCACATTTGTGTGTTTGAGTCAATGCAGACAGAGGGAAGCTCTTTCTCCAGACAGGGTATTCTTGCTTCTGAATGTTACATGAGGGTCAGCAATTTGGATCCTGCCTGTTCCCTGGAGGCTTTTGGGTTTTGAAGAGGGAGCATTTGGTCACTGACATGTTTGATTTCCAGATGAATTTCCCAGCCTTGTAAGCATTGTCTGCATGTTGGTGAGGCACCCTTCGGTGCTGTGGCCAGAGCCTGGAGGAAAGGAACACAGGGAGGTGTGTTTAAGTTACCTTAATGCTATTAAATTAATGACTTGAATTAAGGAAGAGGCTGTCATTACTAAACCACACACTGTTTACAGACAGGTTTATAAACTCTGGGCTTGAGTGATCCCCAAGTGAGGCAGGAGGTTTCTCTAGAAAGGGTCTGTCATCAGTGCAGCTGTACACAATCTGTGTCAGTGTCTGCCACAGTGAGGCCTCAAATGAACTGCATTTGCTTCATCTACCTGGCAGAGGGAGTAGAAACCCCTCTGAAATGAGTGATGATACCTCACTGCAGGCAGTGATACACTGGATGGGGTGCAAATAAGGATCTGTGTATTTGCTGTCTGTTTGTCTGGCCAGCTGTCTAACCACTCATCATGGGCTGAGTGGTGGTCTCACCTGGAAGCTGTCAGTGCCTGGCAGGTTGTGTCCTGAGCAAGGAGACACTCAGAAAATGCAAACCAGAATTGCTATTTTGGTTCCTTCATTCCAGAGTAGAAATTTTCATGGTCATTTGATAATCTGGATGACTTTCCTCATTGGTGACTGCAGTAATTGGTAAGAGAATTGAGAAGGATTTGGGCAAAGATAATTTTTATAAGCATCTGGTGTTGACATGGACTCATCCTTTCCAACCACTGACAGAACAGTCCAGAAAATGGTTCATGAACTGGAAATCATGGGCTGATCATATTTTCACAGTGTTTTTTCAGAATTTCTCAAGACTGTTTTTTTTTTTCTCACCACTCTTTTAAAATGGAATTCATCTATTGGAAATGAGTTTGAAATACCACCTGATGGTAACACCAGGGAAGAAAGAGACCATTTTCCTCTTGGCTTCTCTTGGAACAGGAAATATTAAGGTGGTGACAGCCTTCAGCAAGAAAGCATTTCTTTTCTCACACCTTATTTTCTGCTCTTTCTTCTTCCAGTGCAACACCTTTGATGTACTTGGTGTCCTAGGGCTTGAAGAGGGACTTCCTCTTACAAAAGCTAGATTAGGACTAGCAAAATGAAGAAAAAAAACCCATTTAACTCCTTTCCCCAGTTTAGTTACTTCTCTCATTCAGCCCTGCTTTTGAGTTCTTCTGGAACTGGAGAGTTCAAGTGAGATTAGGAAGTCTCATTTCACGACACTTCAATTTCAGTCCATCAGCTAAATAAATCTCTTAAGACCTGATTTATGCTGTGTCCCCTCCCAATTCTTCTTCACCTGCTCTGGGCAGGGGTAGCCCTTTTCCAACAAGATTTGGGAAAGGCTTTGAACTATCAAAATCTGAATCTGTTGAATCCTGCAATCAAAAATATCAGTGCAGCACAGTACGCGGAGGAGGAATTAGGGTTAATGTTTGGGTAAAAGTAGGCTCAAGAGCAGCACACCACAGGGTTTACTCTATTCAGGGGAAATCCAGGACTTGTGCAGGATGCAGCAGATTGAGTTCTATCTTTTTGTCTTTGAACTGATCCCTGCCAGCCCCTCAACACAGATGGGCTTCACAGGGCTGGTGGAAAATACATCCTAAAATCACTGGAATCTGGAGGAAGGTTTTTTCCTGCCTGCAATCAAGTCCAGAGATATTAATTAGATGCTGTGCATATGCTTGGTTCGTTGAGACGAAAATTAAGGCAGCCGTTCCTCACCAGTGAAAGCCATCCCACTGAAATACTGATTAAAAAGAAGCAGCATTGATAGGAGTAGATGAAAAGGAGGTGAGTACATGAGGTGGACCAGTGAGATGGGAACCAAGATGGCAGGGTTTATTTCTGCCACTAATTCTTTCTGCAGCCTGCAGAAAATTTGCAAACCAGTTAGTGCCTCCATCTCCAAAACTGCTCCAAGGTTGTGGTGGTGTTGTCTCTTTTTTTTTTTTTAGTGAGAATTAATTAATACTTAAAAAGCACTTTGGGATCCCAGAATGAAAGGAGCAAAACAAATGCAAAGCATTCTATTGTTTTAATATCTCTTCTATAGACCAGAATGGAGGCACCTTGCCACTCAGACAATTATCTTCCTGCAGCTGCAGCCTCTTAGGCAGTTAATACATGCCACATCTCTACATCTAGGTATGGAGAAAGACCCAGACCCTCCCACCCATCATTTACTCCCCCTCTCCTTGTCTTTCCCCTCCCTTGCTCTCTGTTGCATTAATAGCAGAGATGGCATTAAAGTAACTTTATCTCTTTGGTGCACACATATACAAACTCAATGGCTGGCAGTGTTATGAGGCTTATTGCTGAGTGCATAATGACTGCTGCTTTTTTGGATGAATGAATTCAGTGGGTGACAGGTATGTAATTCATGGCTTTGTAAAAAGCTTTGAGAGGAAGTGTATGAAATGTACTATATAAATGTCAATACACTGCACACTTTAAAGCCTGTGGGTTGAGTCATAGGGAGGGTAGATTTAAGGGGGAGATCATAAGTAGCAGAAGAACAGCTGGTTTCCCTGGGTAATGATGACTGAAAATCTGAGTGGTGACTGCTTAAACATGCCAGCTCAGTGAAGGCTCTTGCATAGACCTCTTTTCCACAGTCTCCAAGAACCTCACACTCTGCAATGCATTTATTCTCCAAACAGGGGAGGGTGTTATCTCAACATGTGGAGTTTGGGTGTTTCTGTGGGGAGGAAAACAGGACGGGCAGAGAAGGACCACAACCCACCACAGCCCCCCGAACCTGATCATTGCCCCTCCAGACGTGGTTCCTGTGGTGCTGCTGCCTGAGCTGAGCACAAATGGGAGCTCTGGTGTGATCCTGTGCCCACACCAAACCTTGTCTGCACTCCCAGAACTGAGGCAGTTTCCCATGCCTCCCCTCACACAGAGAGGAAGAGCCTGGTCCTCAAGGGACGGGGACACTGGCTTGTCTGCTTCAGAGACAGCAAATATTGACCAGCATTTGTGCAGGGGAGCTCTACTTATTTATCCTAAACCATAACATCCACCTTGAAAAATAAGGGCTGACAAGGAAGCCTTCACTGAACTTGACACAATGCCTGTGGGTGCCAAGGCCTGATAAGAGGTTCATATTTTTGTGGCCATGAACTTTCTGCAGCAGTCAGCTCTGCCATTAATTGTTTCCCTGTAGTATTTTTCTTACGTATATGGAGAAATGCCTGAGGGAGCTACATAAAAGAGCCTTTGGGGCTCTTCATTCTCTTGTCTAACTTGGGAAACTGCAGCTCCGGTGTTTATCCCCAATTAACATCTTTGCATGGCTGATACTTGCAAAGTGTTTTCTTGGCTGAACAAGCACCGTTTTGTCCAGAAACAGGATGGAGATATAGAAGAAAGCTACAAGCATAGACAACGAGTTACCATACATCAGCAGATGATGCAAAAATATGAAGTATTTCAAGTTAGCTTGCTGCTTTTCTCTACCTCCCTCCCTGCAGATTACACCGCCTAATTACACTGCCACATGAGAGAGAGATTGCACGTCCCTTTCTTCAAACATCCTGTGAGAAAAGACACTGAAAATCTCCAGTTTTTCTCATAAAGGTTTGTAAATCCACTTGGGCCTAATCTGTAGCAAGGATTCCTCGTCACGCTGGTTTAACTTCTCTCCACCCTTTAGTTGTACTTTTTGTAGAGAGCTCAGCACAGCGAGCACCAGCACAGCCCAGGATGGCCTGTGGGCTCCTGCAAGGCATCCAGCTGCAGGATTAACCCTGCCCATGGCTCCCCTCTCTGATCATGCTCTGCTGCAACCTGAGTGAGTGCCTGCAATTAAACCTAGAGAAATAGTGCGCTGCCTTCCATGAACAGCTCCACAAGCAGCAAAGGGAACTGATGAAGAGAATTTATTTAGTTTCTTGAGGAGCTGGATATGTTAAATATTATGACTTTTTAAGGCTCACTGCAACAGAGGCCATAACCAATGTGTAGTCGTAGAAACAAACAAAACAAAAGTCTCTAAATCCCAGCAATATGAGTGAGAGGTCAGGACTGCTTCTTGGCAAGTGCACAAGTTCTTTCCAGGGCAAAAGGTGTGAAACAAAACTGGCTCTGCCAAGACCTCTGCTCCTCCTGCAGGACAGTGAGAAGAACAGGGCAAAGAGAGACTCTCCTTTTAATGCCTTTATTAAAGGTCAGCTTGGGTGGGGGGCCCGAGGGGTCGCGCACACCGCTGCTGCTCACATCGCACGTCACCAGCAGTGCGATGCCCGCGGGGGCTAGGCCACGACGAGTAGGAGGGCCACTGCGGTATGCCTCGAAGCCTGGGGCGTGGGCCCGGGTGGAGCACCGCAGGTGCAGATCTTGGTGGTAGTAGCAAATATTCAAATGAGAGCTTTGAAGGCCGAAGTGGAGCAGGGTTCCATGTGAACAGCAGTTGAACATGGGTCGGTCGGTCGTAAGCAATAGGCGAGCACCGTTCCGAAAGGGCGATGGCCTCCACTGCCCTCAGCTGATCGAAAGTGAGTCGGGTTCAGATCCCCAAATCCGGAGTGGCAGAGACGGGCACCGCAAGGTGCCCAGTGCACTGATGCAAGTGATCCCAGAGAAGCCAGCGGGAGCCCCGGGGAGAGTTCTCTTTTCTTTGTGAAAAATGGTTGCCCTTCCCCTGAGTCCTGTTCCCCCCACTAAGATGCCCCTGCCCAGCCCCCCAACCCCCAG
>VZTN01015921.1:85012-193428 GCA_013400515.1 Erpornis zantholeuca
CCCCCCAACTCCCAGCCAGGGACTCCTTGTTCCTGTCTTCCCATTCCCCCCTGTCCCCTGGGCAGAGAACCCCTGTCACTCTCCCCCAAGCACACCTTTCCCTCTGGAAAGTTCCCTGCTACTCAGTGTGTCATTGGGTCCTGATCCCTAATCCTTCCCCTGCTGCTCTCCCATTGGACAACATGTTGTCAATCCCAGCCGGATCCACTCCTGAGCCCTGTTCCCATCGGTTTGTGATTTTTCCCACCACTAGTATAAGAACCCACGCACGACCCTAATCTGAATCTCTCCTTGCCCCCCTTCACTGGAAATAAACCTTTGGAATTCATACGGGACACCCCTCCTGCTTCTTTACCTCTGCAGACACACAGTTCCATTGGGTGGCAGCCTGCCCTCTGAGAGGAAACCGCAGAGTCCTCTGAACTGCCCAGACCAGGGACGTCTACAGTGGGACGTGGTGGGCTTCAGGCAGCCTCTACTGTGCCAGCCAGGGGGGAAAGAAAAGGCTTCTCCCAGGCTGCTTTGTTTTATGTTAATGTACCCCGGTTCTGCTTCCCCAGTAGGCCCGTTGGCCCCCGTGCCCCTTTCTACCATATATGTCCCTGCCCTAGAATGTTCTTCCTTCCCTGCTCCCCTAGTGGCCCTTGTTCCCCAGCCACTCTTTCCCTGTTGGTACCCATACCCTGGCCCCACCTGTGTCCTGCCCTCGTGCCCTCAGATTATTGGTCCCTGATGCTCTCTCTCCGCCCCTTCTGACTCCATATATAAACTAGACCCTCCGGTGTTCTTGCTTTTCATCCCTAGACCCCTTCATGGCTGAGATAAACCTCTCCCGTGGATCTCTGCGCAAAGCCCTTCCTGCCTCTTTGCCATCGTCATGTTTTTCAGCTATCCGGTGTGCGTGTATGAGTGTGTAGTGAGTGTGCCACCGACCGAGCAACTTCCCTGGTGGAGACGCTTCTGGAAGATTGTGGCACCTGCATCCACTCACCGCAAGATTTCCTGACACCTCCAGTGTGCAGGTGAGGTGTTATTCCCTTGGGGAGAACCCAGCCCAAAGTTTTTTTCCTGCCATGTTTGCTTTGTGGCCCAGTGACTTATTTACTGCTCTCTGCATCCTGCACTTAATACCAGTTATAAATTTCCTCATGGACCTTTTCCCTACAGGAATCCTCACCTTAGTGCCTCTCAAAGAGTAAATTATCTTCCTACGTTTGCTCAGGTTCGTGGCACAGCTGCAGGAAGAGGTCCCAGCGTGGGATCCATCCATGGAAAGGCTGAGCATCACTTTCTTCTCCCTTACTTAGAGATGCTGTGTAATGCAGAGAATCAGATTTTAAGAGGCATTGCATTTTCTGCTTTCTCTGTACTCAGCATCCTTCTTGGCTATGAATGAATATATAATTTTGGGGATAAAAGAGTGCAATCTTGTTTCATGAATCTTTATTCTCCACTATTCTTTATAAATCTTTATTCTGCCTTACCTTCACTTCCTTTTTCTCCTTTTTTTAAAAATACTGATTTCTTTCTTCTTCTCCTGTCTTCTTTTTTTTCCCACTTTTTTTTTGTCTTTATCTTTCTTTTCTTCTGCTGCCCTCCCAGCTTTTCATTACTGTCATCTTTTTTCCCAGCCACTGAACCCTTGATGTTGTTCTAATTGACAGACGGGGTTTAAAAGCACATTCGAAAGCGCCTGTCTTTTTAAATAGACTCCTGTCTCATCAAAAGATGTACAGCAACATTCCATTAGAGCACATCATTTGAAAATAGATTGGGCTTTTAGCAACTGCACTCATATTTTTATAGTTAGGATGTTCTGCTGGGATTGTCCCTCCCCCTTGTCAGCCCCCACCATCTCCTCTTTTGGGGAGGGAAAGGGGAAAACATACATAAAGAGAGATTAATGAATGTTTTGTTTTGTTTGGGCTCTTGGGTGCTTGTTCTGCATGTTTATTTCTCATGGCCACAGCACTGAAAGTTTTGGAATAAAAAGGGGATAGCAAAATGCACAGATGCTGACGTAAATGGAGATACGGCTAAAGAGCAGCAAAACATTGGCTCTTGTTGCTCTATATTGTCTGGTATTTCATGAATGGGGATTCAGCCATGGCTTTCTCAACCAGTTTGTCCACAGGGAGTTCAGATCCTGCCTTGCACTAAGGCAGACAAGGAAGTGGTCACTGAGAGATGCCTCTGCCCCACAGCCATGTTCATGTGAGCTTTTAAACAAGATCTCTTGGATATCAATAACATGGTCGTTACTGTGTGGGGACAGCAGATGTCTGGAAAAAATCTGGTGGTGAAAAAACCCTGAACCTGTGTTGACATTTGTCAGTTGAAAGCCAAATTGGCCACCACTGCTGTGGCCTTTGAGTTGTGCAGGGTTGGAAAGGGAAGATCAGAACCACCAGTGAGCCCAGGCTTTAGGCCTTGTGATATGTGTGATGTTGATCAGTGTCCCTGTCCCTGTGCAGCATCTTCAGGAGCTGTGATCCTGAGTTGGGTGGGGCAACAAGGAAGAAGAATTTAGGTATCCTAACAGAAGAGAGTGAAATGTCTGAAGGAATTGGGACCCAGGGAGGTTAAAGAAACCCTGGGTATCTCCTGGTGGGACAGAGAACTGAGCAGAGTCTACACTTTCCTCCCGTCTTCTTCTGGGCAGCTTGGAACATCTGCTATAATGTGAATTTTTCCTTATTGCTTGGAGTGATATTTCTGCTCAGTTTTTACATTTAGAACATCAAAGAAGATGAAGATTGAAAAGGTCTCACAAAGGTCTATTAGATTATGTGGTTCCTTCCGTTACCTCTACAACCCCTCCAAATATTGTGTAATGAAAATTATTGTGTTCCTGAAATTGCTGAAGTTTAATTACCATCCACTTGGTAATCATATTGAGATGCACCAATATACTTTATGAGGTCATCATTTATGAACTACAGTTCCTTGCTGTTCAACATCAGGGCTACTTCTGTCACCACCAACACAGCACAGCAATTGCTCTTGCCTGAGCCTGAAGGCCCCTATTGTTTTATATTTAGAAGAAAACTGGCCCAGACTCAGAAGTTGCATCCAATTTTAACTTTAAATCTGCTAGAAGTACTTCGACCTGAGCATCTTGACCTTGTGTGTGCCAGGAAACAAAGACAAGATCCCCTTTCTGGAGTCAGAGGTGGCTTTTGTCCACAGGCAGGAGAATTCAGAGGGCATGGCACCCATCTCTGCACTGTGTGCAGCAACTGTTTGCTCCCAATTATTGGCATTTTCCATGACATATTCCATCCTCTTAAAACTCTGCTGAGGGAAAGAGGAATGGCCAGTTCTCACTTGGAAAGGAGATGGGTGTGCAGGATATTTATTTACTGATGTTTCCAAGTCCCGAGGATCTGCCTTCATATACACTGTTGCTTCACAAGCCACTCTGTTCACCAGCTCCTCAATGTTTCACCCAGATGTGTCAGTGGGTGTTGATCTGATGGAACAGCCCCTGCTTCTCAGGGTCTGCTCCAAGAACAAACAAAGTCCATAGATTGAGTGATTAGAAATCAGAAGGCTTTAATAAGATTATTTAGATGAAACAGAGATATGAAAAGGAGAGGAGAATCCCCCTAGCTTGCTCGGCTTCTGGGATCCTCTCTCTCTGTCTGTCCATCTCTGTCTCTGAGAACAGAGCAGAAGAAGTGTCAGTGTACAGTTACAAAGTATGAAAACAAATCCTGAAATAGAAGTGTTTTTCTTTGGCCAAAGAAACAATTCGAGATATATGAAAAAGAGTCCAAGAAGAGAGCTGTGATGTTTGCATATTATCAAACTGAAAACAATCCGACAACTTCAAGGCTGCAAGAAAGAGTGAGGCACAAAAGTGCCTAAAGAAATCTTCTCAGGGTTAGCAATAAGTGGGAAACATTATTTACCTTGGGGGGCTAACCTTTCCTTGCCAAGCACAGGTAGTCAAAAGCTCTTCCTGTTCTTAGCCCAGCATTGAGCAACAGCTGGGACTTAATGATCCCCTCTCTCCACACCCCTGCCCAAGTTACTCACTCTTGCTATGCCACTATTAAGTCTGACAGATACAGAAGCAATAGGTACAATTTTCAGTCCCTACAAAGTAAGAGCTCAATCCTTCCCTTTTGCTTTCCATGTCCCTTTTTCATGTGTAGTAATGATAATCTCTTTGGCTTTGTTGGATCCTTACAATAAACGGCTTCTCAGATTGATTAAAACTTCTACACTAGGCTCTGGCTGTGCATTGATTTTAGTTACTGCTTGTTGTTTTGTGTACAGCACATCACAGAAATCAGAGGTGGAAAAGACCTATTAGGTATCAACTTAAATGTCTGAGTCTCCCCAACCCCCTCAGTCATCTGTGATCTAGGAGGGGATTGTACATTGCGATGTATTTGTGGCAATTTTTCTCAATCCCTTTGCAAACAGCCCAGGAACTGTCCTTCCCACATGCACTAGGTTACAATGTAAGATGTGCCTAAAAGTATGTGTTCTATCCCCATCTCCAGGAGCTGTTGAAACCAGGTGAGACAGTGCTCCCTGCCTCCTCCCTCTGGATTATCTCCTGTTAATGACCCATCAGTGCCTTGCCCATGACTCACAGATAACTCACTCCTGGACTATCTCCTGTTAATGGCCCATCAATGCCTTGCCCATGACTCACTATCCCATTGTGAGATGCTCCGCCCAGAGGGAGGAACCAGGTATTTCATCCTGGATATAATCTGAGATTTTGAATACCATAGCAGCCTTTCCCACTGGATTTCCAGAAGACAAAAACTACAGAGCTACCACTGAACTTTCTGAGGAAGACCAGACTTTTCTACAGGATCACTGCCTCAACAGAACCACATCCATCAGTTCAGGAGGACTGCAGACACCATCTTATCAGACTGCTACCAGCACCCTGACTATCAGGGTATCAGGTCATATCTTACTCTGTCAGTTTAAACCAGTGTTTTTCTGCCTTTTTTTACATATATATATAAGTAAAAAACTGTTCTTCCTATTCCCAATGTCTTTGCCTGAAAGCCCCTTAATTACAAAATTATAATAATTCGATATGAAGGGGAGTTATATCTTCCATTCCAAAAGAAACTCCTACTTTCCTTAGCAGACACCTGTCTTTCAAATCAAGACATCACACAAGACTCAGCCTCCCCTAACGACAGTGCTGGCATGAGCAGGGAGGTTGGTTCCTGGCCCGTTGCTCCTCTGTACTCAGTACAGGATGTCTCTCTGGAGCCTTCTAGATAAAGATGCTTCCTTGGGGCTCTCTTCTTTCAAAGGAAGACACAAACAACCCAGGCTTTGAAGCTAATGTGTGTTTCTGTTACCCTCAAGCAGGATGCTTAGGTTCATACAAAGAGCATCCCCACCCTCCCTTTCCCTTTACAGCAGCCTTTTGAGAACCAGTTTTCCTGCAGAGGTGAATAAGTGGGTTCAGAGGATTTATCCTTGTTGAAGATGGGAACTGTTGCCACCGATCCACCCTCCAAGTTTTGCTTTCTCCAGAGCAATTCCTCTCTGATGCTGTCTGACTGCCAGTATTTCCATTATCCGAATACTTGGTCAAGAGTTGGACTCAATGATCTTGGGGGCCTTTTCCAAGCTTAATGATTCTGTACTTGGGAGCCTGAAAACTTCTAAGCCACTGGCTTAAAGACTGTTCTATTTTCTGCCTTCCAACATGACTCTCAGCCACTTCAGTAGGACGGACCTCTCAGAGGAGAGGTGGAGGGGAGCAGGATGGGCGGTCCTTCTGTGCTGACCACGTCTTATCACACACAGAGATCAGAGACCTCCTGCAGCCTATTGATTTATGGGGGAAACTTTCCAGCATAGTGAAATAGAAGCAACCCTGCAGAAGGGAATAACTCTCTGCTTGGTTAGCTCCCCAAGGCAACTCATGGGAAAGTCAGTGCTGTGCAGAGGAGAGGACTGCACTGCCTGCACGCAGGTGAGGCATCCAGTTGTTGGCTGCACAGTAAATCCCATCCTTTGACTAAAAAGCAGGAAGAAGGGATAAGGCAGCTGGCAGAAAACTTTTACACCTCCCTATTCCCAAAGGTGTTGAGCAGCTCTTGGCTTGGACAAGAATATTTTCCATTTCTATTGCCAGTAATGTGCAGAACAATGGAGAATCATCCCTTGTTTTCTGCATCTCTTCTGAAAAAATAAAGAGTTTCTGTGGACACATTAAATGGCCTGGATGCAGCCAGCACAAATTCCACCCAAGCTCCCATTATCTCACGTGTCCCAGTGTTTGGCTCTACGCCTGCAGAGGCACCCAGCCAAGAGGAAACAGGCTCTGGATGTGTCCACATTGAGAGGGACAAGTATGCCCTGCAGTGAGACCTGCATCCCTGACTGTCCACCTTGGAGACCTACAGAAGAAACTGTGGCTCCTGCACAGCCTGTGACCGAGGTTTCCTTCCTAAGAGCAATGTGGTGCAGGGATGAAGGAAGCACCAGGTTGGCTCTGGATGTGGATTCAGGAGGTGTCTGGGGTCTGTCCTGGAGATCAGGCCTCTGAAGAGCACTGCAGAGGCTGGGATGGACGTGAGATAGAGAGGGAGAACAAGTTCACTGGTTTAACCAATCTGTAGGAGGAGCACCAATTCCCTAGAAAAGCAAGGGGCTGTGGTTGGAGAGATAGCAGGCAAGCAGTTTCCCAAGGCTATTTGTTCATCTTATTTCCAGGCTAATACCCAGACCTTCATGCTTGCAGTGATTGCTGCCTTTCTGAAGTCAGCTCTGTTAACATCAGTGCTTGTGTGTATTGAAATAGAAAAGGCAGAGAGCAGGGGGAGGGGAATGGTCACATTTGTGGACACACCATGTTTCACCATCACTCACCGTCCTTCCTATCGCAACCCTTCCCTCTCAAATCCTGCCACTCAGCTGCTCAAAGCCCGAGGCACCGGCACCAATCCATCTGCATGAGGACTATACTGGCCTGCACAAAGGTGGGAGAGCTGAATGAATGGGGAAATAAACAGGCACCATTCTCCTCTTTACCAGGGACAATTGCCACTTCAGCAACTTTTAAAGCTTCCTTAGAGGCTCCAAGAGGAGTTTTCAGTGCATTGGAGGAGGGGCCAGTAATGCTCCCCTCCTTCAGCTCCCCTGTGCTGATGAGCTCCATGCCAAACCAATGTGAAACCAGGAAAACTGGGGGTTCAGTAAGAGACTTCAGAAGAATTCCCAGCTGTTCGCTCTGGCAGGCCAACGTGAGAGCCAAACTCTTATCTCACTGTGCATGGGTTTACATGTGTGCTGTAAAACCACTGTGTTATCACTTAAAAAGTTTGAAAAAGCTTGGTAAAATTTCCTCAAGCCCTTCTTTCAGGCCATGTTGACATGGTTTAACTAGCAATTGGAAGCTCTTGGCTGGTAACTTGTTTACTGATGATAGTTTCCACAAATAACTATGTATTTTACAAGTTTTCTTATCGCTTCAGAAACACCCTGTTCCCCAATAAATATTTCAACCTCTAGCTACAGAAAGGGCTGATATGATCCTCAGCACAATGTAGGGCAGTGAAAAATCACTGGCAAGGAGAGAGGATCGAGCCAACCAGGGTATGCAAGGTGGAAATGAGAGAGACTTTGGGGAAAATCAGCCGTTGACAAAATTGGTTGGATATTTCTGGTAGGTGGTAGGAGCTAGGAAAAATTTTTGTTCACCTTTCTTTCTTCTCATTAGCAACAGTCTACACCCACATGAGGAAAATCAATAAATTAGACCGCTTCTGGGAGGCAGCAGACTTGGTATCTCTGCCAGTCACTGGCTGGCTGTGTGACCTGAGGCACTCAGCCATAACAAATTTCTCTTCTGCTTTCCTATAAGAAAGGAGGCAGAGGGAGGCTATAAAGCATGCTGGAAACTGCAGATGAAAAACACTAGCAGATCAGAGCTGGACTTGGTCTCTCTGATAATACATCAAAAATGATTATAGTTACTTCAAAAGGTTCTCCACTGGTTCACAGACAATCTTAATTTTTGTTTGCCTCTCTTTTTGGTATTTGTCCAAAGTAACTTTCTTTTAGATAGTGATGTTTCCACTAAGTAATTTTCTAGCTTTGTGTTTTCTTAAGCAGACTTAAAAAAAAAGAGGAAAAAAAAAAGAAGGAAAAAAAAGAGAAAGCATAGTCTACCTGGCTAATTTGGAGATTGTAAAGTTTAGATTGCCTCCACAGATGTCATATCCTAGTTATTGACAGCAATAGGGTTATCATCTTTACTGGGAGCTGCTGCTGTTACTTCTCTCCTGTTTCAATCAACATTTCCTTGGACAGTTTTAGGCTCCTTTTATGCCACCCAAATCCCCAAGGGCTCTGCTAACCTTTTCTCCCCTCCTTGTCCTCCCTTTTACAGTCTCAGGGTCGAGGCACTAAGCCACGCTTTAACCCATATTTTAGCTATTTTAGCAGCTGAGCTTCACGGTATTCCCACCAAAGGTTTGTACACTGAAGCTTCTCTGAGAATTTTCCCTGTGTGTGTGAACTTGCATCAGACCATAACCTCCTGTCAAAGTTTGAGATCTATCCTCACCCAGGGTGAGCGATGAGAGCCTGGGTTTAGGTGTGCACCAAAATCCACACACAGGGCCCAGTTTTCTCTGTGCCAACAATGGTTGTCATCCTGTGGCAGACAGCATGTGTGTGCTGGTGAGGTGAGGCCCTTCCTAGGGCTGAGGAGCATTAATAAACCTTTATGTCTCTGAGGCCTTCAGGTGGGCCACAATATATATAAAGCCTTGTCCCAGCAGATAGTGCAGACACTTCACGTAAGAGAAGATGAAGGCCTGTGTTCAATCTTCAGTAATAAGTACAGAAAAGGACTTTGCCCCTTGCTGGACCTTGTGGTACTTTAATGAAATTAATTTTATTGCAGTTTAAATATGAAGACCTACTGGAAGTCAAATTTTGCATGTAATGCCCTAGACTGACAGTAATGTGTTTGCCATATAGTTAAACCAAAGGATTAAAGAAAAGCTCCAATTTTCAGGTAACTATACAAGCATAAAAATAATAATTTAGTAGGTTTGGACAGGATATTTTTTCCTTTTCATTCACTTGGCTCTAAAGCAACCTTATCTTAAGAAACTAAATTTGACAGGCGATTAGTCCATAATGTGGTGCAATCACTTCTGGTATTTGAAGGAAAAATTGAAAACAGACTAGATGTTGAACTTTGAAAAGCCTGCATCAGACGTGATGGGCAGGAACTTCAGTTTGTTTCCATCAAGTTCAGGCAACTTGCAGAACAAGCTGTTCTCATGCCCTGAGGCAAGATAGATCAGGTGAGGCTAGCTGTGATGTACAGGGTTAACTGGCATGGGTTTGCTTTTACCTACTGGGAAGCTTATTGCTGCTTCACAGTGTGGTAAGTGAACTCACATTCTTCAGAACAGATTGTAAAGTCCAAGTCTCCTGCTTTTATTTTTCTGCCGTAAGTTGTTTTCTGCCCCAAATGCTTCTTTTACAGTAACAGAGTCTGAAATGGGCACTTGGGGAACTAGGTCCTGAATTGCAGCTTGTATAGGTGTTCCCAAACTGCTCCATTTCCAGTCTGAAGTTTGCATCTGCACTCTTGTGCCTATGAACTAAAAAGGGAAATGATGGAGGCAGCTATGAAATTATTTCAGACTCACTTTCCAAGCAAGGGCCCTGCTGCTTTGGAGTATTGCTCCTCAGGCTGAGAAATGCCCTCACTGCAGTGCAGAATTGTCACCACAGGCTGCACAGAACCATCCCTCGCACAGACCAGTCTCTTTTCCCACTGTGTCTTGCCTTCATGGGCAAATGACTTACACACTCTGTTTCTTGATGACTGTAATTCACATAGGAATTCCTCAGCACTGTGTGTGTTTTTGAGCTGGGAAACGAGGGGTGCTGTCTGTGATGAGGAAGACAGGATGATGAAGTGAACAGAATGTTTTCTGGCACAGGGACTGGACAAGGTGCAGTGAAATGTCCACCCACAGCAAGGACTGTTCACAGGGTAGGGGCAGCAAAGAGACTCCAGAGCACTCAACTCTCTTCCCACACTCCTGGGCCATGGATACTGACCCTCAGACTAGGAATTCACAGGTCACATGTCAGGTACATCTTCCCAGCCAAATCAGACAAAGGTATAGTCATGAATAGGGCCCAGTTATCTTCACAAAGCATCAGTTGGCCTGTTGGGAAGAGTGGTCAGTGCTTTTCCCCACAAAGATTTTCCATGAAGAAGTATGAAGCTGCTTTTAGTGTAAAGTCATCCCTCAGCAGCATCTCCAGGACAGTTTGGGATAGGGAAGCAATAAATGTCATGCAGCACATGTGGCATTCTTCATCAAAAGGATGAAGAGACCACGATAGCATCAACACCCCTTATCTTTTAAATGAGTGGAGCTCTTCTGTCTTTGGACATTCAGGCCAAAGTAGAAGCTGGACTGAGTCTTCACTTTTCAGAGTTTTCCAAGTTTCTTCTCTTTTGGCTGGAAAACACCCAGAAAAGGAGACAAGAGTTTTTCACTGTACTGACACCAAGGCCAGCTACCAGTAACAGGGACTATATTATTACTTTCAGTCAAAAATCCTTTCTCCCTGCTCTACTGTCCATGCAGCAGGCTAAAACCAGCCTGCAGCCTCCAGTGCCATCCTGGAGTGACTTCATGGCTGTGCATGGAAATATTCTCCATCTATAGCCTGAATTCCTCACTTCATAGGAAAGAGAATATTTAATGTCTGGTATAAATGGTTAACTTAATGACAATCTGGATGTAGTTAAGAGCCTGGGATAAGTCAGGGGTTTTTTCCCTCCCGTGCCAGCTTTCCCTAGCAAACACTGATAACACTAAGGGCCTTCCTTATCATTCATATTTTGACAAAACCATTTTGTGTGTTCTTCAAATGCCACTGCTGAGTTGTTAACTCATCTCAGGCAGTTGATGCAACAATGGGAGAGAAAGATAAATGTACTGATACTCACTGCAGAGATAAATCCCTTTTTGTCCCCTGATGTCCAGTCCTCTCCAGGCACCAGTTCTTACCTTCAGCCACCTTTTCTCTGATGGCTGCAGAGCATGCAAGAACACATGCAGGATGCAAACTTAAAGGTTTTCTTCTGAGAACCAGCTCCAAGAGGGATGAAGCCTTTGCCACCAGCAGTCATAGTGGGATGAGATAGTCAAAGCCTTATTCCTACTTAGGAAGAGAGAAGGAAGTGCAAGCTGGGCTGTTCTTGATCGTAGTTACAAAGACCAACTTGAAATTCACTACATACCTCACCTGTGAGGGAGGAGACTCCAGACAGAGGCAGGAGCTGGTAGAGTTCACCTGTGGATCCCAAGGTACTCCACCCAACACCTGAGTCCCAACCACCTCAACCAGAAAGTATAAATTAACCTCACATGGCAGCTGGGCCTGTCCTAAGGTGCCTTTGAAGGGAATATTCCTCCTTGAGCAGATTGATGCTCCTGTTAGACAGATAAGAAGGAGAGGGCAGCCTGGTGAGCTCTTTAACTTTTACTGACTCCCCTCCTCCAGTCTCTTAGCTGTCTTAATTCTGCCTTTAAGGCGATCAGGGGAGGGCTTTTAGCTCACCAGGCTCATCTGAAATTCCAGTGAAGTGCTGGAACCTCTATCTTAATCTCTGTGGCTGCTGGTTCTGGTGGCTGGTTTCTGACTTCCATGGCTTTTGGGTTTCTTTAAGTAAACGTGTGTGCTTGTTTCTCCCCCAGCACAACAGACAGACAGATGGCTGTGATGATTTTGCTAGGCCAGAGCACTCTTGGCTGGATTCTCCAAATGAGTAATATGGTGGTAACTTAGTGGTGTTTCCTTGCTCCTCCAGTGCTAAGCAGGGAGGAAAAATGGGAGGGATTTATCAAGAGGTACAGGAAGGGGAAAGTCAGATAATGGCAAAGTTGGGGAAATAATAACAGTAAGGAAGATTTTTGACAGGGTTTTTTCCTTGACTAACCCCAGCTGGGCTCGTCCCAACTTCTGGAAAATTGTAAAACAATGTTGGGGGAAAACAACATTTTGGCAGATAAATGTGTCCAAAATCTTTCTTTCTTATTACAAATGCTATTAAGAATTTGGACTAAGAAAGCAGCTTAGCGATGACATTTCAAAGGGGGCTGGGGGTGGAGAGAAATTGCAAGGTAAACAGGACATAGTCTATCTTTCCCCTACCTCCAGCCTGTGTGCAAGGAAAGATAACAGCAGCAGGAGGAGGCAAAGTATGCCATGGAATTTAGCTCTTCTTTTTTCTCTTGTAACAGGGAGAGAGGGAGAGACCACATGTGCTTCTGAGGCATCTCTGTCTGCTTTGAACCTTATCAACAGGGACTGTGCAATGCGGTTTCTCTTTCTCCCTCTCTTCTAACTTTTGAAGCAAAACACTTACGTGCAGGGAATGTCAGAGCATCTGACAGCCAGGAAGATAGGGGAGAAAGCCAAGGAGTGGGGAGGAGGGGGATACTGGTTCCCCTCCTCCTCCTTGCTTTTTTATTTTCTTTTTTTCCTCCCTGTTTTCTTTCTTTGATTAAAGAAGGGAGGAAAGAAGAGAACGGTGTAGAGATGTCTTTCCCACCCCTCCCTTAACAAGTCTCAAGAGCATGGCCTATGTTGAGTCAAGCAGATTGTTAAGGGAGAATGGCTGTCAGTGGGATCTCAAAGATGCAATTCTTTTTTCAGCAATAAAGGAAAGAGAAAAGGTCTCTTGTCACAGCTGCTCACTGTTTATGAAATGTTTTGCCTCTGTGAGACCTACAGGGAATCTGGGAGTGTGCTGAATCTGTTGATCTCCCACATTTGCTTTGGAAGGGATCTCTTGCCACATACCTTTGCAAGCAGAGACAGTTCATATATGCATCACTACTCACTGTTTTTCAGGTTTATATGCTCTATTAATAGGCATTCCAAGAGACTCCTCAGTGTGGCAGGTAGGTATAAAATAGGCAAGGAGGGAGAGGCTGTGGTTTGCAGGGGAGCCATAGGATGGTGGGTACACCTGAAAGGCTATTTAGAATTAGGGATTTAGAGTAGGAGCTGAGCTGAGAAAGGATTCTTGGTATCTTGCACCATGCTTTCATTGTGCCCTGGCAGAGTTCGAATGAATTAGGAGGAGGTTCAAATCAAAATCCCCAACCTGGACTTGGAAGAAGCTTGGAGCCAGATCTGAGTTTTTGCAGATGGTCCCTTTATCTATAATGAGGTCAATCAAAACATCTGATCTCAATACCCTTGAACTTCTGGAGCAGGGTATGAATTTGAGCCCAGGCATATGGGATCATCTGACTGTGCAGTGGCATCTGCCAATTGCTTTTCTTTCCTGCCAGGATGGATAGTACTGTTGAGTTTCAGGTATAAACCTAAAGAAAAGGAGCCTTCCTGGACAGCCTTTTCCCCCAGGTACTTTGTAATTCATGTCTCCTTTCAGGAGAGGAACTAAAGATGAAAGGAGTGGATGACTTGTTAAGCATCTCTTGTTTTAAGAGAAGCCTTGAAAGGATTGTCCTTTCTTGAAGCCCAGTTTCCACATGTGTGAAACTGGGCAAAGGAAAGGGTGACTCTGAGTTCTGCCAGGCTCAGGGTAACCAAAAAAGCCAAACGCCTGGTTTTGTTGGCATTTTAACAGGACAGCTTACTCTGCTCAGGCATTGCTACACAGTAATAACAAGGAAGGAGTAAAAATCTCAGGGTTAAATGAGGACTGTGCCTGTGTGTCCAGGGTGAAGTCGCAGGCACCAGAGGTCCTGCAGGTCTGCTGCTCTGTGATGGCACTGAACATCCAATCTAATTTATCCGCTACCTCCTGAAAGATGACAAAACCTGCTACTGGGCTTGCACTGCTGTTATTAGAGAGCAGCATGTGTACAGAATAGATAAACCAAGCTAGGAGGAGTTTGGAAGATGGGGAGTATTCCAGTAAAACAAAGCAACCCTGGAAGGTTACAGCTTCCTCCAGTGACACAGGCGGGAGTGAATGCACAACCAGGATGCTGAGGGCAGTGCTGTCCATCACCAGATTAGCAGAGAAGACAGGGACATGGCACGAGTCTCAGGGGCTTGAAGGTGGGTAGAAGGGAAGCTTTGGAGCAAGGGAATGGGGAGGTTGTTGCAGAGAACCCTATCAGGCAGTGATTGCTGCAGGCATGCAAGAGCAGGTGGCTTCCTTTTATTTGTGTGAAAAAGTGAGAAAAATGCTTTTGATCTTTCAGGGGTACCAGGCTCCTGTTGGGTCATTTGAAGTCTATTTATGGTATTGTTTATACTGCATCACAGCTTTCAGTCAATCTGTGTCCCCAACTCCTGCTCATGGAAGAAAAGGAATTCAAAACAAGGGTGTATTTGGAATAATGGAGGGGGCAGGCATGGATTGCGTGCTGTTTTCAGCTGTGAGACAGCTAAAAATGAAGAGAGGTGGGAATTGGGGAGGGGAAGGACCAAGTCAAGTGAAGGTATGTGTGGAGACCAGCTGTTAGATGCATATGCAGGGGGACAATGCTCTAACCCAAGTGCCATCCAGAAGTTCATCTCAGGCCAGGTTTCAAGAGGATCCCATTTCTCCTTGCTGCTTTCTCCTCAGGCTCTGCTGCCCTGCACAGATTGCTGCTGATTCCTGCAGCAGTTGGGATTCACACATCTGGACTTGGCCCTTGCTGACAGTGATTTGCAGTAGCACCGGTGGCTTCCACTTAAACTGGGACCAGTTGAGCTGCTGCCTCTCTCAGCTGCCGTGCCAGCATTCCCTGGCTCTGCCTTCAGGTGCACAACCCTTCCCTGCATCCTTAACATCCTCCTTATAAGAGCAGCCATCAGAGAGCCGAGGTGATCCGACATCCCTGCTTGCTCATTTTCTCTGGGAAGGCTCTCTCCTCCAGCCAGCACCTCCCTCTCCAGGGCCTGTCTCTCTCCAGTTGTGAAAGAAAGAAGGGTAAAATCTCTCCCTATTAGTCCCAGACTTCCCATTACACTCTGTTTACACTCTTGCTCTTTTCTTGCAGTAAGGGTAAAAGATGTCTGAGAGATGAACACCAGAACGGGCATCAACAGACATGAGTAAAGGAATATGCAGATGCTAGAAATGTCTTTCAAATAGGAAAAAGGGTACCAACTCCCCTACAGGTAAATTTAGGATGGCAATTAAGATGTTCTCATCATTAGAATCACTGTGTTATGTTACCACCTTCTCTTCAGAAGGGACAGTGAGGTCAAAGTTGTGCTGAATGACCTGGTAGTAGTCAGTAGTTCAGGAAGCCCTTGCCAATTGAAATGTTCTGAAAATTAGCAGTGTGCTAGAAAGGTCTGAGGAAATCTTAATGGGAATATCTTGAGATCACATGAATTCCAGGTGGTCTTAGAATGCAACACACCTTGCAGGGCTTTCCACGGGCTTCCCCTTTCCATGGAAGCAGCTGCTAGGTAAATGCTGCAGTTTAACATTGTTGGCAGAGATCTGGCTGTGAGCCAGGCTGGCTTTTACCTGGACACAGGTTGGGTGCATAGCAGACCATGCCCATGAAGGTACACTTGGTACGTTTGCTAGCACAGCAGCTGTGTCCTGCAGCCACTGTCCCTAAAATAGAAGACTTTTTAAGCCAGACATTCTGTGTATTGTAAATTCAGCAGCACTCCAGGTGCATCTAGGCAGGGTGCATCTGTTAAGCCTAGTGCAGTGATTTTAAAAGATCACTGGATTTTGCTTGTGCTAAACCCCATGTGTTCTTTTTCATTTTCTTTTCCCAGTAAGCCAAGTGTAAACAGAAATAATACTCGGGATCTTCTAATTGCTGAAATGTGTAATCTCTGTGCAAAAGTACCGTTTGCGACAGATTTTCTCAGGAAGTGAAAGGTAAAGTTCAAAGTCACCCCTGAAATGATTCGGTTCTAGGTGAGAAATTGAAACACTAAATTAACATGACATCAGGCACTTCAGAATGGCTATGGATCTAGTAAAGAAAATAAGTAGGGTAAAATTCCCGTAGGACCAATAGAGACCAAACATACCAGATCCAAGTGTTATCCAAGACTGTGTGTAACCTAGCTAATATTTACTTTGCTAGCAGCCATGTGTGAAATCAGATATTTTCACAAGTATTTCAGAAGTTGATCCCAGCTGATACCTTTGGCATTTGCAGTGAAAATCGGTGTTTACTAAGAAAAATGTCCCCAGGACTGCAACAGGGATACAAGTTTTCTGTCTGCAGAAAATGTTGAAACAAGATACAGAAGCAAACACCAGGGACACTATTCACTACAGAAACAAGCTCTCCTTCCAACACCTTTGGAAGACGTGGTAGAAGGAACACGTGGCAACATGACTCATAGTAATCCTGCTTACCATGGTGCTTTTCATTGGAAAAATTAAATGAACATGTTATACCTTTATTTTGCTCTTTATATCAAATTGCCTGTTGTTACTTGACTGTTCTTAGCTGCACCAAAGAAAAACTTCCTTTATGCAGTGCAACCAGGTCTCTCACCTGCCCATGAAGTTTGGGGTAGAGTAAGGTGGGGAAACAAGAAGAGGCTGCCAGGGAAGGGGACCAGGGCACAGTTACAACAATGGAGACATGGGAAGGCTGGAGAGGCTTAGCCCTGAGTGATGCTTTGAACTACCCTACCTCTTTCTGCTCCTCTGCTCTCTCCAGAATTAATAACAAGAAATAGAGCAGTGCTATTGAACGGGTCAAATGGGCTTTTGAATTCTCCCGTTCCCCTAAATCAGCGAATCTGCTGTGTGGGTAATTAGTCTGCCAGTCTCATCCTGGTAACACTGCCTTTGGAGTGTGACATATTCAAAGAGGTAGTGAGCTCACTGTTCCCCCCACCCTCTCTTTACTCTTTTTTTTGTGTCACAAGTCTTCTGTTTTTTAAATGATGCCCTCCTCCAGCACAAATTGACTCAGACAGTAATTTGTCATGTCATCTTCAGTAAAATTTTGAACAAAATTGTGGAAGATTCATGGAGGAGCAAAAGCGCCACATCTTTTATGCATTTCAGATGGTAAAGTATAAATCAAAAAGCCCAGGGACCTGTTTGCAGGAAGACAACAAGAAAAAAAAAGTTAACCATACTTTTGAGTAAAGTTAGACTGTGTCTGTGTCTGATCCTGCACTGACCAGTCTGGGATTTAATTTTTAATTGTTCAGGGATATATTGTCTTTATGTCAGGTGGATGCAGTGGATAAAACAGATCTGAGAGAGACCCAGCCCACATTCTTCCTTGCTTATGAAATCAGGGTGAAAGTTAAAAGCCTAAGGGACACAGGTAAAAGGCTTCGTGCTGAGGGAAAGGAACGTAGGGTTAGAACTGGAGGTTATAGCTACTTAAAGGCGTTGGTCATTCTTAACCCTGGAGAAAAATGACCTCTCTCTGATGATTTTGGCCTTGGGTAACTTTAGCTTCAAAAATCTTCTGCATATCTCTTTAGTGGGAATGATTCCCCTGCTCTGACTTGAAGGTCTGAAACCATTTTAAAACTGAGCAGTTAAATCCCATCAGAAGTGAGGGGGAACTGGCTGAGCAGTTTCTTATAAACCACCTTTGCACTCTGAGGCTGAAGTTTTGAGAGTAAAAGCTCTGAGAAGGGGGATTTCCTCATCACAGCAAGCACAATGTTAATGAGATGTGAGGGGGTGGGGAGGGCTGGCTGCATGCAGCTGGTGGGGTGTTCAGCAGTGGATCTGCATGTACTGCCTGCCTGGATATCCATACCTGCAATGCCTGTACCACGCAGCTCGAGGAACTGATAGGCCAGCTGTGGCTGCCTCTGATCAACCCCTGCTCCACTCCAGCTGATGTTGCAGGCACAAACCTCCTCACATAGCCTCCTTTTTTTTTTTTTTTTTTTTTAAATGAATGATTGATCTATTTTAAAAGTACACACAGCTGTATGGTAGGGAGAGATTAAACAGCAGCACAGAAAAAGATCTCATTTGGGGAAATCTGATGATACCCTTTTAGGAGGGTTTTCTTGTTGAGAGTCAGCCTGCATATTTCCACACTGTATTTGAAGGTCACTCATTGTCTTATGCTGCTTCCTACAACAAAATTGAGAGGAGTATGATGAGATCTCACAGTCACCAGAGAGCTCATTTGTTCAGCAAATCCAGCCACGACCCTTTCTAATGTTTTCTTTCCCTTCTTTCCCTTGCTTCTGCTGGCTTTTTTTTAGCTGAATGTTTCCACTAAAACCTCCCTATCAATATTCAGAGATGATTTCTGAAGTTTGGATAAAGTCTGTTAAATCCAGCAGAGACCAAAGTGCCAGGCATATTTGTAGAATCTAAACAGCTATCAGAACTGATAGTCTTTGGGTCGCTTCTGCTTTGGTGGGAGAGCTTTCATTATGAATTCTTTATTTTACCAAGTACATATGAATGTGGCAGTAGCTCACGTGTGAAGCTCAGACTGGGTCCAGCTCTGCAAATGCTGGCACCGCAATTTGTTTCCAGGAGTTGGGAGTATCCCACAAGGAAAATGAGCATACTGTGCCATTGTCTGGACTTGGTCCTGGTGTTGGTTCAGATGTTCATGGAGAACATGAATTAAAAGTGCTCCGTTTCCTTATGAGTCTCTTCCCCGTGAAAGGCAGAACTAAAGCTTTTCAGTGTATGAAACACTTAATCTGTGGACACGGAATCTGTCTGCCTATGCACAGCCTATGAACACTGAGAAATTGTTAGAAGTTTGGAAAGGAAAGACTTTAAACAGGGATTTGTAATCTTCCGAGGTTGTTCTCCAATCAGTATTTCCATCTGCCTTCTGCTTAATGAATTAGCAAAGCTAAGAGAGTAGCATGAACTTTTGGAAGATATCCTTCAGTGCCCCTTATGGCTGATCTGGAAATGATGCTCATTATAGCACCGTGTGAGCAGGATAGGTAACCTGAAGATGTCAGGAAGGGCTGCAGGCTAAACAGCTAACCAAAGATTCCTTTGAGACATTTTATTCCTCCCAGAGATGGCATTAATAGCACCATTAATTTTGTAGTTTTATTTATTTTCCAGGGGTTGTGCCAAATCAGTTTTCTGTGAAAACAGATCAGCTCTCTCCAAGATCCATCAAGATGCCCAAGAATGACAAATGGGACCCAAGGCTGGATCAGGAGTGTTTCTCTTTCCACTCTGGGAGGAGCAGAGCTCCGGGCCCTTTCAGTGCCTAAACCGTAGCAGAGCTCACTCCTGCCCATGGCACCAGAAGAGGTGCCAGGAAGGGAAGCCTCAGCTGGGACAAGAGCTTTCAAGGGAGGGAACTGAACCTTTTCCATTCCTTGAGGTCACCCACACTCATTGCCCAGTGTGCCCATGAAGTACATGAAGGGTGGGCACAGACAGCCAAACCAGCGGGTGCTGCACTAATGGGGAGCTGTTATCACCACGTTATATGCAGTGGGTCTAATTATCTAAATGTATATACTTACATGAGGGGAGTGAGGGTGCCAGGAAGAGAGGGATGGGTGGGAAAATGCTTTTAGTAATTGCAATGAAGTGATCAAAATATTCAGGAAACCGTAACCCTGCTTTGCACTCTCTCCCCAGGTTTCATTAGATTTTACAAAGGAGCACAGGGGAGATTATTTACCCTTGATCATTCTGGGATCAATCTGCAAATGAACAAGCTCACTTTTTGCCCACTGTTAAGCTCCACATTACACCCTGGTTTTTAAAGGCCTCAGGAAGATGCAAACTCGAGACAAAGAGGAGATGGATGACTTCAGTGAGGCATTTCAGGAATTGTTTGAGGAGAGCAGCAGCCCCCCCCCCCCCCNCCCCCCCCCCCCCCCGATTATCTGCACAGTACTCTGCCAGCTTGGTTTCAAAAGCAGGTAAGGGTGCAGGAAAGGGGTAGGAAGAATGACGGGAGAAGGGAGCCAGCCAGCAGCACCAATGCTCATTTTTCTCATCCCGTTTATTCAGATGGCTTGTTAGGGATTGTTTTATTCCTGATGCTGTTTCACACCTTATTTATTACTTTTCCATATTTTTGCACCCTTCCTAATTCCAAGGGTTCAAGATGGCTGTTTCCCGGAGCCAGCTAATACCTTCAGAGCAGATAATCTGGGGATTGTCTGTGTTTGATATATTTACCACACTGCTGCTCAACTCCCATGCTGTGCCTCAAATATTTATTAAAAAAAAAAAAAAAAGAAAAAGAAAAAAACCCCAGGGGTTCTCCAGGCTGTTTTCTCCACAGCCTTTGCTGCTGAAGTTTCCCAAGCCACCTTCCATGGGGAGCTGGCGAGATGCTGATCTTTTTGTTTATTCATTTGTTTTTGGCAGCGTCACTAGCTGCCTCCAAAGAAGGGGGTGAAGGCATTTGAGCAGATAATTTGTAAACATTTATCATGGCTCTGCCCAGGTGGGCAGGCACACACAGTCCTCACTCTGGAGCCACGTGTGCTGTGTGGGTGATGAAGTGCCATGTCCCAGCCCCAGAGCTGGCTGCATGCTGGCCATTCAGCTATAATCTGCATTTTACTTGCCTGGGGCTGCTCTCATGTTTTTGCAGAGGACAGGGCAAAGATCCACCTTCAACAAAGGCTTTTTAAAATGAGACTCATAAATGTGTGCCAGGAACTCAGTTTCCTTATGTTCAACCAAGGTAGAGAAAAGCAGGAAAGATGGCTCTGTGTTTAAATTGCTGGTTTCTTGTGAGGCTTTCTTTTTTGTTTTGTTCGTTTGTTTGTGCTTTTTTTGGGTTTTTTTTTGGGGGGGTAGGGGGTTTGGATTTTTTTTCCAAATAATTTTCAAAAAAATTTCTAAATATTAAGCACCAAAAGTTTATAATTTGAGCAATTTTCTCCTCCAAGATTTGGAATTTTCCTTATTGATTGGCTGTAGAGTGTGCTTAAAAATTAGACATAATACTGTGTGTCTTCAGTGGCCAGGACAATTCTGGAAAACAGACCTTTTTTCAGAATTGGAAGGAAGTCTCCAGGACACTATGCCATCCCAGATTTTAGGAGTGGCATGTGAGACAAGGAACTGTGTGTCTGTCGCCGGAGACACTGTATTTTCCCTGTCCCATTCCTTCTAAGACACAGCCCCTGGTAGAATGCAGGCTCCCAGAACACGGGTGGAAAACAGGCTGCTGGTCCCAAAAAGTGTGGATATTGTTGTGTGACCCAGTACAAAATCATGGTCCTTGTTCCCTGGAGGGGATGAGGCTGCTATTAGATTCATTAGCCTGGATATTTTTTCCTGGCTAGGTTTGCTTGCTCTCCCTCCTGCACGAGCTGTTGGAGAGCATTGTTTCCCAAGCAGTGACTCCTGGACCTGCAGAGCTTCTCTTGGATGGCGTGGGCAGCACACAACCTCTGCTCAGAGAGGCTCCTCTATGGTGGTTAAAACCCTCCTTGCACTGTTCTGACAACACTTACTGCTTTTTCTTGATGGTCTGCAAGATAAAAAAGCCTCTACAGAATCACTGCTGTGGGCAACAGAGACCCTGTGGTTTCCATCAGCCGGTGGTGATGTTGATGATATATATAGAAAAGGAAATTCTGTTTAACAAAAGAGGAATATTTGAGATTTCTCCCCCTCTTCACTCCTTCTGTGTAGTGCTGCAGGGAGGCAGTGACTGGCCGGGCAGTGCCGAGCTTCCCTCTGCTGTCCGGCTCCTGCTTGAGACTGCAGCGGTCGGAGCTGCCTTGGGGCCGGAGCTGCCTTGGGGCCGGAGCGGCGGTGGGGCCGGAGCTGCCCCGCGGCCGGAGCTGCCTTGGGGCCGGAGCTGCCTTGGGGCCGGAGCGGCGGTGGGGCCGGAGCTGCCCCGCGGCCGGANCGGTGGGGCCGGAGCTGCCCCGGGGCCGGAGCGGCGGTGGGGCCGGAGCTGCCCCGGGCCTGGCTCTTCTCCCTGCAATGAGAGAATGAAAGCTCCACTGAAGGCACCTTGGTGTCACAGCCCTACAAGAGGGCAACCTCTGCTCCCGAGCGGATGAGTAAATTTTATCTGTAGACTCTACAAGATCATCAGGGTATCTGCCAGAGATTTTCAACTGCTCTCTGTATTCCTGTTACAATATTATTACCTTTTTCCTTTTTTTTTTTTCCCCTTTCTTTACCCTAACTCATTTCACTGGCACTTTTACCAGCATTTTCTACCTTTTTCAAGATGTGATAATCTGACTTTCTGATGACCTATTGCAAGACCAGGTTGGGCTACTTATCAGTGAAAGGTACCTTGTCAAGCGACTTGGTAGCAGTGTTATATTTAAACAGAAGCAGATGAAAAGCCATGGGGAATAGAAACCACTGCTGCAAAGGTATTAAAGGAGATGCTGTTGTGTGTACAGGGATATAGGGGGAGGTGAAGTTGGAGGCTTTGGAGTTTGCTGTGGGCTCAGTGAATAACTTATTCTGTCTAACACTTGCCATGAAATATCCTAACAATACTCAGGCACTAGTGGTAGCAGAGATATTATCACTTGGGGAGACAACAGAAATGGCCTTATCATTTTGACAATGGCTTTTTTCCCTTATTATCGCTAAGTAACAATATCTCTATTTCACTGCCACTACCGAGCCATTGTTTTTTTGATAAATAGAGTCCTTTTTGTGATTTCTTTTCCCCCACTTGTATTTTATCCTCTGTGCATGTGTGCATGTGAGCAGATTTTAAAAAAAGATGTTCCACCCGATGGTGCAATATTAAAGACTACATCTCTTAAAAACAGAAGAAGCTGTCAGAGGAGATATCTACACAAATGTAGGGCTTTCCTGGTGTCTAAGGGACTTGTGGTGCCCATAGGCTCAAAGAAACTCCATTCTGCCTGAGTCCCCACAACGTGAATGAAAAATGGAAGTGTATAAGAGCTGGAGTACATGAGATCTCAGTAGCCACTCGTCAGTAGAGATGTCATATTTCATCCTATAACAATTGGATCTTGCATGTTGCTGTCTATAACAAAATCTGTGTGCTTTGGTGTCTGATTTGTTCTCAGATGCTCACGTAAAGGCACCATCTCCAGCCCTGATACAGGTCACACAAATGCAATGGTCAGTATTCTCCTCAGTGTGCTCCCAAAATGCTTCAACATTTGAGGCCACATCCCAGCTTTCCTCCAACCCTGACCCAGAGCTGGAAGACCTGGATGGACCAAGCAGAAGTTAAACTGAGGGTAGATAATTCTATTAGGTATGGCATGTAGTGAAATCTGGGTGTATCCACATTGGAGTCAGCTGAACATTCACCCTCATTTATCCTCTGTTCCGTTTCTGTTCCTTTCCCATGCACATCCCCATGGTGTCTGAGCACTGCTGTCCCCCTGACTTACACAGTGTTACGGATTGCCATCTGCCCGGGCTGTGAGCGTGCTCTCCCGTTAGCCACTCATCATCCACAGTGGCCCTGTCTGGATGCTCCTCTCTGCTGACACCATCAGCTGCCACTGCCTGCACAGCCGAGAACCCTCCATCAGAGCCATTGCTATGGTTACAGGCATCCTGTGGGCAGTGGGACCAACAGGAGCCGTAAATGAAGGTACTGCTGCAGTATTTGCATAAAGACTCCCTACTGCTGTGGAACAGCCACGTTCTCCAAAATCACTCCCACTAGTTTCTGTCACTGCCTTTGTAAATCTGCATGGATGGGACATTGGGACTCAATTTACACTTTCTTGGCTTGGACTCATAGTGAGAACATTTTCCATGGAGGAGGAGAGAAAATTTATCTTAGAAGATGACAGTACTCAGCTCCCTTAAATGTGAAATAATAAGAAGGAAGATCAGTTTTTACCCTGTCCCCACCTTTGCATGCCCTGCTTTGCAGAGAGCCTCAGAGTGCTTGAACCAGCAATGTGGTAAGATACTTGTTAGCCCCCAAAGCCCGAGCAGCAGGGAAGGGAGTCATCTATCAAACCCATGCTCCATCACTTCCACTGCAGCACTAAATGATGCGCTCAAAACCTGCCACTAAATGGAGGGAAAATGTGACCAGCCTAACTGCTATCAGAAAGTTAAATGCTTAAAATAATGTCACTGGAGGATCAAAGGGAAAGGACAGGCGGTAAAGTAGGCTATTTTCCTCGTCTGTCTTATTTTTTCCCCCCAAACAGAAGAGGTGCATTGTGAAATTAACCTCTACTCCTTTGATTTCCTCCCCTCTGCTCTTGTGCACACACACCCACACTCTTTCTCTTTTAAGGCTTATATATTATGATTTGATTCTGGAGGATTTCTCATTAGAAGATATGAATAAGGCTTTAATACAAATCAGTCCAGAGAGTCTTTTGACAGGATTTTTAAATAGTGCCCCTTGTCTCCCTGATGCGGCCACATGCTATCTTGTTCCCATGCTGACCTCTCTGCCTTTCTTCATTAAAGAAGCAGTCCAGGCTGCTGAGCTCTTTCTCTTTTTGGAGATTTTCACTTCTTTGTCTCCTGTACAGGCACTCCTGCTGCTGACCGACAGCTCCTCAACCCCAGTAATTTCTGCACTGCATTAATTTCTCATTAATCTGCATCATGATTTATGAGTCTTAAATGATGGAAGACTTCTAGAGGAATGCTTCTCATTTGGCCTGCTGGCTTTTCTCCCTTGCTCCTTCACCCTCCTTCTTCAAAAGCAAATAGACCTCTTCTCCTACACAGGCTGTCTGCAGAGCATCATCTCTATGGATGGTGCAGGTGGGGAGAAGAAGGTTAAGCATGATGCTTTCTGGCTGCTTTCTGGCTGCTTTCCTTGTAAATGATTTGGGCAAATAAATGCTGGGGAGAAAAGGGACCCACTGCTCTCTAAGTCTGTGAGTGCGCAGTGGCTTTGGCAGCCCTGGGGAGTGCTGCCAAAGTCTTTTTGGAGTTTGGAGAAGTTTCAGCAAGGAAATTGTAAACCACCTTGCAGGGATCAATCACATTAGAAGAAAGGATGGTGACTCCTGGCTGGGCAGGGAGCTGGACCTTCATGGCAGGGGTGGACGAGCAACTGGACCCGGGCATTGTAAGACTGTGTTAGTCTGGCTCAGGGCAGAGGGGAAAGAGAAAATCCATGCCCTTCCTGTACTGATTTCATGGGACTATGCTATAGCCCTGCATCAAAATTATCTTTCTTTCCATTTTCAGGAGTATGTGTAAAAGAGAATGGAAAATTACTCAGCTTTAGTTACCCGCCAGCACTTTTTGTGCTTCTCTAGAACTCCTGAATTCATAGAATTTGAGGCTATAAATAGTGATGGGATTTCCTCTTCTCTTCTGGTTATTGCTACATGGCTCTGGTCCTCAGGAGAGTCAGAAAACACAAAGAGGTGGGAAATGTTTTGTTTGGAAGACAAGAGAAGGAAATGCTGAATGCACCAGGCAGGATTGAATAAAAGCAGCATAGAGTTATGGCAGCAGTGGAAAAGTGAAAAGAAGAGTCAGGAGAGATGAAAATCAACGGGTGGAGGTTGATTACAAAATTCTTTGTGCTCTGCCCTGACTCCACTGGTCCACTGCTCAGTGAAGACAATGGAAATATTGTTGTTGACTTCCTGTCAATGCATTCAAATTTCAGACAATTAATCCATGCTAAATTTCAGACAGAAATACTCCTCATGGCTCAATAGCTCATGAATCATGAGCATGATTGTCCCACCAAGAAAAAAAGAAGGAAAACTATCTGAACTTTTCCTTTGCAGGAAGAGATTTAATTTCAGGTGAGTTTAGGAAAAGAGGATTTGTATTGAATCCTTATTTTCCTTGTTTCTTTGCAAATCAGGTATTCAAAAATTGATTCAGATCTTCTCACACAGAGTGTGTAAAGCTGGTACTAGCTCTCAGGCTGCCAAACTGCCAGAGAGATGGTTTAGAAAAACAGTGGTGACCAGGACTAGCAATAAAGCTTAATTGCTACTGAATGAATATGTAGATGAGTATGTAGTTGCTCCAACAGCAGCAGGGGAGAGCTGTTTCTTTGGGGGCTGGAAATAGAAGGGGAAAATTGCTCAGCTTTTTAGCCAATGTTTTAAATTGATATTTAGGAGAGCAATTTCTGTGTAGCTTGGAAAAGAGGAGAGTGAGAGAGAAAATCTTCATGTAAAAGTCTTTCTGATTCCACTTTGTTAATACTTTAAATCTTTTGAATTTGGGTAGCATGACTCAAAAGGGAAAATCAGAAATTGTCTCTATGTTAATAGAGCTTTTACAGAGAGCACAAAAGCTCGGGTGGGAAGAGTATAAAAATATTTTAATAGGTAACCTTTTATTCCGCAAAATATGTATTACTTCCTATTATGATAAACAGTTTGCATATTTGAGATGAAAATGTTTATACATATACATTACAATTACATATTCATTTGACTTTATATTACATACACAACTCAATTTGAATAAATGTCTGAAGCCAAAGGAATAAATTAGTGTTGGTGCTGAGTACTTTCTTTGCCCTTCTCCATTGTGTTTGCAAGATTTGCATTTTATAGTTGCACATTAACAAATATGCATATTTCATTATGGTTTTGGATTAAAAGGTTATCATCTCTGTTACCCATTAGTAATAAACAAACACAGACTTTCCATGTGAATTTATCCCTGGCTCAGCTGTTTGCTGATTAGGTTGTTGTCTCTGGGTTTCCTTGTTTTATCCTTGTGGAGAATCCCTAAAGCGGTTTCTAGAGTGCTCATTGTCCTCTGGGGAGCACTGAATGAGAAAGGGAGGCAGGCAAAGAAGACTTAAAGGCATCCTATGCTGGTGAAAAGATGGGAAGGTAGGGCCAGGTCCAATCTGCAGCCAGGTTAGCCTTGTTTGAGCAGGTGGTCCCCAAAGCCCAGGCCTTGTGGCAAAAAAAGATCATTTGGAAAACCTGGTTGAAGGCTGGGCAGGGTCAGAGAGGCAGAAACCTTGTGGTGAGCAGGAAGCAGTGTGATCATCCCAGTGTCCAAAAACATACCAGGTTCAAATCAGGATCTTCCTCCTATGCCAGGGTGATCCAAACTCCTTAATCTGCACATAAGGAGACCTTGGATCTGAACAGCTCAGAACTTGGCATCAGCTGGGAGAGGGGAAGGAGGCATCACAGTTTTACTGGTACCCGCTGGTGTGGGCCCCAATGGAGTTGTGCATGGGGCACACTGCTGGAACAAACTGGGCTGAACCCAGCAGCTTGCAGTCACATCAGCTCTTACTCCTTGACATCATCTAAGTTCAACCTCTTCTGCCAAAAAACCCCTCCTTGATCAGTTCTGTGTCTGCAGGTACTTACAGGATGGACGTAGGGAGGGATCAGAGATGAAGGATCCCCAGTTGCCTGAGCTGGGGCCCAGGCACTTTACATTGCTCTGGAGTGAGCAGCATGGATTCTGGGAGAGATATTTTAGGGTAGCTGAATTTTGAGGGCTGTCAGCATCCAAAAATACAAGGACCTATTTCTCCAGGTAGCACTTGGAGGAGGCTGCCCTGTGAAGTCAGCATGGGCAGAGGGCTGTCACCTCCCAGAAGGGAGGGTCTCGGTTCTGAAGCCAAGTGTCATTTACTGCTGCTGCAGGGCTGGACCTCTTGTAATAGAGCTGTGCGTGCCATAGGATTATAGACTTCGGCTCTAACTGCTCACCTTCTGCAAATAAGCCTCATGTGTAAAATCCAATGGAATTTTAATGGATTTTTATTTTTACTTTATTGAATTTTCCTTTCCTTGTCTTTTTAATACAACTTTGCTAAAGTCAGTGGGTGTAAATGCCTCAAAAGGAGCCATTTCGATTTATTTTTCCTCTTCTTCAGGGGAAAGGAAAATCAAAAGAATCAGTACCGTTTCAGCAGAAGAAATAAAAATAGAGAATCCCAGTGAGGGTATCTACACAGCTCCTAGGAGGCTACTTTGGGCTCATCTGATGTGCCAAAATTGTCACCTTGTTGCTGCTGCCCTCTGTTTACCCCTTAACCCTGCATGCAAGTCCTTTGCTATCCCAGACCATTTTTCCAGATGACATCACAAGTGTTACTGCCCAGAGCTGTCTCAAGCTTAGGCCAGGACACTCTCTACAAATGCCCTTGAGAACCCATTTCCAAGTGCTAAAACAAGGTTTTCCAAGTTTTTGGCTCAGTTCCCTGAGAAGAGAGAATGATCTCCCCAGAAACAAGTCCACACCCTTGTTCGTGTTTTGCCTATTCATTCAACCCCAGCTTGGCTGTTTGCCCAAAACACAGACTTTTATTTCCTTAAGGCAAAAACATTAGATCAGTTTTCTTTCCATTCTTCCTGATCCTCCCTGCATCCATCACAGGGATCCATTGCTTCCTCTCAGCTCCCTGTTTAGGTGGCAGCTTCAAATGGGAATAACCTCTAGGACAGTAAATGTTTCTCTCCTGATGCAGAACCTGCTGATCTTTCTTGGAGGTGATGCTGTGATGAGCTGCCTGCTCTTTCCATCCATCCCTGCCATCCCAACTGGAAGCAGCTCTGTGATGATAAGCCAATCAAGTGAAGGAGTACTAAAAGTCAAGGTGATAGTGATGCATGTTAATAAAATTTACTCACTGAAATGGGGCATTCTAATAATTCTGATTCACAGAACAGAGGCTTCAAGGAAGGTTGGAAATACCACAGTGGGAGACTCAATTTCCCCAGCAATTCAAATGGGATAAAGATTTTTCCCATTCAGCTCCCTAAATTAACAGTAACTGTCATCCATCAACACCGAAGGGTGTTTAAGGTGCACATGGGACCCTACGAGGGACCCTCACATTGGACCCCCACCACAGATTGTCTCCCACATGCCTTTTTCACGTGGAGCCTTAGCAGAGGGATCATGCTTGAGCTGCCAGTCCTTACAGGATTTTTTCAGCTGCTACACTGCCAAGCCATTTGTGATGGTGATGTGATGTTTGTGATAAGTACACAGCAGTCTCCTACAAAAGAGTCTGGAGGTGGCGATTCTGTTCACCTTGGCCACCAAACAACCATCTGATAATTGTAAATTTGGAGTGGAACTAAATAAGTGGTGCATAGCTGCGAGGCTTCATTTCCAGCTACTAATCCTCTTAAATTATTGAGTCACCCTGTAAACTATTAGCTAAGTATTTTGAACAAGAGTCTCTGCTGTGCGTAGCCTCTGGTAGCTACAGATTTTGGGCAGAATCTAACTCAGTATAGCAACAAATTGATACACTCACATGATATATCTAAACTGTAAGTGCATGCTTGGAACCTGGAGACCCTGTGCAAAGCACTGCTGCAGGACTGCATAGCTGGGAGCTTCCATGGAGCTGAAAAAGCCCAGTGGTTTGCACAAACAGATTATCTCTTTGGACAGGTGTCTTCTACAGATACTGTCTCTACTTTATGAACACTGAAAGCAGCTCTGATCCATAGCCATAAGAAATCTGTAGTCATTTTCTGCATGCCATTGAGAAACGATTTTCAGAGCTTTTGCACATGAATACCATCATGTTGGAGTTGGTCAAATTATCCACTGAAAATTATTTCTGCTATTGATTTAGCTCCTTTAGCAGTTTTCTCCTTGCCAGACTATCTGCAAGCAGATTATGAGTTTTATTAAAGTGTTGATTACTTGCAGTTTCACAACTGTTCAAACTGTAGTCAGTGCAGCCAAATTCAAATGCTGCTCCACCTATGAATGGCTCTTACTTGCAATGAGTAAGATCTGTTTCTGATTTACTGCTCATACAAGTGGCCATCTGTGTTGCACAGAGTTGTTTCTACTGCTGGGATGGTGGGAGGGACATATTAAAAGGAGAGAACCCCATTTTTTCAAAATTTGTCTGGAAGCTTGTGGAAGTGCTCAGCTAATCCATTGTGTGAGTAATAAGTAGGAACTGTTAGAAAAATCTTGAAGCACACTTCCAGGAGGAATACTCCCAGCTACTTAACAGCACCCGTGTCTCTGAAGCTCATTTATCCCCACTAATATTCTTGAAATAAACACTCAAGTGTTCATGGATAAACGTATCCTTTCTGACTGATGTGAATCCATTTGTGACTATACATTATTCCGAATGAATACTGTAATTCACTCTAATTTATACAAGAAAGGGGAAATTGATGGAGGAAATAATGAGGTTTGGGATAATGTAAGCACTGTCAGCAGCCTCATGAAAGACTATTGTAACATCTTCAGGTTAGAGACTGTTTTCTGAAGCTGAGTCGCCCCTGGCTGACACAAGGCTGAAGACACAGCGGTGTTTGTGTCCAGCACACAGGGGGTTGTTAGTGCTTATAGACACGGATATTGGTGATGAACCAGTCTGGTGACAGCCAAGCTGGGCTACAGGAGGTGGCATCTCATGGCCATACACTTCTGGGGACACCTTCACATCCCTCTGGGAGCTGTGGATGCCCACAGGTGGGATAATACAGCTTCTTTTTTGGTGTTCAGTAAGCATTTAGTGCCAAGTTTGGCAGTAGCCTGCTGCTTTCCTGTTCCACATGAGGTGAAGGGAACCCCACTGAGGCAATATGGCAATGTAAAATCACCTAGTTTCTTCTTCCTGCAGACACTGCCACACTAAGAACTCTTTTTTCTGCCTCTCCATCACATGCTTTGAATAAATCAGATTTTCAAAAGAGTTCAATCCTTTGATTTAGTAATTGCAAGAGGAGGGAGATATGAAACCATCTCAGAAGTGCTGGCTACTGTACAGCCTACATCTGACCCTTGGGCTTTACCGTAAAGTGAAGCTCAGTTCTTTTTGCTGCCTGAGCTCCATATGTGGAAAGTGACAAGAAAAGACACTTTCTATCCAACAGAACCAGAAACCTGAAAGTGCAGAATACAATAACCAGAAAGAATTTCTTCAGACCAGCAAACACTTTCCTGCATGCTTGGAAATGCAGTCAGGCTAGGTAAGATAAAAAGGAAGGCAAAGGGTGGATAAACATCAGTCTAATGATAACAATACAATGTTCAGATAATAGAAAAATATGACAGCAAACAGTGAAAGGATGAGCAAGATAGTTCGGAAAAAGTGCGGTAATGTTCAGGGGATAATATGTCAGGAAAACATCTGTGAAGACAGGAGCTATTTCTGGGCCACATAAAGTCAACAGGCTGCTCTGTAACCAGGATTTTCTTTGGGCATTTCAAAATGTTTTGCGCTTATTTGTAGTAATCCTGAATGTTTTTTCTCCCTTGCTCAATCATGGGAAATCAAGATGAAAACAGAAGAGACACACAATTGCCCAGCTTCTGTGCCACAGCATCCCCATCACATCAACCCTCGCTGCAGGAAGGGTGTCAGCTGTGGCTCTGCATTTAGGTTTCAGCAGGGCTCCAGTCTTGGCAGTGCTGTGTGAGGACAGTGCTGGCCAAAAAAAAAAAGAAGAAGCTTTGAACTCCACTGGGCAGCTCCCAGTAAATTCACAGTCAAGGATTTACTAGAATTGGCTTTTCCCTTTTTCCCGCACATGGTTTGTTCGTTCAAGGTATTTCTCTTCAGTTTTTGCATATGTGTGAAACTCTATCAGGATCCTCAGCTCAGTGAATATTCTGGTGGTACCATCGAATGTTGATGGGCTGAAGAAGCAATAGACAGGGGGAGATGTAGAAGTTAAAAGGAGTTACTAAGAGTGAAGTGGGTCCTCAATTCCAGGACCCACTTTGCTGAATGGATCCATCTTTGGGTTTGTGTTGTTCCCTACCGTGGCTGTTTCTGAGTGCCTTTAAGTGGAACTTAATAACCAAAGTACAGAAGTGTTTAGACTGCATGGATTTTTTTGCCTCTTCCAGGGCACAAATCTCTGTTGAAGTTTATGTGTTTTTAAGGATGTATTTAATTTTTTTCTGCCTTTCAGGTACCCAGGCTGTGGGAACAATATGTGTATCAGGGAGGAATCAGTATACCAAAAATCGTTCTTGTACTGGAAAAACATTTTTCTTCCCTTCCAACCTCCAATTTTTTTCTCCACCTTCCAAACTCCAATCAACCATTTAAAAAAACAATACTGAATTGTAACAATGCTAGTTTCCCAATTTCCACCATGTAGGGAGAGACAGGAGGGATTGCAATTTCATGCACACGTTAAAATGCTAAGGCATAGGTCTGGCAGCTAGACCTGAAAACCACATGGGGAAGGGGCAGGGGAGAAAAGAAGCAGCTGTCGAAAGGCTCATGTCCTGCTTTCTCTGCTTTTTTTTTTTTTTTTGAGTACATTGGGCTAGCCTTCGATGTTTGCTCTGCTGACACATGTTGGCTGCCCAGGGTAGCTGTAATAGGCCCCTGTGGGAGGTGTATAATTGAGATATACAGGCATTCTGCATATTAACACTAAGCACTCGTCCTGCTTTGAAAAAAGGCCAAAATAATCCCTCTTCCCTTGCTCTTCCTTTCCTGCCTCTTGCCTCTGGGCAGCCACAGGGACTGATTTGCTGGAAGGCAGCTAGAGGTTGGGGCTGGTGGCACAGAGCTGCTGCGGTGACACTGTCGGGTGCCTAAAGGGGCAGTAGGCTCCCAGAGGGAGCTAAGAGAGTGAGGAAAGCATCCCCTGGCTGGAATGATGGTTTAGTATCATATGCCAGTTAATGCCATTTTACAATTTGGTGGAAGAAGATCCCAAACCCTGAAGCTGGTTTTCCTTCCCTCTTTTTCACTAACCTGCTTTTTCTACTGACCAAAGACATTTGTGTCATTTTTCCCCATTACCCAGTGGAGCCCCTCCTTTTTATCCACTCACTCCTAACTTATTGCTCTTCCCTGCTCCCATCTCATTCCCCACAGCTGGGATTTACTTCTAGGGCAGTGTCATAATTTTCCTGAGCTTTGACCCACATATGCTGTCCAGGTTCCACACTTCTACAAGTGCTAATCCTTCTGGACAAGAAGACCTCATATTAACAAGACATTATTGCTGTTTCAAGCCCAGCTGAGAGATGGAGAGTTGTGGAAAATGCAGAACAGCTGCATGGAGACAGGGCAGTGAGGAGGAATTTATGTCATAACCAGATGCCTTGGAATCAGCATTTTGAGTTGAAGCTTGAAGTTTATGTGTTGGTTTGGGAAACTTTAGTCAACATCAGCTTATCCATGGCTTTCTCAAAAGCTGAATGCTCCCTTGCTGGTGCCTGTCTCATATCCAGTATTATTTTAGTAATCTTTTGATCAAGTAATGTGCTCTAGGGCATCACATCTTGTCTGGGCACAGGTCTTTGCTGAGGATTAGTGTTCTCACATTGGAATTATTTAAACGATGGGACCCAGGATTCTGCTGAGTTTCCCGATAAGCTCCGTTTGTAAAGGTAGATGGGCAAGGAGGAAACCAGCACTGTGTGCCCTAAGCAGTGCCCTGTTCTGGGTGAGTGGGAAGTCAGGACTGGAGGGACACAGAGCTAAGTGCCCATCTCCATGGCATGAGCACAGTCACTGCTTGCTGTTATAAGACTCAAATATTCAGATCTTTGTCCTCCAAATTCTGTTTTTGTTTGCTTTCTAGAGAACTGGCTTCCAGTTCCAATTTGCTTTTGATACTTCCTTCACTATTTCCATCTGCTGTGAAAGGCAGATTAGGTTTGTTTTACACACTATTTTCAATGTCTCAGAGTCCAAGATGAGCTTAAATCTGCAGCTGTATTAAGCTGGTGTCTTTGTGGAGTTTTTTTGACTGTATTTGCCAACCTCCATGCTTCCCTCTGTGTAGGGGCTGGCACCAAACCAAACCTTGTTCCAAACCTACTCTGAGTTCATATCTGAGCAGTGAGGTCCGCATGAGGATCCAGTCCCCAACACCTGTAGAGTTTCCAGAAGAGATTACCCAATATGCCAGGCTGGGTGAAATCTGTATTCCAGCATTGCATCTGAATCCCATCTCAAGGGAGAGCAAAACAAAGCAAAGCAACATATTGTTTCTTGTAAAAATCCCTTGCAAGGATTAAAACCAGTGATGCCTTCCAGGTACCCTAAAACTACTTCTGCTCAGCAATGCTTCTCTGTGCAGCCTTTCATTTAATATCACAGCTCCTGCCTTCCTTCCTTCACCAGTCTGATTCAGAACTGTAATCATCTATGAAAGCACAGTGCACGTTTTTATGCCCACCTTGTGTTTTCTTAGATCTGCCCAGGGTGCTTAAAACCAGTCCTGACTCCTGTGCTCAGCCTCCTGCCCCAGTTCTAATGAGCAGCGGCAGTGCCGGTGGGTTCCTCCTGTGGGCTGGATGCTCCTGCCTGGCCTGTTCAGAGAACTCTCTGTCTTGGCAGGGCTTTTCCAGGAATGAAAATGCACAAAGGAGATGAGCAGCTTGGTGAGGTCATTTCTGATTGAGTTCTGCCTGCTGCTACAGAGGCTGCTGCTTCTGCTGCTTTCAACGCAGCCTGACAGAATCCTTTGGCTCCTGTACTCCTTCCTCCTCCTGTAATCTGCAAATTTAACCAGGAAAGTGGTGCAGGAGGGTGAGCAAGGACCTTCAAAGAAATCGAGGGGGCTTTGGATGTGCTTGGCTATACAGAGTATTTTGTCCCCATCCAAGGAGCTGAAGGGTGTCCCTTTGCTGTTGGCACTTCATGCCTGTCATGGTGTTTGATGTTTTTTAACAGCTACAGAAGCTTCAAGGCAGTGCTGACTATTTTTTCTGTGGTGCTGCTGGGTCTCCCTGGGCATGTGACGGTGACACAGTAGGGCTTGTCTCTTCCCACACACCCAGCAGGCTGCCTTTGCCCAGCCTTGGACCAAACTATCCTTTATATTCAGCTGTGTTTTTGCACGCTCTTCCCAAGGCCTATCTCTCCTCTGTTAAATCCTTGCTTCTGCTTTCTAGATTCCTGAGCACAGCAATATCTCCCTGGGGTGCTGCTCCCACAGCCCTTGAGCAGACATCCAGGAACCTTAGGGTAACACTCAGGTTTCACTCACCTTGTCAGAATGCACAGCAAAGGCCCTCGAATAGCTTCTTCCAGAGCAATTCCTCTTGGGACACAAAAGATTTGTTAGTGGCCTTATCCCTTGGGACTCCACAGTGTGCGGGAGATAGGCTTGATTAGAATTTTGCTTTAGCCACAAGGACCCTGCTGTTAGACTGGGTACCATGAGCCCACATATGACATCCCAGTGCTGCAACAGCCTTGCTGACAAGCTCTGTGTGTTGTGTCTGCAGCCACCTGGCTCCCCCTAACCACCTGCACTAGCTGGTGGAGAGCAGCTGGCTTTCCCTGCTCTCTGGGGCGAAAGCAGCTCCTTGACCATGAAGTGGAAAGAACACAAATTTTATTGAGAGACTGAGGCTTCCTTCCAAATGCACTGTCTATGCTTCCTTGCAGTGTTCCTGCTCCTCAAGGGCTCTCACTGCTCACTGATAGCTACTTACCAACTTCCTTGGACTCCGACAGCTCCCAGTTCAGCCTTAGATAAGCAGCTGCTTCTTATGGAATCCAGTCTGGGGATTGCCAGAGCAGGCATTCCTCCAGAGTCTTCCCATCCAAATTAAGCCTAAATGTGCTTAAGTCTCTCCCCCAGTATTTTTGTTCTTCTTTGCTCTCAGTCTTTACCTCCTTAGAATTCCTGGCAACATCTTCAGGCATCTCCTCATGTTCCGAGCAGCTCTGGCTCTGAGCCATGCTGTAGGCTAGCCTGGCAACCCTTCCAGCAAAGTGGCTTCTTATCCTCCCTTATGGATTATGATGAGCCGCCCTGTCTTGCTCAGGCCCATCCCCTGCCTGTTCTGCCTCTTTGTCCACCCTATCACTGTTCTGATAGGACAGAACCTGCTTAAAGGCATGCCTGTAGAGAGTTGAGACCATCTCGTGGTCCCTATTTCATGCTGCTTATCTTGCTGTCTGAGCTTGTCTTTCCTTCTCACCCCTCTCTCCTCCATGTGTTTTGGCTTTTCAGCAGCTGATGGGGAGTGACAAGGGGCTGCAAAGCCATCAGTAGCATGAAGAGAGTGGGAGGGATCAGTCCCTCCCTAGAACACTAAATATCCTCAAGACCATCAAATGGAGCTAACAGGAGCCCAGCTCAAAGCCAGAAAAAAAAAGGTGCATTCTTCATATAACTGGTTGTTTGACAGCGAAGCTCCTTGTTAAGGGATGTTGTGGATGCTATCAGCAAGGTGGGCTTCAGGAGAATAAGGGCACAACAGAGATATTGCATCCAGCTCAGGATAACCCCAGGGTGAAAATGGCTGGGGCACTCTTAAGGGGACAGGTCACCTGTACTTATTGTTCCTTAAGCATCCCTTACTGCCCCTGCTAGAGACCAGGTGTTGGTCTAGGGGGAATTGAGCCACCACAGCCATTCCTAGGCACACTTCAGCACCCTGAAATGCTGAAGATACTGACACTGTTACAGCACACCTTTATTAAGGTAATTCTGAAAAAGCAACCTACACTGTAGAAACTTAGTACAATCTAAGCATAATAGTCTTTCTACTTGCCCTGGAACAGACTTGTCCAAATTCAACCTGCAGAGAGTCCCGAGTTCCAACCTGTCCCATCATCACCCAGTTTCCAACAGCGGGTCAGGGTCAGGGAGCTGTGAACAGCCCAGGGAGCACTGGACTTTGAGCAGTCTAGCAGCAATGAGAAGGCAGTACAGCAATGCAGCATTTCTCCTAGAAAAAGAAACATTTGCACGTTTAGAAGAAAAAACGCTGTAAGTCTAAATGTAGCAGTGCCATCTGCTGACCTATGCAACAGCAGGAACACAAGCCTTGACAAGTCAGTACCTAGGGAAGGACTGTATCCCCCCCTTCCTTTGTACCTAGTGTGCAGAGCCTAATCCTTGCAAAATATCCATGGATTTGGGGTTGTGGCTCCAGGAGCTCTCTCATCAGAGCATAAGAAGGGTCACAACCTCAGCTGGTGGAGAATCCAGGGCTCTCTTGAAAGAGCATGTAATTTATGGCAGACTATGCTGTGCTCCCCTGAACATGTAGCTATGGCCCTACATGCTACAGTACTAAAAAGTCCCTGTCAGCTCTGTGATCTTAAAAAGTGGAGAGACTTACACCCTGAGACTTGGGAGTCTTGTGCTGTTTAATTTAGGGATTGCATTTTCTTTGTGATTTACTTTGGCTTTTCTTTCTTTGTTGTTGCTGCAGGTCAGTGTTTTAAGACTGATGCTGAGAATTGGTGCCAGCAAGATCTGGCTTGTGAGCTTCTGACACCGGCTACCACACATTAAGCAGTGTGGGGTAGAAATACAACCTGCAGCATCCCTCTGTCCATCTTCAAAGGAGGCAAAAACCCTCCCTTGGGCTGGAGATGGATGAGAAATCTGTCAGCTGGCAGGGAGGGCTGGTATCTGCCACCTCTCCAATGGCCAGCGGTGATCCCCAGTTCCTCAGGACCTTGCAAATCCTTTAGCTGGTGCAAAAACTGAGCAACACCCTTGCTCTCTCTTCAATTCCATCAGATAAGCAGACCTTTCCATGCTACCAGATCTTTCCATGATAATTTTCTCCCTGCTTGAATGATCATTTTGCTTTGTTTTTCAAAAGAGGTTCCCTTCTGTGGGCAGAAGTTGAGATAATAACTCTGGGTCAGGGAGAAGGATCTGCCCTCCTGCTCCCAAACTCTGAGTGTTTTATTGCTTTGAATGTCTGTTGTGGATAACAGGAGTGGAAGACAGCTGGCTTACTTCCATTTTTGTGGCATGCTCATCATTTTAGGTCCATCAGGAAAGCACAGGCAGGTGCAGACTAAACTGACACCTGTTCGTCACTGGCTCTTACTTTAATGAAACATGCACAGGCTGTCACTGAGTGTATTCTTGCTCTTTTATGGGTTCTTTGCTCCAAGAATCTCTGGCTATGCAGAACTGCTGTAACACAGGAGAGAGTACCATGGCTAGATTGTCTTGCTGGAACAATGACACACCAAACAACTCTGAAAGAAGCACTTTTTAGGGTTCCCCAGGCCAAACCTCTTCTTCTGGGTAAACTCATCATCTCCTACCTAAAGGCCAAGACTGCTGTGCAGATGTCCTTGTACTCTGTCTTTCTTCCATGATAAAGATGGGCAAATTCAGACTAACTCGTGTTCACAGAATCACAGAATTAACTAGGCTGGACCAGGTAGGTCCAGCCTGTGAGGTTGGTAGGTTCCTGACCTTGGACTCCTTCTCTTCAGCCTCTTATCACCAACCTCTGCCTTTCCTCAGCCCCAGCCCTGCTGACTGTGTTGTGCTCACCGGGGAACACAACCAGTGTAAAGCCCTACAGTCTCTGCTCCCCATTTGCACCCCTGGGTTTATGTTGACATCCCCTCCTTTCTCCCTGCCTATGGGCACAGCACCATTTGCCTTTGAAAGGACACTTCCCTGAGATGGTGGCTTTGTCCCACTGCCCTTTCCATTAAAAAAGACACTTGGACAGCTCTTCATGAAAAGCCCTTTATTATCACAGAGATGCCCACAACAGACTGAGCACATTAATGTCCTTCCCTACACTAACCTAGCCATAAAAATCACTGAAGGGTATTCTCTAATCCTCTCCAATCAGTGACTCCACTAGAGGTGACAAAGCTTTGTTCACTTGCTCTCACAAAAGAGGCCCATGACTTCTTCATTAGCTGTAGGAATGAGTAACTTTTGCTCCTGGGTCTGAGGAGCGCAGATGAGGCAGGAGAGAACCTCCCCCACACATCTCCCCATGGCCCCAAGCTCTGTTCGTGCTGCCTGCCTGCCTGCCTTGATGGAAGATGCTGATGCTTCCTCTGCTGGAATGGTGGCCCTTCTTCCTGGGAGCTGAGAACAGCTCTGCTGGAGCGTCAGCTTTGATTTTCATTGCCTGTCTGGTTCATTACTGATGGGGTAATGACTGACAGTAGGCCAATCAGATCTCCAATATCACTATGTCAGCTTCATAATTAATACTACTGCAAACTAAGCTTATTGTGATTTAATTAGTAATGCTGTAATAATGCTACTGCCTGGGCTTAAGGTTACTAATTTATATAAATAGCTATGTTAATGTTTTGAAGCACCAAGTATTAATTGCATCAGTCTTGGTGCTAGACTTCGGTTGCCTAATGGCATCTGCAAAACCCAACAACTCTTAGTGTTGTGGGGGAAAAATAAATGGTTTTTGGTCTTTTGCCTGTTGTTTTTAACTAGGCAAGAGGTAGCCATGGATAAGGCTGGAGGGATTTGGGTAATATGGGCCAGAGAGCAGTATTTGCGATTCAAATCCCTTTTTGCTTGGATCTGTTATTTTTCTTTTTCCTTTCCACCACGAGCATCTCCCCCACCCTTTCCCTCTCCTCCCTCCTTCCTCTTAAATATATAAATAAATCTGAGCTGCTTGCATCGACAGTTCCAATTTGCCACAATTGGAAGTTGCACACATGAGAGATCTCTGTGCAGTCAGCTCACATTTTATTTTCAAATCTAGAATTAAAAGGAAAGAAGGGGGAAAAAAAGGGCCATGGGAGCACAAGGAGGATTTGCATACATCAGAGCTCTACATGAGCTAGGGATGAAGCTCTTTCTCTGGGCTTGAATAAACTACTAGACAGAAAAGGGAACAAGAAAAAAGGAAAATTGAGTGTCAAAAAATCCTGACCCTTTCTATGGCTTGATGGAAGCTCATCTATCTGCCGTGGGACTGGTGACAGGTCCCTCAGATGGACTAGCAAGAAGTATCTGAGGTGGAGGAAGATGTGGGGGTTCATGCAAACGAAGGCTCCCACACCAGTGTGATCACCTCCAAAGGTGGTGACTTTCCTCCCATTTGCAAAACAAGTGACAGAGATGCTGAAAAATCCTGGAACTGGCAGATGAGCAAAATCAACAGCAAATACAGCTGCTAAGTAGTCTGAGGTAACTGAAATGAACTGCACTTCTAATCGAGCTCCAGCTATGACTGTACTCTAAGAAGCAGTCTGTGATAAATATAACTTGGCTGAATGCAAGAATTTAGATCTTGCATTAGATATTGAATTCATTACCTCTATATGTGTCTATATCCAGAGGCTGTATGTGCCCTTATCTCATCTGTATCCAAAACGCTCCTAATTTCATTGATGCTGACACTTAACTCTTGAAATACTTCTTCTCTTTTTGAAGGAGATCCATGAGCAAGCCAAGCCATGCAGGAACATCACAAAGGTGCAGCAATGTTAGGAATAGGACCCCCTTTGGGGAAAATCAGTTTGCATAAGTCATGGAATATAGATCTATTCATTTTTAATGCATTTTTCTTGCTTTTTTCTCCTTGCAAAATTCAGGCCAGCTGGTGGGATTGACAGTAATGACTCCCAGTGAGCTGGACTCTAATCAGCTCAGCTGGAATAGACTGAAGGACTTTTGCAAATCTAAACCACTCCAGCAAAATGGATTTATCTTCTCAATTAGTCACAGATGCTAGTGGGATCCACCAGGTGCACTACTGAACAGCCCCATGTGGCATAGCCTGTAGAAATCTTCCATTGCTGCAGCCCAGTCATGACTTTTGTTTTCTCCAGAAAAATGTATTCAGAAATGAGGAGGAAAATACATATTTCGAGGTTTTCAGTGAAGTGAGTGATTAGATTTCCTTTTGCTAGTTCACATTGGTCAGGGTTTGAAATCCCCACTTGTGTGAGCAGGTCGTCAAATGCCTTGGCCAACACAACCAACTCAGCACTTCATACTGACCTTCATTACCCAGATTAGAAAGGAAACTAGCATACCATATGCCAGACATAAAAGTCTCCAGCTATTCTCTTTTCAGCGCTACGCTCCTGTGTTTGGATCCCAGCCAGAGAGTGCTCTTTGAAACTTATAAATTGCTTTCATCTCCCAGACAAGGTAAAATCAAATTGGTGTAAGCGATGTGGCATTGTTGATGAAGATGCAGACGCAGAGTTAACTCTAGCACAGAGTTAGCACACCAAATGAGAAACATCTTAATAGGGACAGCTGCTTTTTTTTTTCCCTTGGTTGGCCTTGGGGAAAAAAAAAAAAAACAGCCCAAAACAAAAAATCACTGCTGTTTCTGAAAGCTGCAGTAACATTAAAGGAAAGGGGTTTTTCTCCATGAAGAGTTTGGGCCTGAGTTGTGCAGCCTTCCCAACATGCCCATGAATGGTGAGGTATGAATTGGTACACACGGCAGTTTATAAATGGTGGTGCTATGCCTCTGTCTTAAAGTCCTTTGATTTTGATGTATTTATGGACACTAATCTCTGGCTGCATTCCCTGCCCATGCTCTATTTCAATCCCCTGTCCATACAGGACTCATTTTATCAGGTTTTCCCATCTGTAGCTGAAATGATAATTGACTGTTACGAGCCTGTTGGCTCTGGAATTCAGTCCTTGAATGGAGTGTTCTTCACTCAGAGACTGGGATGGGTTAGCTGAAAGCAGTTGGACTTGCTTTCCTCATTACACTTTTAGTAGACTGAATAGCAGTGTTTCCTTCATTCCTGGTTTTTGTGATGCTGTACCTATAGGGTTTGCTTTCCTCTGCTTTTTCATCCCTTTCTGAGGAGCCATGGGGGTTCCCTGGTGTTCTTTGTTCTGCATGGTGATGTATCTGTCCCAAAGGACACCTGGCAAACCCTCTCCCTCCCACTCCCCCACCCTAGCCTCTCCTCTTCCTGGAGACCCAGATTTCACCTGAGGCTCAGAAATGTTTCTATGCAGGATCCATACCAGGGGTTCTCCCAGGTGCTGGCATCATACAGGGTGATCCTGCCCTGCACAGAGGACTCCTGTGCAGCCCTCATGGACTGCTCCCTTCAGTGAGGGGCTGTGCTCTCTATGCACAACATGGCACCAACACTGTAAATCCAGCAAGAACTTGGTACAACTCAGAATTCCAAATGTCTGTCAAATCTGGTTGAAATTGGCCAACTGGTTCAAAAGTTATTAAAGGGGAACTGACAGACAGAGTGATTGCTGAGGAAATCAGGATGAAAATATTCTCTTCCTGAGATAGTAACTTTGTTCTTTCATAATTATCAGCATAGAATACATGTATACTGCTTAGCACAGTCTTCCTCCTACCTTTTCACTGCTGCTTTTCCTTCCCTTGTGCTGCTGTCTTTCTAGAGGGCTGGAGATAAAAAACCTTTCCTCTCTTTGCTGAGCTCCAGAAATTCAGCAGGCTTTGCAGACTGGAGGGAGGGATCTATGCTTTGTATCTCAGAAAGAAGGGGAAATAAGCAGGCTATCCTAGCACTTGTACCAAGGGTATTTGTTCATCCATTCCTTGTGGGGAATCTGCATCACCCAGTGAAACAGAAGAACAATATCCCCCCCCGCCTCACAGCATACATTTTCACAATGAGATGGGAAAAGACCCAAAGTGCACCTGGCCTTGCTGCTGTGGGAAATAATATGAACTATTGACTAAGGGACACTTGTCTCCCAGCTGGAGGCAGTTTGTGGTGCAGCATTGAGTTTCACCAACATGAGTTTTCCTTCATTCAAGGAGGATGAGGAACCAAGAGGCCAGGACTCTGTGCCCTACCACGTGTCCATTGCATTGATCAGCGTAGTTGGGGGCACAAGGGACAGAAGGAGAGGAGGGGACAGCCCATGCATTGCCTTCCTTCCCTCCATCAGCACCAATACCAATTTTCACAGCCCTTTTTCAAACATATTTTTCCACCAGAATCATTCTGTGGGCAATAGAAATGCCATCTGTGGGAGAGGGCATGTGGAGGGGCCAGTGGGGCAGATCATGGGGACAGCAGGAGGAAGAAGAAAGAGGGTGGGATGGAGAGAGAGCACATGCAGAGAAAGAAACACTGCAAAAAGCAGTAAGTTCCTCTTCATATTGGCACAGCAATGTTTGCAGCATGGCTTAGCATGCCTCCTCCTGTTAAATAAATATTGTGACAGTTCTAATCCTAGTGAGCAGGGACGTAACCAGAACTTGGATTTTCACTGAGGGCAAACAGTAATGGGTAAACTTTAAGTATTTCAAATAAGGCTCTAATTTAGATCTACGAAGACAGCACTGTTTGTTAAATAAATATCAAGCTCATCTGGTACCAGGCCAGTTGTTGTGCTTAAGCAAGATATATCTAGCTAGTGGTTATGAACGATGGGTGAATGAGCCCATTCAGGATGCAAAATGCTTTCTAAATGGCAGAGAGAAAGAGCGAGAGGCGAAAAAAAGGAAGGGGGGGAAGAAAAGGAAAAAGAAAAAGAAAAAGAAAAAGAAAAAGAAAAAGAAAAAGAAAAAGAAAAAGAAAAAGAAAAAGAAAAAGGGGGGAAAAAAGGAGAAAAAAATATGCAGCAAAAGAGGAACCTCTTTACCTTTTGCATGTGTCCTCTCTAGAAACTTTGAAAGCTATCAAAGGAGACAGCTCCAGCCTGCCAAGGGAATTGGATATCATTTAATTGCTCTAAAAAGAAAATGACAAATGTTGGTTCATAACTAACAAGCTACAACCATCTTATGAAATGTTAATTGGAATATGTTACACTTCCCATATACCTTTAATGAATTAATGGGGATGCCACTCTCTATTTATAGGTGAGTTAAATTCCTCAGCAGCTCCATTTACTTCTTCTATATATTATTAAACTTCAGATGGCAGTTACATAATCAATATGCTGGTCCTTTCATAAATCTAAATGAAGAAAATCCTGGGGGTCCTTTGGAATAGCACAGAATGGCTTATATAGAATTTTCTCTGTGAAACTTTCCCACTCCTTCCTGAGTGTAATCTCAGTACTTTGGATTTTGAGGTTTGGTGATTTCTTTTTTTTTTTTTTTAGGATCAAGAGAACCATAAGAGACTCTGTTAATATATAATACAGGATTAAAAGTCTGCAGCTTCTTATGTGAAAAAATAAGGGCATTGGGGTACAAGGAATGGTATGGCTTCACAGGACAAGAATGTGGTTGGACTGTGGGGCATTTACCCTCTATGTATCTTATTACATCCAGCAGTGGCAACTGTGTAGAGGCCAAGCAGAACTGTAGCGTACGTGCCTTTGCAGATGCTCTTTGGCCTGTGAATAATGAACTGCTGGCCTTTGTCAAGCTTTCAGCGCGGAGCCGCCTGTTCCATCAAAGCCAGCAGCACTGGCTCTGCCCGGCAGCACAGCTGGAAGCCTGCAGAGGCCAAGGACTGCACGGGATGCAAAAGATGAACGTTTCTCACAACTGAAATGTGCTGTCAAGGAGAGAGGCAGGAACCTTGCCTCACCCCTGCACCTTTCCTTCAGAGATGGCTCTGTTCTGGACTTCCAGCTGAACCCTCTTGTGTGTTTGGAGGAGACTTGGATGGAGATTTAACCATTATTCCCCTCGCTCCTGGTCCTGTAGAGTTTGATATCAAGTTACTGCCCTGCAAGCTAACTCTTGCCTCCACTGGATTGTCCAGCAGCTCTACCATGCAGGTAGAGCCTACATTCATGCACTGCTTATGCTTCACACCATTTCCTCATCCCACATCCTCTCCTTACAAGCAGCAGAATATCCTTCCAGCAGTGAGGGTCCTGAAGAGAACATTCTTCATTCATCTCTGGTTTCAAGGCCTTCAGATGACACAGACCTCAAAGATGGTGGTGAGTCAGTGTATGTGGGGATAACCCAAACATCTGTCTGCTTTTTAAAGAAAGAGATATGGCTCATCCTTCTTTCCAGTTCGGAGAAGTTCCTAGCTGCATGTTCCTCCATGGATCTCTTCAAGAGATAGTCTTGACAGCAGCAGAACAGTCCTTTGCTCACCTTGGAAAAATGAATATTCCCTAACCATCTCCCACACCAAGGCACTATAGATCTCTTTCCCTTCAGTACCTTGGGACACTGACAGGAAGGCCACCTTTAGTTGTACCATGTGCTCTTCTGTTCATCCACTGAGCTTCCCATGTGATCTACCATGTGCTGCCCCAATACCTGTGTTCTCCAAGGCCTCTCTTTTTGAGGAAGATTGATTTCTAATCTGAGAGCTTCTGCTTCTTGTGTCAATATTCATAAACAGACTGGCACCACTGCTGGGGATAATCTTCAGCTTTCCTTCAATCTTTTAGAGGCTTCCCATGAACAAGGGCAAAGACCTTCCAATCCCTTTTCTTCTTCCCCTCTTCAACGAAGGATAAACATGCATCTGCTAAACTGACCAGCAGCACATGTCAAAAATATAAATGTCCTGATCCTTTGCAGGTAATGAAGAAAGAGATAATGATGCAAATAATTCTCCTGTGACTGTTGCTGGGAGTTTGTTTACATCCATCTATCTCCAGCTTGTCATGTTGCCATTAGTGTTGCTCATAACACAGATGTTAACAAGGGCAAAAGGGCAACCCCTTGGTCCCTTGGAGTCCCCTGTGAAGCCATCAGCCTGCAAGGGAGCTGTCAGATGGAGTTTACTGCAGGGATAGTGACCAGTCTGGCATGCAGAGGGAGGACACATACTCAAGGAAGTGAGATTTTGCCATGCCTGGACCAAGACGTTCTGTGTTTTCTTTTGCCTGTCGGGTATTTGCTTAGGTGTGGGGCTCATGCTGCATGATTCAGACTCCAACACAACAAAATGGTGCTGAGCCAAGCTTCAAACAGCAGCTTGGGATGTGAGATAGTGCTGTCTAAACCTCAGGATGAACCTCAGTGCAAGGGTCAGCTCTTTCCATCTGCAGACCCCACTTAGCTCTTCTAGAAGTGAGGAGGAGCAGGCATGGAAGGCAGGGCTGCCCAGAACCCCCAAGGCAGTGCACAATTGCTGGTATAGAGGCAGTGCATGTAGTAACCTCAGTGACACCTCCATAAGTCAGTGGCCCAGCCCAGTCTGATGGTACCAATGTCACCAGTGTGCCCAGGACATCTGCAAAGCTCAGTCCAGCTTGGACCCCTCTCCACAACAGGCATGTGTGTATGTATGGATGTGTTCTCACTTCCTGGATAAGAACCCTGTATCAGACTGTCTTTTCCTTGCCTTTTAAGTGTGCATGGTGTCTGTCTTGCATGCCCGTGCTGTCTGGACACTTGGGACATGACACAAAGGGTTGATTCTCTGTATCTTAAAATAACCCATTACAAAATCTCTCATTTGTAGCTGGGACTTAAAAAAAAACAATTGAGACATGGCCTAGAATTTCCCAAAAGTGTTTGTATCCTGGCTTTTTGTTTAACATGCTAAAAAGGAAGCCCAGGTTTTTGTTTTTGAATGACTTATGCTGTAGTCAATTTTATTTTTGTTTTGCCTCTGTCAACAAAGCTTAGTACAAATGATCACAGTTGCCTGCTGGAAATGACAGGAAAGGAAAGGGGTGTGGGAACACACAGAGATACGGACATAATGGAGCAGAGCATGGTGCTGAGTGAGAAACTTCACCTTTCTCTGTGGGGAGAGGGGAGGAGGGGAACTCTGCTCCACAAGCAGAGGATATGCCTGTTTTCACTATGCAAATACACAACTCGCTTTTGGCGAGAGGAGAATGAAACATTTCTCCCAAATTTGGATTGTGCTGGAAGTACACATCACTCTTCCCTAGAAATGGGTGCACTGATGTGTTTACCAGATACACGCAGACCGTCCTTTGATAATCATTTAGTGTATTCGACCTTGCATTAAAATCCTGGCAGAGGTCACAGGCAAAAAATGAATTTGTTCAACTTGCCATAGTCATTAGTCCATGCCAATTCTGGCTGAGAGTACAAATGAAAATGAATCTACATTTGTCCCGCTCTTCATTTCTCCATACCAGTAAACTGCTGAGCCATTTGGAGCAATTCATTGTGATTGATATCAACTGCTTAAAAATTATTCAGGAGAGAAGCAGCAAGGGATATTGTGGATCCTAGTTCTGAGGGTCTTGGGTGGGCTGAGATATGTACACATGCTCTCGAGGTGGAACACAGCACAACTGACTCAGTGAAAAAAGCAAGCTGGTCAAAACAGGGTGGAGGTTTAGTAAGAATGATGCTAGAAGAACAAAATAGTGTTGCAGAAGATGCTAGGTGTATGAGAGAGCTATGCTTTGGTCAGCACCTTGGGGAAAAAGCATTTGCAACATCTGTGCATGTTCTGGGGTTGCACATTCTTTGATTTTAATGAGCCTCTTACCCACCCACTGAACAGTCACCTGAATCTGTCAGAAGTGGCACTGGATTTTGTACAAGCAGAGCACTGAGGCAGCACATCCATGGTGAGGCAGAGTCCAGAATCATACGGCCTGGCTGCAGGATGCCCTTTTGCAAATGGCAAAGGAAATCAGCCCTCGCAAACAACCCTCTTCCAAGCCTGCTGTTCACTTGGCTCCGGCGTTTGCTGTTGCTTGGCTGTAGATTACAGGTTCAGCAGCATGCTAAACAGCCAACATTATGTTTCTGCCAAGGAACAAGGCTCCTGACTACTAAAAACTCCCAGGGGGCCACTGGAGCTGTTGCTAAGCTCAAGGGAAACCTGGTTAGCAAAGTCAACTCCATGCTTTTCTGAGTGTGCCTCAAATTTTCTGCTCCACCAGCCCCTCTGCTTTTGGACCTTGTCCTTACAATGCAGGAGGCACTTTCTAACAGGCACGAGGATGCCAGGCCAAATCTCAGCAAACAATGGCCTTTATGAAGTGCTGCTGCTTTTGGATTGCTGTTGGAGAACGGCTCTGCAAGGATTTTGGAGAAACTGGGTCAAAGTTTCTCGTTTTTCCCTGTCGACTACTTGGACACCCAGGGAAACACTGGGCAATGGAATCTCATCTGATGCATGGTCTGAATCAGCCTCTGCTGACTGAAGAACACTGGATATGTAAGGTCTCCTCCCCTTCTCCCAGACCAAACAACAACTTGTTACAGAAAGACACGTCCTGGACAAAAAAGACTGGGATCTGTCTTGACGTTCTTCATGACTTGCAATATCACACAGTGCAGAAGGGACATCAGAGGCAGCCCCTGAAGGGATAACTCTGCATAAACCTGTCAGGAAAATTAAAGGGCTGTAGACCCTCGCACCAATATATAAGCCATGGTAGTTGTATTATGGAAAGCCCTAAATAATGGCATTCTTTTTAGCTACTTTCTTCTCTGAACTGCATCTGGCCCTGCTGTGTTTAAACTATTATATATGGATGTGTTGTTTAAGGAACAGGATTTATGGCAGAAAACTTCCAGTGTTTTCAGCCTTGCTTTCCAGGCAATGTTCTGGTTTCCTTAATCACTGAGGGCTGACCTGACTGTCCTTAAAAGAGAGGGTTTGGGATTTCTTCCTGGTTTAGCTTTGCTGCTAAAAAGTGAACAAAAAATGTGTTCTGTAATCCAAGGCCATAGCGAGCTCTCTCTCAGACAGAAATACACAGTGAATTACAATATCCTCTGAGTATCTTTGGTGACATCTCCAGAAGATATGAAATCCTTAGAGAGCAGCAGAATCATGATCACCATTACTTAAACCTTATTTGAACAAAGTCTTGATTTTCTAGAGCAGAGTCTTGAAAATTTTCCAGATAAATGTGACCAGGAGAAGTTTCGACTTCATTCTCATGCAAACTCAACTGGAAATTATTACAGCCAAATAATAGCATTAAAGTGGAAGGAAATTGCTGCATTGATTGTTTGACCTGAAGAACAATATTGGTCCTTGTCTATTACAACTGATTTTCCATAACATTAGTGTTACACAGCAAAGTTCAGATTAAATTCAGGAAGCTGAAAGTAAGACTGAGAATTAGCACACCGCCATGGTGAGGGCTCTAGTCCCTTTGCACAGGAACAATGCATGTGAGCGAGGGTGGTCATGTCTTTGCAAGAAGCAGAAATGTTATCTGCATTCCCCCAAAGAAGTGTCTGTGTGTGTGAGCTCAACAGATAAAATCTTAGGCCACTTGCCAGGACAGGAGGGAGGAAAAAATCCCCTGCAAAGAAGCCAACCATCAACTGTGAAAGATGCTGCAGAAAAGAGTCAAAATCTTCTGTCCCTCCAGAACAAGAGCAATAATCAACTCAAGTTTTGTTCCTGGAAGACAGGCATTTTAGAGGGAATTGCTCTACATAGGAACTGCTCCATGCAAGATCTTGGTTTGCATTTTCTTGCGACCTGCATAGATATAATCCCCTTTGATATGTCCCATGGTGTTATTCCTAGATAAGTCCAGACCCAGTTTCAGAGAAATGTGCCCCAACAGGAATGGGCCTAAAAGATTTAGGAGCAAAAGAACTCAGCTCCCAACTGAAATGGAAATATTCCCACTTTTTCTCCCATATTCTTCAGTGAATGCTGATAATTCAAGCACCTCATGTATCAACAGCTGGCCCAGAGATACATGACTTCTGTCCTTTGCCTTCCCTAATACTGCCATTGCTTTCCCCTCCTGTCTTCTCTCTCCTCAGAGGAAATTGTGTAAAAGGCCAGTTTTAGCCTCATAACTATTTAAAAATCACTACTAAGCAACAGCACTGCTCATTTGTATTAATGAAGGATAGGTGAGTGTTGGTCATATCCCAAAGTCTAAGCAGAACTGCTTGGTGCCCTGAAGGGAAACAAATTGTTGATTAAAATCCAGTTCCTGTTTGGCAGGCAGAAACTACAAACATCATGATAAGGACAACTCCTGGGTGACACTCTCAGCCAAAGAAAGATTACTGCAAAAAGGACTTTTTTTTAATCCTGGAAAAAATATTGGCATACCACTGGCTGGATAGCTCTGCCATACGTATTGAATGTAAGATTTTTTACCCTCAGAAGACCTGCCCCACAGTGAAGATGATGATGCTGGGCTTGTTGGGCAGCCAACCCCTCAGTTTACAGTGTACAGCTCTTTCCATGCTTAGACTCTTCTCTCCAATTCATCATCTATAATGCTCCTTATCTAATGAGGAGTTAGAGGATAAATACGCTGAAGGAGTCCATCAGTGCCAGGTTGTCTGAGCGTGTCTGCTGCAGATGCCCCACAGTCCCATCAGAGTGTGCCTTGGAAGGGAATTCACCTCCCATGTGTCCACTGTTGTACCCACAAGCATGGGCTGACCACAGCTACCACCAAACTGCAGTGCAGCAGCAGCAAATGCTCTGTGGGACAGTCCTTTGCTGTGTGTGAAACTGCTTTTCCACCATGGGCTGTGGCTCTGCAGAAAAAACACACTCTGTCTACAGGCTTGTACATCAGCTGGGGGTCTGGGAGGACGTGCTTCGGATCAGAAAGTGTTCAAGGAGCAATAAGGTGTGCATGTTTCCAGCCCCCTGCTTGGGAGGGCAGTGAGAGCAGGCAATTTCTGTGGTGCTCCAAAGCCACTTCTGTTGTGCTGCCTCGCTCCACATTTGCTCTTGCCTTGCAGCAAATAAAGGGTGGGCACTCAGAACTGCACTGGCATCGGGCCTTGGAGAAATCATTAATAACAAGCTCATGAACTCTGGGTAAATAATTTTTGCTGCTGCCGTGGGTTTCATTCCTCCCTTTGCAGAGCCCTTGTCTGCGGTGCTGTGTGCACCAGCAGATTGCAGGGGTGGGTCCCGGCAGCTGGCGAGCCTCAGATCTCCCATGCCAACTGCACGCCCCGAGTCCCCACGTGCCACCCGCCACCTCCTGCCCGCTGTCCCTGCCGTTGTTTGTGTCTTCAGTGCACAGCTGGTCGGGTTTGAACAGAGGGGTGGGAGGGGAGGAGGGAAGAGGCAGTGTAGGCACAGAGCAGGCAGTCCATCACTCCTCCACAATGCACTGCCTGAGTGAAAACAGGGAAATTAAATAGACATACAGTGTGGAGAGCTGCTCCTTTTTATCTGGGCACTGTTTGTCACAACAAGCATCTTCTCCTCAGCGTCTCATGGGGAGCTTGTAGCACAAATCCTGCAATCCAGAAGTTTTATTCTTCAGCCATGCCAGCATGACAAGGCCACATGTGTTGGGATGAATGCAACTGGTTTTCAGATCCCTAAGGACAAATTGTGCAACTTCAAGAAGTGATTGGAACTTTTGTAAGGCAAGTACAACACATGGTGGGCGAGGATGTTTTGGATTTGCAGCAGTGGGGTTGACTGACCCATGTCCGTGCCTCTCTCATCCACCTCCTTGAGAAGGCTTGAATGAAGGATGTAGCAGAATGGCACTTGCATCCAAATGTGAGTACCCAGAATCCTCTCTCATGCTGGGACATGTTCAGCTTTTGGAAAATGAAGTTTTGTTTCTACAGATAAAATAAATATAATGAGACTTCATTGACCAGTAACACACTGTGAATTACAAGACAGCTGTATCCTCAGGATAGCCCATAAGCTGAAATATGCTTCCATAAAATGCTCATCCTTTACAATTAAAGCACAAAATAGTACAAGCCAAATGACTATCCACAAGCAATTTGTGAACACATACACACAAATGCTCAATGATTTATTACTGAAACAAGTGAAAAGCAGAAAAAACGAGCAAGCCCCCCAGAAAAAGCCAAAATCAACACTTTTTGTTCAGTTTCAAATTTTCCTTTGTTCAGTTTCAAGTTTTCTTGACAGCATGATTTCCCTTTTATAGCACCCTCCCTCTTCCATGCTGAGCTCCCAGAAATGCTGGCTGATCTTTTTGTGCCACCACCTCTATCTCTCAGAGGTTCTATAAGGCTGCTGCATTTGTGTGGGGTCCCAAACTACTGCCCACAAAACTTGGGAAAAAAACTGGGGCTGGAGGAACACACTGCACACTTGAGGGGCTGCTGGATTCTACACCAGAGCACATAAACAGAGATTTTTGAGTCAACAGCAATGTTCTCCAAGCCCGTAAAACTGGAAGTGCTCTCACTGTCATCTCACGGGTGAGACCTTCAGTGTGGAATGTAACCAAAAGGCAGAAATTTCAGCCCTTATCTGCAGCTACACTGGGGAAGGAAGACACCACTGGGAGAGAAAGAGAGAAGCAAGGGAGGATGAGCAGGCAAAAAGGTAGAAGTGGAAGGGAAGCAACCTAGGAATTGCTTAATGGGACTGATCACTGATAATACAGAACACTCTGGCTGTGAAAGGTTGCCAACTCACAATCACACAAGTCTGAAGTCCATGAAGCAGCTGACAAACATTCCCACCAGCCCTGGTGCTGAGTCCTGCCAGATACCAAGGAGCAGCAGTACCATCACGCCTGAACTGCTCTCTCTGTGCAGCTGCTGCACAGGAAAACTCCAAGTTCCTGCCCCCCTTGGATAATGTGTTGGCACATGCAGGTCTTGTCTACTTTGAGCCATTTTTGCATGCAAAGGTCTTGGGGCAGGAGACCTTTGGAAAAAGAAGGCAGAAGCTTGTGAATATTGTCCTAAGTTGCATCCTTATGTAATGGTTGCTTGCAATGATGGGTAACGGAGGTCTCTCCTCTACTTGTCACCCCAGGCAGGCAGGAGATTGATGGCTGTGTTTGAGTTTGCTGTTTCTGCCCTATTCCCCCCCACACCTCAGTAACTCTCCTTATTTTTATACTAAAATGTTGGCAAATCCATAAATATCTCCTGTCAGCAGGAAGCCATGTCCATTTGGCTCTGTCTGCAGACTCTGCTCTCCCCTCCTCATCCCCTGCCAGGAGTTGCTTTCCTGGGCCCTGGGGGAGGAGCCGAGAGTCACAACTCATAAATTTCCATCATGTCAAGCAAATGCTTTCACATCATTCAAAAAGAAAATCTCCTTCCCTAAAATATATAGCTGGATGAAAAGAGTGGGTATGACAACAGGGACAGTGATAAATCATTGTGCATTGGAAATCAGGCTGGGGGATTTGGAGACTCTGGATTGGTTCCTAAAGGAGGCAACATGGAGAAGGTCATGCACAAGGGAACAGAAACACTCTTCTGCCTTTTCCACTCCCAACAGCCAAAATCTTTACTGAAAATATATGTGTGGCCAGTGAGAAGAGTGATGGCATTAAATACAGGACTCAGTGGGAGGTGAGGAATGAGAGGTTTGGAAAGGACATCGCTTTGGAGAGACACAGAGGGTCTTGATGTAGAGCTGGCATGAACATCTGCTTCCCATGCGCCAAGTTTAGCACACGGACTAGTGAGTGTATAGCCATCACTGCCATTGGTCGTTGGGGGTTATACAGTTTTGAAAAAAGCTTTGTCCATCACCGTAAGTAGTACATCTCCCAGATTTGGTCATATCTTTCTCATCATCTTTACTACTTCTTATACTCCTGCTCTTATTTCTTCACCTCCAGCCCTTTCTTTCTTAGCTAGATGAGTTGATGGTAGTGTTAGAAATATGACTGTTTTCTCACAGTGTGGGGAGACACCAGCCAGCCATGTAGGTCTGACATTGTGCAGGAAGGCTATGGAGGACCCAGTCCCTGAGAGGGAGGGAAGGAGTAAGAGGTGCTCTACCATCTTCAGAGGGAAGCAGGATGACCATCCGGGTAGTTGGGAGCTAGGAGAACTGGGAGCTCTGTAAGCCTCAACCATGTCTAGTTATTTTTGACAAGAGTGGATAAAAGCCTTATAAGGTGGGCTGGGCATTTCTCTGTGAAGAGGACTTGAATCCACTTCCATTCTTTCTTTCTCCCTCCTCTTCTATTGCAGCACTTAAAAGAGGACCCTGGATAGAAAACTGTGTTACAAAGCAACCTCATGTATTGCCTAAAGCAATCAGCCAGCAGCTTCCCTTTGTGTGGAGAAAAGTGGGCTTTTTCTTTTTCTCCCGCATGTAATCATCCCTTTCAGTGCTTTCTTTTCCATTTTGAGCTGTCCCCTTTCTTGCCTCCCAAAGCAGCAGAAGCCATGAGTAATGGAGAGGGAAGGGTCAAAGTCCTGTGTTCCCATTTAGGAGCTGGAGAGTGGGGAGGCAGGGCTGGCATTCTCCACTTCATGGTGCTTTACACTGAAGGAGTTAAGGCCCATCCTTAAGTGCCCTTTTGCTTTAGCAGGAAAAACAGTCTTGGGAATAACACACCAGCTTTAACTCCCTATTCTCAGCAGCTCCTCCTTCTCACAGCCTAACTGGCTTTGCTCCTTGCAGAGCTGCTGCTTCTCTTGACGTTGGCCTGTGGGTGTACTCTGAGGCTGGAACCAGGATTTAAGGCCCCCACAGTCTTAAGCACAGAATAGGTAGAGCAAAGAAAACTGCCTCTGCCCCAGGGATTTTAGCACTTTGAACTGAATTATGGCTGGCAGTGGGGAACTCCAGCTGCCCTACCAGCCTTACTCTGTGGGAAACCATTCTCCATCACTGAGGGGCTGGAAGATGATGCCTGGGATGAGTGAAAGGAGAAGAACAGTATTTTTATCTCTCAAGGAACCCTTGTATATGTCAACCCTTCATCAAAGTTGGATGGCAGACATGTTTCCCTTCCTCAGGAATTACACTGCAGCTATCACCTCTCTCCTTGGGATCTCCAGACCTTGCTCAAGGCCACAAGCAATCCCAGGGGACTTCTTTTGTCATGTGCAGGGGTCACGAATTCCCAGAGACAGGCAGGCAGTAGCTTTTGTTGCATGTGTAATCTTGCACATGGGCACTAACAAAGTGAATGTGAGCAAAAGGTTTTTGAGACTTCAGAAAAATAAACCCAGATGGCGTTAGATAAACTGTGGGGGGAGGTTAAGCGTGACTTATCTGCACTCCCTATGGTGAGCAGTGGGAGGACCCGAAACAAAGCCCAGGAATCCTGCTCCCTCTTCATGTCTCTCATTTTATTAGTAGCATTTCTGCCTTGTTTGTGGATGTCTTTCCTCAGCCCCACCATGGGGAAGTCAGGAAGAAATACATTTGTTATATTAAGAGTCCTTTTGTCTTGAGAAGGAGATTAGAGACAGGAGCATCCCTGAGCAGTGTGTCTGCTATTTCTCTGTCTGCTTTTGTGGGGGGACTTGGGGGTGGGGAACTAGGAGGACGAGATGGGAATATCATTCTATTTTTCAAGCAAGCCTGGGGAGTGTGGTGAAATAAGGACTATTCCCTCTTTCATTGGGAAGTTTGGTCATGGAGGGCTGACTGCCCTTGTTTCCTAAATGTATATGGTGCCCTCAGGGAGTGTCTGGTTTTGATAGCATATTGTCTAGTGGAGGTTCTTGATTCGGGACTACATTACTGTGAAAGGAAAGTGTGACTCCTTCCCTCCCCTGTGAACTGTGAATGAATAGCACCTCTGCCCAGGCAGGAAAGAAGGGGCCTCAGGCCAGTTGGGAATGTTCATTTATTATAAAGCAATGAAGTAGCAAAGATGCCAGGAGACAAAAGGGATTTCTCTCTTTTGTTTTGCTTTTTAAATTCTGCCACTCATGCCTTAAAATGGAAAATATTGCATGTCCATGGAAGCCTCCCAGAGCAGCAGGTTCCCTAGGAAAAGATCCTTTCTGGAGAGTGTATTGTGCTTTAGAATTCAGTTTGGGACTGCTGGGTCCTAGAGAAGGAACCCAGCATTTCCCACTCCCATTCATGGCCCCAGCAGGGATTCCATCCTCAGCCTTGGTCCAGCTGCTTGCAGAACTAAATGAGTCAAGCCTCGGGCTGGCAGAGCATCTCCCAAGAGCAGTCCTTGGAAATTCCGCTTGGGACTGGAGAAAATCAAGCTCTGCCTTCTCCACACCTTGCACCACCAATAGAGGTTGTGCAGCTGGGAGGGTAGCAGGATCCCTCACTTTTGCATTCTGTGCAGCTTAGGTGATGAGTAAACACTTGTTTTTACCAGGAATAGAAAGCAAACACAACTGAGAAATAAGCGGGAATTTGCATGTGAGGTTAGATGCCACATTTAACAAGGTCATGTTATTAATTAGGATGGTGTTTCAGTAGTGCCTTAACTCCATGTTGATAAACAAGCCTTCATTTGTTGACCTAGAGACACTGTTTCAACACTGCCCCTTTTTATTCAAGGAATTCCAGCTCGTGAGGAAGATGGGGAATGAAGGACAAGGAAGGGTGCTTTCCTACATGCAGACACATTCACCCTTTTGTGTCTTCTGTATGAAACAAAGATTTCCGCTGTGTGGCTTCATATCTGTGTATGTTCCTACAAGATTCATTCACCTTGAGGACTTTTTGCACAAAGCAGCACTGACACTCATTAGCCAAATGGGTGAGTCAAGGAGTTCTCTCTCCAGGGACTCCGTAAGGGAGGACAGGCTCTCTCAAAAGTGAGCTTCCCCTCTTTTTGAGGATTTTTGCAAGTGCTAGTTAAACACCTGAAGGCCAGGTTGACTCCTGAATAGAGACTGCACAACAGACACTGCAGCTGAAGCATTGTTAATTCATCAACAGGGAAGAATCTAATTGTTTGTTGTTCTGGTGACTGTCATGATGACTATGCAAACACGTTTTCCCCCTCCCTCTCCCCAGGTTCTGTGCCCTTTGATTGTCCCTAAGGACTTCTCTGATTTAAGTTCAGCTGCTCTTCATTTGCATGAGTCATCTCACCGGATGACAAGGTGAGAGAAAAGGAGTGTGAGGGCAAAAACAGAGGCCTCAGCCCTCTGAACGGGGATTGTTCCTGAACTGCTCACCAAGACCTTTCCTGGGAGATCTACTGCAGATGAAATGCTGCCCAGTAATTTCCCTCAACATGTGTGGCAGGCAGCTGCAAGATGCATGAGGGCTTGCTGGGTTTCCCAGATTCTGCTGCAGATTGAGATCTTTTCCCAGTGAGCTCTGCAAACCAGGGGGACCAAGTGATCCCCATTTTTCCCGAAAGGAACAAGGAAGCACCTTGTGAGGTGAGCAGACACAGAGCACAAGGGTGTTGTTCTCAGCCCAGTGTGTGGGTTATGGAAATCCTTTCCATGAGAAATTCTGAATACTTATAGTTTGTGTAGGTTCAGGGAGTAAACAAGCATTTTCACTGGAAAGGAGTACGCCTGTGTTACTAACTAGGAAGGCACTACATCTCTGGCTCAATACAAGCCTAAATTGTGAAGAGATGGAGGATGGGAGATTATTTGGATATGTATCACTCTATCCCTGCCCAACTCCTTTATTTATCTCTACATCCTCCTTGAAGGTTGGGAGTGGTGAACAAGCCCAGTACCACAGAGAAATGCTCAGCATTGTCAGGATTGAGCTCGAAATGGAAAATGCCTCAAGCCTCAGCTAGTTAGCCATGGGAATATTTTGCTTCGTGAAACCTGAGTTTTGAGACTTATGAATGGACAGAAGAGGTATTTGCAAATACCCAGAGCCTTTATGTGATAAATATTACCTCAAATTACTTGGCCAGATTAAAGAAGACATAGATAGATAGCTGATATTACCCCTGACTGTAGCAGGCGGAGCTGGAATCATTAAAATAAATGTCCTCCCAAGATTCCAGCTTTATTTATTATTATCATTATCAGCATTATTATAGGATCTAAATGTATCCTGGGCTCCAGGGTACCACAGAGAATGATAACCTTGGCAAAATGGCCATCCATACTCCTGGCTGGCAACAAGGTGGAGAGGAGTTGCAGTGAGCAGGGAGAGCTGGCTGTGAGGGACTCCCTGACACCAGTGCTGAAATAAGCACTGCTGTTCCCAGGTGGATGTGAGTCACAGGTTGTACCTGCCAGCATTCCAGGCACAGCTCAGTGGGAGATGCAGTGTCCTCCCCTGCAGGGGGGTGTCCTGCTGCCCTCGGATTTCTACCAGTATGTGCAGCCTCTTAGTGTGAGGAAGAAGTAAAGGCTGTGCAGCCTGGCATGCCTCGATGCACACATTCTGGGCTAAGAGACCTCTCAGGCCCATCTCCAAATTAAGGATTTGCCCTCTTTTGTGGAGTGTCCTCTCCTGTCAGAGCATTAATGGAAAATAAAAGGGAAAGGGATAGTATGGGGAGTCTCACAACTTCCATCCATGTTCTCTGCAACAAAGACTGAGGCAGGTGTTACAGAAAAAGACGCTTGCCAATTTAGTTATAATAATCTTGTGTCAATCACCAAAATGCTAAACTGTGTGTAATGATTTCCATATGAAAAACATATCCTTTAAAATATATACTTGTGTACCTACTTGTTAATACACATTTCCATTGATCTATATATATAATTATGTTAGTATAAAACACTTAAACATATGTCTGCAATCTTATTAAAATAACGGAACAGACTTGGGAACTGAGCTAATTCAACCTGAAACCTGTCGAGAGGGAAAGAAGGGTTCTTCACCCGGTCCCTTTAATTGTGTTAGAAAGATCAAAAATTTCCCGAGCTACTAAAAGCTAAGTAGAAAAATGTGGCAAAATGCGAAGAATTGTTTTACAGCAGAATATTTGTTGTCTCTTTTCCAGTAAGCATTGTCTGATATTAAAGCACATCTGATGGTATCTGAAAAATTCTGCAAAGCTTTCTCCTTAATCCCTGAGCTTCTTCTGGGTTGTCTGTCTTTTACAGTGCTCCTGCTTTATTAATAAGGCTGTCACAATTACAGAGCTGGCTACAGATTTCCCCAGGGTCTTTCTGAGCGGGTGTCTCCCAGCCAACCCTGGATGTTTCTCTCTCTCCCCGAGGTGCCACTACCTGGTTCTCAGTCTCTCACTCCTACGGTACGTTCTTATTTTGTCACACTTGCCCATTCACAGTTTGTTTTAGCATAGGAGCAAGCCACTGAATGAGAAGGAAAGGAGGTGGAATGAATAAGAAGTTTTAAATATGTGTCTATCAAATCTGGACTGGGGCCATTCCCACCAGTTATGTGGTTGTGCTGAGCTACCCTTGAGGTGCTCTTCTTGGGTTTGGTCTGTCTTTCTTGGACATCCTTTTACCTCACCCTCACTCTGATGCTCTTTTAAGACAGAAACCACCTCTGGCTATAGCTGCTGGGTCCAGGCATCTGACCAGCTGGTATAGACATCAAAAGGAATGGCTCCTTCATCATCTCTCGAGCACCTGCAGAGAGTTTCAGGCTTGCTCCCTGGGTGAAATTCCAAACAGTCCTTACTGAGCTAATGTAGTGTGTGCATATAACCAATATTGTATCCACAGACAAGTTACACACATCACAAATCCTCTCCCTGCAGGAATTTTGTGGAGTGAAAAGTTTCAGTGAACTTTGGGAGGAATTTCTATTGAACACTGAGTTTCTCCAGCAGGTATTTCAGGGAAAATTGATGAGAGTTTTGCCTTTATAGCCACTGGCCTTTCTTGGAGGTGCCTGTGAGTTTATTACTAATTTAAATGTTCTCCCAGCTTGCAAGAGAGTTAAATATTGAATACCTCTCCCATGCTTTCCAATGCTCCACCTATGGCTTCAGGTCATCAAAGAATTACCTTCATAAGGGACTGTTAATTACACATTTTTCAGGTATTTACAACAGATTTAAAATGATCTCAAGGCTTGATCCTTGAGATAGCCATAAACACAATGGGCTTTGAATTAATGCCCTTCTGATGAAGGTGCAGCAATTGGCTGCTCCTATTCTTCGTAACCAGAAGGAGCAATTAGGAATCCTCCTGGTGCACTGTCTTTCCTTACTTCTGGTTGCCTGCTTGTAGCCATTACCCACAGAAAAGCAAAGAGGGAAACAGCTAAATAAGAACCTTCTTTAACTGTATTTTTAAATCTTGATTCATCTTAGCCTGTATAAATGTCACAAGTGCTTTTTATTAAAATAAGAAGGCTAATGAAAGATGTCTGAGTGGGTCAATTAACCTGAGCCTGAGCAGGTCATTAGAAACAATGGAGGATTGTACAGGCAGTCACACCCGATAAGCATGGACACTGGCCAAATGAATCAGATAAAGAGATTGATCATTTTAAAACAAATATAATTTGCTTGATTTGTTTTCTTCTCCCTTTCTAATGGCAAAATTGCTCTGAAGACAAATAGCGGACCCTGTTCATGATCTTACATTTACAATAGTCATTGTCTTATAATCCTTAGGCTGCGCTGTGTGCTATCAGTGTGTGTGCAAATAGCATCAGACAACTGCATTAGTCTGGGCTGATATTTTGGGGAAATCTCTGTTCATGTCAAGTGCAGTTAGAGGTATCAATTGTACCTTGCACTTCTGAGCTATTAATTTGACTGGGTATGTTCCTCTTCTAATTTATACCACCACGCTGCCTCCTCTAGACTGCAAGGTCTTCCCTATGGGTCCTCACACTACCCAGAGACTCAGCAGGATTACAGACTCCTTTCTCTACACCTGTCCTTTTTGATCTCTTTAACCACAGGAGGAAGCCTCTCTGTATTAGACTTCAGTTTGCAGCTGCCAGCAAATCCCACAGCAATTAAGCCCACTGCAAAGCTTGCTGAGTCCCTCTCCAAGTGCCAGATGGGTCCCTTCTACCCACTTCCTGCCCTATTACCATGAAGGCACTCAAACACTAAAAAAGGACTCCCTAATAAAAGTGATGGCTCTACAGGGGTTTCTCTCCTTGGAGAGAGGAACCTGTGGCAGATGCAAATCCTGAATGCATGGAAGGTGCCAGTGGGAGAAGGTAAGGAGAACAACGGGGTTGTGAAGAGATTTTTTTGGGCTGTTCTGAAGACAAGTAGGCTCATCTACCACCCTGTGAGCCTGTGGGCACCCCAGGCCTGTCCAGAGCCCTCCTCAAATCACCCTGGCTTACATCAGCATAGCCTGGGCCACATTCAGATCTGCTGCCTGCGTGCTGCCAGCAAGATGGCTCTGTGAAGAGGAGGCAAAATGCACTCTGCTCTCGGCCTTTGAAAAGGCTGCTCTTTCAGAGAGCCTGCAGGAACCCTTGGAGAACAGAGTGGAACAGATATGAAAATGGAAAAATCTGGGGATGCAAGTCTGAAACAACAGTTTCTTTTTTTAATCTACCTTTCATGGCTTACCAAGGGAAAGCAAAGAGCCTATCAAGGGCATACAGCCAGCCCCTCTCTCTTTCTTTCACTGTCAAATTTGTTGCTTCATTTGGGGTTTAGAAACGAATGATTTTTTTTTTTTTTCCTTCTAAATGAATTAAGCTATCTGGGGATGGATGATGGATTCAGGAGATACAAGGTAGGTTATGAGCATGCTCTGTTGCTTCCCTGTGGGACACCTGTACTCAGGAATCTGCAGACATTGACCCAATTACTAAGCTAGCACCTGGATACAAACTCCCTGTGACCACATCTCCAACTTGCTGTATTCACTGGATTTTGTTCAGGGACTTCTGCGTTTTAGTGCATTTTTATGCTAAGCTGGCATATGTAAGTGAACTCCATTTTCTGAGCAATTCGCTTCATCCTTTGAGATGTCCTTGTTTTTCTTTTAGTCATTTGAAGCAGGTCCCCTCCTCTCCCTCCTCCTCTTCCTCCCCCACATCTCCCAGGATGACCTGCTAATTTAAATGAAAAGAGATTGCAGCAACATTCTCTTTGTCACTGTAAACTCGGGAAGGCTTTGTCCCTTCATTGAGGACGAAAAAATCAGGACAAAAAGCTTTATTTACTCATCCTACTCTCTCACCACAGGCTTCTCCCTCAGTGCCATGATGTTTTCTCCAGCCTAGGTCTAAATTTCCTTTCTCCTTTTTTTCTATGGAGAGACATCTCCAGTCTCACAGACTTGTTACATAGTGTTTTCAGATATTCAGGCTAAATTTTCCTCTGAGTTAGTGTCCATAGTCTTAAATCAGACTTCTCATTAATTTTCTCTGTGAAATTATACTCATGGTTTAAATTTAATGAAGCTTTTTCACATTTGACTCAATTGCGGAGATAAACGTGGAGCATAGGGTAACAATCATTTATGGTGGGAGCTAAAGGATTTAGCCCAAGCCCTACAAAGGTATTTATGGTGCTATCTTCTATTTAGATGGCCATTTGCTATAGATTTTTACTTCTTAATTAGAAATTGAGAGTGCTAATAGCTTTCTGCCTCTAGTTTTAAATGTCTGTCCTAGCCAGTAGGTACATTTTCAGAAATACAAGCTTGTGGCATGGGAAAAGGACAATACACTGTCAGAAACTCCTCAGGTTATCAGTAAAACCCAGTTTTTTGGGTAAATTCTGGGTAAAATTTGCATTGGGGGCATCCTCAAGAGGAGGTAACTTTACTCCAAGTAGCTGGGAGTACCTTCATGGAGCTTCCTAAGTCCTGAACTCCACTGGCTGTACTGTAAGGTAAGGTTTTCACAGGCCTGAGCCTTCTTGCCTTTTTGAGAAAACCCTGTTGACCTAAACATTGTCCCAGCAGATTTGGTGGAGACCCAGTAGTGGCAGGTGTGTGCTAACAAACAGTCGTGCTTCTCTTCAGCCTTGAAAGAAAGAGAAGGAAAATACACAGTCTGTGGACTCTCTTTCTCTGCATGTGAAATCCCCAGATCAGTAATCATATTAGGAAGGACAAAAATTCCTCTAGGAATTAAAACACTTTCAGTATAGGACACAAGGGCAAAAGGTCTTTATTGGAGAGGAAAATACCTCATGCACTTGGGCTGCAGGTTTTATGTGATGCCTAGAAAAGACGACAGTAAAATTGGCACCTCCTTGCTCAAGAGGTCCCCAGCGAACATTCAAGACATATCTTGTTTGCAAACACAAATGGATTTTTACTCCTGTTTTCCCTGAGGAGATTGCAGAGCTATGGCAGAGTGAGCTGTGTTCTCCTCTGGCTCGTGCATCATCATCAAATCTGTCGGCTAATTTCCATTTGAAGAATCGTTATTGCCAGTGAGGAGGCAAGAGCCAGACTGAATTCTCCTCCAATCAGGGTAGAGTTGGATGAGTTGGCATTTAGAAAGATCATCTTTCTGAGTGGTGAGCAGAGACCCGTGGAAGTGGAAAAAATATTGGATCTGTTGGAGGTCACCACTAGAAAGCTGCCTTCCTGACTGCTGCTGTGCTTTAACCTGGTGGAGAGGGACAGTTCATGTTTCTTTTTTTAGCATGAGTGCTGGTTTGCTTCCGTCTTGCCATCCAAAATCGTGGAAGCTCTCAGATGCTCATTAGTATGTGGTACCTGAGAGTCAATTTGTATAATTCCTTCAGAATTAAAAGAAACAGCAAAATAGGAGAAAAAGAAGACTTTCTCCTTTGGGTCCACCTGTGAATCTCTGGGAGAGGCTTTATTTCCGAGGGCTGCCAGACAGCCTTGCTACCCGAGAAACACCACCAATGAGTTCCTAGGAAGTGAGTAGGATAAAAAATCAGAAGCTATTTGCAGTGTCTTATCTTCCTGTGAGAATAGAACCAAAATTTGCCTTCACACCCAAAAGGAAGCAATATTCTCACCCATACTTACCTGGATGATGATGATGATGATGATGATTTTTAAAACTATGTTTCTCAGTTTTGTCTTCCCTTCCTGTGCAATACAGGATTTCTCTACATCTTCCTTGTTTTCTTCCTATTAATTTCTCTTTTCCTCTTCTGAACTTACATCCTCCAAAGAGGAAGAGAATCAGGAAGCAAGGTCAGCTCAACAAAAGCTTTTGAAATACTCTCTTTTCAAGGACAACAACAGAAGTAATTTTTAAGGCTATTATAGAGATATGATTTTCTACAACATGGTCTGTTCTATTCCCATTTTCCACTTTTTATTCTCAAATTTGTAGTGAGAGTAAAGCTGACACCAAATGTTAATGCCTGAGATGGAAAATTGATCTTAGACTGGCCATTCAGAGGGGCCTTTCGTGCATCTTTAAAATGGCTTGGAGCTCAGATTTTTAGGGCCTTAAATAATTCTCCCCTGCTTGCTTTGAGTCACATTATACCAGTTTCTGAATGTCTGAAGGTCCAGTGCCAGTGGCCTGGACAGGGTTCAGATATTCCCTTGTTGTGCAGGTCCTGCCTGCATGCACTGGACCTGCCACTCTGCTCTGCACGGCAGATGAACCACACTGACAGCTTCTCCATGGGTGGAGGGTCTGTTTTTGGCTGCCCTTGTTCACCCTTGGTTCTGCTGTGAAGTTCAAGAACAGCTAAATCTTGCCTGAACCCACCCTTGTGGCTGTAGAGGAGACACAGGGCTCTAGTCTGTGGCAAAATAAGCACCACAGCTGCATGAAAAGACTCCTCTGCAAACATTTCTTCTAAGATCAAGCACAGTTTATCGGTTCAGGATTGAAATCACCATCTCCCAGGAGGGCTATGCCCTTCCTCAGCTCTGAAAGGGCAACCCCCTATCATCTAACAGGCCATTTTCATCACTGTGTGTGCATTTGACAGATCTGGTCAAATTACAAAGCCCTTTCTTTGTGAGAAAGAGTATAACAATCTCAGATAATGGGAATTGTGCACACTTAAATCCCTGCTTATGCTAAAGGATTGCCCCAGGAAGGGAAAACATCTGACCCACTTTCATTACAGCCCTCTGAAAGACTCTGCTGTGCCTCCTGCAGCCAGGAACTTTGCAGTGCCAATAATGGGCAGTTTGTGCACAGTACGTGTGAGTAAACAGAGTGACATCTCATCTGCTGTGTGTGCGCTCCAGCAAAGCTCCAGCAAAGCCTCGCCGTGCTCTCGGAGCTTTCGGCTGCTGCTGCCATGGCCGCAAAACATCGCTGGCATGTGGAGCATCGACCTGCCCGCCTGGGAACTTCCCCAGATACAGCCAGGCTCCGCATGAAGGAACTGTCAGGTCCTGTGCACCCACTCGTATCTCAAGCTCCAACATCAGAACAAGCAGCTCTGGGGATTTTATTTAGCAGTAACTCCAGTCTCATCCCGTGAAAGGAGTGGGGTGAAAAAACCCAAAGATCCCCAGGAATAGTCCCTTGCAAACACTGAGGGTGCTCTTTAGCAGCATGCAGAAGAGATGCAACTCTTCTGACTGTGCTCAGGTTGAGCCAATTGCCACTGGTTCTGAATCCAGTCCTCATATTTTCGTTATTTCTAGTAGTTGCAAGGAGGTAGCCAAGTCCACATGGAGGCTTTTTAACTGCATGAAGAGAGGAAATACCACAGTGCTTGTGGAAAATGGGCCAATTCCGTGGTATTTTTTCTCTGAGCAGAGCAAGATGGCTCAGGGGAAGGTGTTAGTCAATTAAAGATAACCTAATTAAAAACATAACATAAAATCCAACCCAGCATTTTCTCCTGCCTGCTCTTCCCCCAGAGAAAAGAGGCACTGAAAGAGACAAGGATGCTTTTCCTGCTGTCACTGTCGATAGAGGCAGAGGGTACATTCCTCAGTCCCCATCACTACCAGAGTCCTTTGTGTTCATTTTTGAGTATGAAAAGCCCAGGTCAAAAAGAAATCTCCTCCTCTGCAACCTGTTTGCAACTGGTAATATCCCCTAGATTCCCTCTGCTCCTCACTGAGGCTTTTAGTACCTCTTCTTACCAGATGGCAGCAGGCTGGCATTTGTCTAGTTAAAATGGATGCTGGAAGCAGCATCGAAAAGCACATTGTTTGAGACTGTCATTATTTGCATTTCTGGCTTGGCAGGTACCCAGCTGGACCGATCTGACATAGGCACCTTGCACTGAGGTACCCACATGGAAGGATCAGTCTTTGGATAGGAGATGAAGAAGAGGAGGGGCCTGATTTTCCAAGAACCCCTCTAGACCATGCAAAACGTGCTCTTCTTCCCTCTTCCAGGCTGACCTTTTTCCCCAAGACTCCTGGAATGGCAGGCTATCCACCAAAGGGAACACGTGGTGGTGCTGCTGGGGAGGGGATGCTCCCTGAATACCTGGGTTGGAGCTTGTGAGGCTGTCGGGTGTCAGAGCACTGACACTGTGAGGTGTCAGTGAGCAGGAGATCGCCCTGAATGCAGGGGGTAGATGCAAAGCTAAAGCTGAGGTGGTGGTGGGGAGTAAATGATAACTTAATATTTGAGAGGTAAGTGTTGGTAATTAGTCTGCAACACTTTGATCATTAATGCATGCAATCAAATTATCATCAAGAACGCTTTCCCACCAGCTACCCCTCCCTTTCCCCTGCTTCTCTCTCTTTATTTTAAGGGCTGGCACACGGCAAAAGTTGACAGCACCAGCCCCATCGTGCAGCCAGGATGCTTTCAAAGGAAGCTGCTGCTCCCTAGTGTTTGCAGAATTCAGAGCTGGAGCAAAAAACTCAGGCAAGAAAGAACAAATTCCCAAAGAAAGGCTGGGCAATAAACTAATGGGCCCAGGCAGTTTTCTATCCTGAGCACCAGTTCTTTGTTATCTGCTTGACTATTGATTGCAATCCCCATGGATACAGCTCAGGTTTTCCTGCTTTGAGTTCTTAAGTGAAATTAAAAGCATGCAGTTCATTACTCTGTGCTCTCCTCTCTTCCTCTGATCTTCTGGCTCCCATCCAGGCACTGCTGGCCAATTACACCGGCGGGAATAACCTGCCTTTTTTCCCCTTCACATTTCTACATACTCTGCATCTTCAGGAAATGGAGGAAGAGATCATGCCGGGCATTCTGTGAGCTCTACCTTTCAACAATGCTGCGAATAAGAATTGATCAGTGTTCCTGCTCTGCAGCCAAGGACGGAGACTAATACCAGCATTTTGTGAATCCTGCACGGATATCTACCCATCTGCATGCACTGTATGCATGTGTGAACATGTGTGTGCCCATGTGGCAGCTCTGCAGGGGCTCAGAGTTTGGCAGAAATGATCAGAGGATATTTCTCTTGGGTAAATTCCAGTTCAGAAAAATTATCTTCTTTTTCCTCTTTTTTTTATGGAAGTTCACCAGCTTTGGTACTGGGAATTTGTAAGACAAGGAAAGGGGAAGAGTTGGTAAGAGGTGGTAAGGCTTTTGAAGGGAAATGTGTTTTCAGTCCAATATTGGGTTTTTTAGCTAAGGCAGAGAGTGACAATGCCCAGTTAATTGAGCAGTGGCTGATACCCCAAACCTCTTCTTGGGCTGGCATGGGAAAGAGTGAGAAGCAAGAGGTCAGTAGCACAATGTACTTTCCCAAAGTCACAGAAAATCTTCCTCTGGACTGTGCCACCTGAAACATCCCAGGTCAACCTGAATCTTGCCAGCATTTTTGGGTGATACGATCTCCTTTGACAGCCACATCTTAAAGGAAAGGAAAATGAATGCATTAAGGTCTCTCTGGATATTTTATCCAGCCATCTATCAGAATCCCCTGAATAGTGTTTTGTCTGCAGAGTTTAACAGCAAAGACATGGAAAGTCAATGGGTTGACTTCCTTTTTATTCCCAGAATTAGAGGTCAAATCATGCTTGATAACAATATAAATCTATACACATACAGTTGATAGGCATAATAATAATTGGTAGGTGACAGGAAAAGCTGGTGAAGGGAGCACTGAAATTCAGCCCACTTAGCCAGGCTTTCAGCACGGCCTGAAGCAGGACCTACATTTAAGATTTTTGGCAAGCCCAAAATACTTCTTTTCATTACATAATTGGCCTGTAGCTCTAATGATGATAGTGGGGCTGTGCCAGATTCATGCTAATATAACTGACAGCAGATTTTTGGCTCTGAGTCTGTAAGAAAAAGCTTGCCATAAATTCAGTATTCAGACTGGCCTTTGTAGTTTCTCCCTTTTCTCAGGGACGAAGCAAGTGAGTCTCACTTTTCAGATTTAATTCCTTTCTGTGATATTTTCTTATGGTTACTGGCAGTTTGGTGTCGTTCAGCTGACCTATTTAAGGTAGGTGAGCGTGAGTGGAGACCACATTCACCCCCTATACAACAATGGAGATGTTCCATGTGCACAGTTCCCAGAATAGCTCCCCCAAAAATTACTACTCTCGGCTTGTTTTATGGGCTACACTACCGAGGCTAAAATTGACTCAAGTTTGAGGAATGTCTATTTAAGTATCTTTTAAATTGTGAATGTTTAAAAGAGACGATTTTTGAGCAGGAGCCCAGAGATTTTTTATTTTAACATTACATTTAATGGTGTCTTTGGCATTTAATGTGAGGGGGTGTACGTGGTATATCTGTGTGTATATGTTTATATCTAGAGAGAGATAACTCATGTGGAATGAAAATCCATTTAGCAGAAAAATGAGATCTCTTGAGTGTTTGTATTTTCTGCTGCAAGTAGAAAACACTAGTACTATAAAAAAATAAAACACAGAATGATCTAAACCAATAAGATATGATTTTATGCCAAGATGTGAGAATGGATCTATATCTTTATCAGGTTTCTCTCACTCGAGAGATTAAAATCACATGGAAGCTTGTTAGAAATTCACTCTATACAGTATATCTTTCAGAAATACATTGTAATGATGTCTGACACCTTAGAAAGTGAATTACAGACTCGGGGGTAACTTCTACCTCCTACCATGTACAAATCCCACAGCCAGCCAGGTCCACCCACACATGTGCACAGATGTGTTCAGGGACATCCCAACAGGATGCCTCCAGGCCTCTGGGCAAATGCAAGATGCAGGATCAGGGTCACTCAAGCTTTTCCCTAATTCAGAGCAAATTTCTGGGAGCCTGTGGTAGCTCAACCTTGCATTGAGCCATTTTCATTGAATCACAGTCATTTTGGGTTGGAAGGAACCTTACTGATTATCCACTTCCAACCCCCTGCATGGGGCAGGGGCAGCTTCCTCTAGACCAAGTTGCTCAGAGCTCCATCCAGCCTGGCCTGGTTTTCCACCTTTTAAACTCAGGCTTGAAAATGCAGTGAAGTGACTGAAGGGGAACCCTACAGAGGGTCCTGTGCAGACCTGTTCTTGTCCAAGTGGTGTGTGCTGCTGGCTCCTTGCTCCCTGGACAAATGCACATTAATCCTCCTCTGGATGCCTGAGTTCTGCATGGAGGAAAAATCCCCAGAGTACCTTTAGCTGGTAACATTTATTCCTCTTATACTCAATGCCAGGAAGGCTGCCACCTCTGTCTCCTGATTTCCCTTCCCCTTTTTTTCCCTCTCACTTACTGTGTCTTGGGTGGATGTGTTTGCTATTATAAATTCTATTGAAACATAAACATATACTTTTAAAATAGCATTTCACTCTGACAATACTCCTGGAGAGAGCTGAGAATATTATGGTGGAGATAATGTACTCCAGACAATAAGAGAAGACAGGAGCAGAAAGCTTATCTGCTAGAACCCCTATTGCCTATTTAAACAATAATCCCCTTCAAAATGATGTTTTTCTGTGTACGCTCAAAATGCATGATATTCAGACTGTTCGTGTGGCTTTTAATAGCCTGGATAATTTTCCATACAATTAATTCCCTGAATATATTCTATTTTACTTCTGCAATTTTTAGCGTGGGTTGTTCCTCTACAGGGGCAGGGTAACCCCTCTTGAGCAACACTCCAGATCCAGGCACCGACCACTGTGGAGGAGCTCAGTGAGGATGATCGAGATGCGTGGGTGGCTCTGCACAGCCTGGTGCAGCCACAGATCCTTTTCTGGAGACAGATTTTAAGGTTTTATCTTTCTTGCCCACTTTGATTTCTGTGGTAGTGTAATCACAAGGATTTTTTCTCTGAGAGCAATGCTAAGCCCAGATATGGAAGGAAAGGGCTAAGTGACAACTGATGAGCAGCTGGGAAAGGCAAGGGGGATTGTCCTGCACTGCAGGGGTGTGCTGTGATGCTCTGGAAGCTGTGAAGAACCAGAGTTGCTGCCATAAGCCAGGAGAGTCTTTCCCAAGGGAGAAGACTGTGGGAGCCTGACTCGCTCCATCTCCCAAAGAGCTCCAGGGCAGTGGAGTTGCCAGGCTGGAAATAAGGGCAGGTATGGTCAGATTATTTCCACAGCTGGATTTTAGTGCTTCCTGGCAGCCTAAAATGACCTTTAAAACAAGGACTATGCTCACTACCACTGATAGGCACAGGGAAAGCAGATTATTTCCCACTTACTCCAGACACATGAACGTCCATAGTCATGGAAAAACACTTTTGCCCACTTCCCTCCGGGCCACTGGGCTACTGTGGGTGCAGGAACTCAGTGTTACAGGACAGTGTTACAGGAAGGGCTGGCAAGGCAGATCTTCACCCGGGTGTAAATCAGCTTTATCTCTTCCAGGGAGAACAATGCCAGCTCAGTTTACACCCACTGAGGACCTAATTGGCATTTGGCTCTGACTGCAAAATTAGGATTGCTTCATCATTGTGCTTCTGATCCTGTACCACAGGAATCAATGAGGAATTTGATTACAGGCTCCTATTTGGATTCTCAGCCCCACTTGGGGACATTAATCATCAAAGTTGGGACTGAGAGGTACAGAGAATTGGCTGGAAAATTTTGATCACTTTTCAAAAGGAAAATGGAAGCCAAGTTTATGTGGTCTGGAAGAGTTTAATAACAGCTGAAATTTAACTTGGAAAAGAAAATGGTCCCAAAGCTTGATGCTGTTTTGTCATTGACTTGTGTTCAAGCTTGCCTTCTCTCCTCTCTGTCTCTCTATGATATGGGTGCAGCGGCTATAACTGGCCCCTGGAAGAGAATAGAGATGCTGGTGTGATTATTCAGCTTCTGTCATGTTGTGGCTTTAGATATAGCAAAATTTCATCTGCCCCTGCCTCAGAAAATGCAGATACATCAAATTACTAGCTAATCCCCCTTTTCCACCATCTCTCCTCTCAACCTGTCCTGGTCAACCCACAAGCCATACAAACCATTAGCTTCATCCAGGCCTGAGCTGGGCATGATCCTGCACCCTGGGCTGGTGCCACCAGGCACAAGAAGGCACTGCCTGCTTTCCCCAGCAGCTGGGGCTGGCCTGCTCTCAGTGCAGGAACCTCCTGCAGGCGTGGGGAGTCTGGAACAGTGATTGCACCTCACCGCCCTCTCCCAGCTGGCATCTGTGTTTCAACCCACCCATTAGGCTCAGATGAATTACTAAAAGCTCACTTTGCATTGCGAGACCATGACACAGATGAACAATGACATTGGGTCATGACCCACTGATGATAGAAGTGAATCAACGCACCACAGATGGACAAAAGAGAGATTATTAAGTCTGAGTGCTTAATGCAGAGTGCCAAAAATCAGGATTTCCCTCTGGCTCTGTACTGATTTGTGTGTGACCTCAGGAAAATCTCGTGATGTCTCAGGGCCTCAGTTTCCTCACCTGCAATATAGTGATAAGGCTCATCACAACTTTTCACTGCTGATAAAGAACTGATCTTACAGGGCTTGGAACACACAAGCCAAAACCCTCCCTCAGACCCAGTGGGGATAAGCAGGGTCATATGATCTATGAAAGCATAATCCCTATGAGTGGGTGGTTTTATTTGTTTTCTTCATTTTAATGAACAACTCTTCCACCTATTTCCAAGTTCATGAGGCACCTTCTACTGCTATGAAAACAAAAAACGTATTTCTCTGTACCAGCAGCAAACTCCTAAGCAGACTAGCAAATAAGGTATGTGCTGCTCAGGACTGTCTCATGGATATACACGAGTTACATCCTTTTCCATCATTTTGCTGATTAATAGGCATAATATCATGTCTGATCACTGCACTAAGTATACTGTGAAAGATAACCACTGAAGACATCTAATTGTTTTCCCTTTGGGTTTTTTGGGGGGGTAATGCTTTAAAATAATGGCCCTAATCATTATTAATTCCTTTAGTGTTCGCTGGAATAGCATCAATCACAACTAAATCCTTTGCTATTAATGTGGATGTCACAGATACTTCTGTAGGGTTTCCTTCTGCTAGAATTCAGTGTTCATTAGCTGCAGCAGGTTTTTTCCCCCCATTATTCCTGGAGGGTTTGAGAAATCTCTTGCTGGGGGGAGCCAGCGGTCTGTATGCTCCGCTCATCTGGTGTGAAAAAGGATACGTCTGCTTTTAGATGCAATGACCCTTGGTTTCCCTCTCTGCCACAGAACTGATTCCTCTCACTCATCCACTCTGCATACGCTGCTACACTCATCAAAGATTAAAGACAGATTCCCACACTCTCTGAAACTGTCAGGAGACCCCCAGTTTTCCCTCACACACTCTCCAACCTGGCATATAGAAGGAAGCAAAAAATCCAAAGTTTTAATTTGTCATGCTGACAAGCCCAGGATTTTAAGATTAAGCTGTGTGTCTAATGATGCTAATTAAGGAAATCTCTGAAGAACTAGCTGTGATCATAATAAATAACAATAAGGTCCTCAATTTTCCTCTGAAGAAGTCATTGAGAAAGGAACGAAATAAATTTCTGGGGCAGTTGCACCTATCGCAAGATTTACAGCAATGGAGATGCTCTGTTGATACCAGCTGCAGGCTAGACTTTGGCCTGCCTTCTCTTCTTGGTAGTCCTGTTGAAGGGGATGTGTCAGGAGCAAAGCATGTCCTTGCAGGTGTTTTCCAGCAACCCAGAGCACTGTCTGCTGAGGGCATGGAGCTCCCCATGCTCCCAGAATTTTTGAGTTATCTGGTGAACAAGGTAGGTTGTGAAACACAGCAACATTTCAAAGACCTTCAGGCATCCCACCTTGCCTCCAGCTGCCAAGGGCTCCCAATATCACTTCCATCCACCACTGCCAGGCATCTCTGACTCCATGTGTTGTTTATGATGTCTGTGTAGGCACCTGAATAGCTCTTGAGCCTGGCAGTGCCCTTGCCAGGTCTCCTCTAAAGTCTCTGAGCATAACTGCCCTAAACCAGTGGTGACACCACTCTAGTGACCTTTGGTCAAGTGAAGGCCTTGTCTCTGGCTCGGAGCTTTGGGAGAGTGTTGGTGTAGCATTTCTGCAAACCACAACTCTTTCTTCACATAGCTCAAAAGGCAGTTTCAAAGCTGAGAAACTTGAGCTCCAATCACTGCTTTGGCCACATGTGTGTTTTCTCATTAGTGGGCTGATTTCCTGCAAAATGCTGAGGATATCATATGCCCATTGATATTGTTCTCTGATGAATTCAGGAAAATGCTAGTGGAGCCTCTTGTCCCATCTTTCAATTCCAATCAACTCAGTATTCTGTATTCTTCACTAAAATAAAGCACCTCCCCATGGCCATACTCTTGTGAGCAACCCTAAAAAGATAAAAGATGTGCTTCTGTGTGCATGTGTCCTCAATCCCAACTCCTGCTTCATGCCTTGGAGCAAGGCTTAATGACTGGTGCAAAGCCAAAGGCAGAGGAAGGGACTGGCTTAGCATTCCCCAAGCATCCTTTCTAAATTCATTGCTGTTAGTTTGCCAGTGTTGTTGCAAAACTCAATGAGTTTGTCATAGCTCACAGTAACATCTCCTTTCATCAGCAATGATAACCCTGCTGTTGTAATAGTTGCTAAGAGAGACTTCCAGCTGGGAGACACTTCCGCTCAGTTCCTCCTGGCTCATCTGGAGTAAGCTGCTTTGTGGCTCATCCAGAAGATCCTCATTTCAGCGCTGCCTTGGGAAACAAATTCTCCCAGCTTCTCCTGCAAATGGAGGGCTCCCAGGGGTGAAGAGCACAGCAATGTCTTCTAAATCCAGGGAAAATAGCAGGCACAAGCCTGATCTAAAATTTCCTGTGTTTATCTTAGGAATAAGAGGCAAGATCAAAGTCCTTGGAAAGGAGAAATAAATAGTGATGGGAGGGGAATTTACATCGGATATTAGGAAAAAATATTGTCAAACATTGGAAAAGCCTGCCCAGGGAAGCGGTGGAGTCGCCATTTCTGGAGGGATTTAAAAGCCATGCAGATGTGGCACTGAGGGACATGGGTTAGTGTTGGACTGGGCAGTGCTGGGTTGATGGTTGGACTCCATGACCTTAAATGGTCTTTTCCAATCTAAACGATGGTATCATGCTATGCCAACATAAAACTGGGAGATGTGTTTCTCGCAATCCTTCCTTAGAGTTGCATTGCTCAACGCAGATATCTTTGGCAACTCAGGCTATGCCCCAGTTACACTTTTACTCACTGGGGATTACAGCCCAGGATTTTACCTCTCCTGACAGGTGTGAGTGCTGGACTGCCTCTTCATCCCACCCCATTCCCTACCAGATCACTCAGCCCCGATATCTGCTGTTGGGACATCGGGAATTAGCCCGGGGGGCAAGGCAGGCTTTTCCTAGGGTAAGGTTGCCTGCAAGGACGTGGTTTATTCATGCTGATCCTGGTCCTGCTGATCCTGACTGCCTTGACCTTCACACCGTCTGTTTTCCACAGTTTGAGTCTGGTTGAATATCAAGCCCTGGTGAGATGCTGGCACTGCTGAGCTGACCCTCCTGAATCCCTGACCTGGTGCTTTCTTTTAACCCATCTGTGCTTCTCGTAGGCAAACAAGGTCACACCAGGCTTTGTGATGTCTTCTCTATAGCTGAACTTCTAGGAAATTCATGTCTTTATTGAAGGCTGCTTGTCACTATGGGCTGCAAATGTTGATTTGAGATTGGAGCTGCTTAGAACCTCTATACCAATACTGTTTTCTATCAAAAACCACAATTCAGTCAAACCCAAAATTTCTTGGTTTCCATGAAATGTCAGCATCTTCTTCCCGGCAAAATCTGAATTGTGGTGAAATAAAAACTTCTGTTTGGGAAATTTTTAACTCTTGAAATTTTTGGTCCTTGTAACACGTGGAATTTTTTTTCCCCCTGTAAATTTCATATCTGCATGCCTTCTATATTCCCATATAAAAATGCATAAAGAAAAACTAGACAAATAACCTATGCCAACAGACTCTGTTTCCACAGATGTCCTGCTGGAAATATTCTGCTATTCTTTTTTGCATCCCATCAGTAAAATCCCAGGAGTAGTTGCTGCTTAGCACTAATAGAAATATATGTTTATTTTTTTGGCACAATGTTTCCTCTTAATATTTTAATACAAAATTTAAATTTTTTAAAAAATGGCTTGGCATTCTGCTTGGTGGACAGCTAGGAAATCAGACGTTTTCTGGTTCTTCATTGGATTGAAACCAATTTTTCTAACATTTTCCTTTTCACTGATGTAAATGTTCTATCTACAGTGTTTCCTAATCTCTGCAGCAGGGATCTATGGAAATTCATGGACTATTTCTAGTGGATCTGCAAGACAGAACTGAGAAAAAGAGGTTTGTTGTGCAGACAGTTAGATGTGCTGTTCAGGGCTTCCCTCCTTTGCCAGAAAACACTCGAGGTAAAGAACGTTTTAAAATTGCTCTTTCCTGGACTGCATTTGAAAAATATGCCCCATCACCTACCATAATTATAATTTTCAAATTCCCATAAAAGTGTTATTAAAATTGTTCTTGTTTCATTTATTCACACTTCCCCACGCTCTGGGCATGTCATTTACTTTTTCCTATGTCTCACTTTCCTTTCTGGAAAAACAAGATTTTCTGTTCATTCCCAGGAAGATTTTGGAAGAGGCAGTTCATGTTTACAAAGTGCCCTGAATGGGAAAATTACTTGCTAGGGGAAATTTCTCATTGGAGTAATTAATCTGATTGATCCAGGGCAAACAAGGGTGTCACTGCACAGTTGTTTCCTTGTGGAGCCTGAAGAGAGGAGAGTGGAAGAGGGAAGGCTGGCAGCCTGTCTGCATTCCCAGAGCCTGTCCCATTCCTTGGGCAAGGGGCTCATTGAATCGCAGTCACAAGGCTCTTGCAGATGGGGTTTGATGCAGATGGGGTTTGATGCAGATGGGTGCCCTGAGCTGCTCCAGATGCCCTGTGCTGCTCCAGGTGCCAGGCTGGATGGCAGCACAGGCATACAAGCTGGGAAGAAATCCTCTGCAGTGTTTTATGCCTTTCTGTGCTGTACTTTTAGCAGCAGGGAAAGGGCCAAGGAATCCTTATAGCTACTGAGCTGTGGTTAATAGCACAGTTAGTATTGTCTGCTCACCCATCTATTCAGCTGCCAAGGGCCATACAAATCACATGTGTCAAAAGGATTGAGGTGGTGAGAAATGGGGGGAGAAGTCTTTGCAGTCACCAAGCTTTTCTTTAAGCCTGAAGGACCTGATGTTTTTCCTGGTGCTGGACACCCTGAGGAGGGATGTCAGGCACTGGGAGGACTTGCAGCTGCCAGGAAGGCACCAATGAAGGTGCCCAAAACACCTCAGCCTGGCACGTCCCCAGCCTCTGCTCTCCCTCAGGTCAGAGCTTGAGTCTGAAGAGCCTGTTTGTATGCAGAGACCAGACCCTGAACTCTGATCAGGCTCACAAGCAAGTGACCACTTGCTTCTATCTCTTGCCTAACATTTGCATGCATTAAATGAAATAATTTTTTATTTCCAAGGACAGTGATTAGTCCACCAAGCCCTTCTGCTATTGCTCGAAATGTATTAGCTGCTTAGCCCAGAAGAGAAGTAAAAGAATCTGTGCTTTAATGGCAAACAATGAGGTTTAAATACATCCCATCTCCTTTAACATCTCCTGCTAATTAGTGACAAAGTCCCTCCTGCTCAAGTACAGCAAATATTTAACACCCACCTCCATTAGCCTGAAATTTATTTACCACCTTGTCCTCTGGCAGACATGGGAGCCATTGCCACAGCCAGCAAGCCTTCTCTGGGATTTCCAGCCACTCAGACATGAGAGGGCTTCCAGTAAGCCATGGCAAGGGAAGCACTCTCCTCATCTCCTGCTTTAGTTTTGCTTGGGATAAAACACAGCAAGTGTCTCCCGGTGTGAACCACCACTTCAAAACACTCATGGGATTAGTGAGGGTGAGGCATGCTAATGGACATCTAATGGAAAAGGAAGAATTAAATGCCTAGAAGACGAGGAAAACTGTGCCAATGTCCTGAGGAGCCCCAAGCAACCCGATGGGGAGGATGCTCTGCAAAAGTACCCCTCCCAACTTGTCCTGTTCCTGCTCTCACCAGTGGCAGCTGTTTGGAGCAATCAGAAAATCACACGTTGCTTTTTCCACTCATGGGTAGAAGTGGCAGAGCTGAATTTTTTCTCTCCTGGGGCACTGGTGCAGGAGTGGCAAGGAGGAATGGCTCTCCTCTGGCACCCAAACCTATAAGGCATGTTCAGCCATCCTCACGATGCATGGTGAGAATCATCTTCTCCAGGCAGGCAAGCAACAGAGCCGTTAACAAAACAGATGATGGGGCAGCCTGTGAGCAGAGTGCTCTGCTCCTCTCCCAGCATTTATCTGGAACATGGCAGACACAGATTCCTGCTGATAAAGCACTTTAACACCAGCAATGAAAACACTGTGTTTTATTTCAAAATAATTAGTTCCTAGGTTTGACAGACATGTGGCCCAAACACTCCTTCTGTTCAGTGCCTGCTGCCTGGGTAAGCAGGACCTTCACCCCTGAAGCAGAAGGGGGGTTGGATCATTCTTGCACCAGGGAGGGGCCCCTCTCACAACCCCTCATCCTATATTCCCACTGTGGCCTCCCTCAGCAGCTCCAGAGTGAGCATGTCAGTGATCTGGGGGTAATCTTTGCTTGATGCTGAGCCCATTGCAAAATCACAGTCCTCTTTTTGGCATTCCTCCCCCTGTCACAATGTAGGTGATTTTAGATGAAGAAGAAAATGCCAGGCAGCTTGCAGAGTCCCCATCACTGGGGGTCTTCTAAAAGAGGTGGGACAAACACTCATAAAGAGAGATGTAGGCTGAGTCAGCCTGCACCATTCTGTGTCCTGTGCTGTAACAGCAGTGATACTGCCATCACACTGTGCACAAACAAAAGTGTGCCCTTTCCAGACAGAACCAAAGCCTTATTCATCCCCAGACTTTCAATCCAATTGCTCTTCCACACAAAACATTTGTTGTCAAGTAGTGTGTGAATTTCCAGTCCACACCTCCCTGTGTCCTAGGGTAAACTTATGCTTCAGAGGTTTCCATCTTGAATGTCCAGATCAGAGAAGAGCCTGAGCTTTTATCACCTCTGGAAGACCTGTCCCTACACAGTGGTCTGGATGAAATTGGATTTTTTTTTTCTGTTGCACCTTGCAACAAGACCTAGAATGGAGGTCCTAGGAGCAAGCCCATTGGGATGCCTGCCTGTCACTTCAAGGTGTTTTTATTTGGATTGCTTAAATCACCAAAGTACCACAATTCCTGCCCAAGGGCACACAGGAGCTAAGTCTTTTCACTGAAGCAGCATTCAATTCCCTTCCTCCTACAAATGAGCTTGAGCTGTCCTGATAATTAGTACTTTATCTTGGATGGCACAAAAAGGAAAGAAAGGGTGGGGGGAGGAAGTCCTCAGCCTTCACTGCTGGGCAGCCTCACAATTTCTTCTTATTAGCCCTGATAATGATGGGAGAGAATAAAAGGCCCAGAGCTGCTTCAGTCACCTCATTTCATCTGGTCTGAGATTCGAGTCACTCGAGTGTCAAGAGAGCTTTTTAATTTCCAATATCACTGCTGCCAGAAATTAAAAATAAACTGGGAGCAAAACCATCAGATTAGCCAATCACACTGGAATTGCCTTTATTGTTATTGTTACTGTTGTTATTATTATTTGATCCACTTTGGGAGAATTAAAGCTATTCAGCAAATCAAAATACATCTTGGATTTGAATGGACTGATATTAATTATTCTATAGGCTGTATTAGTGATGGGCTAATAGCCTGAAACATCAAGGCATGCTCTGCTGGAATCAAGTTTAAATTAATGCTACCATAAAAATTGCTTGTGTCTGTATAATTTTCATCGTGGCATCTTACAACATTTAATTAGCTAAAGAAACTGGGTGAAAATCCCCAGGTGTGGTTGAGTCAGTATCTTAACAGTACTAAAAAAGACCAGAGAAATAAGATTAAGGCACCAGGACCCATGGACTAGGAGGACTCACTCCAGGTTTTACTCATGCACATCCTCCCATGTGGGTGTCCACTTGCCCCTGAGCCTGGTCAGGACTGATGGAGACATTTTGGCTGCATGTACAGATGAGACCTTTGATGTCAGCTCGGGGGCAAAAGACAAAGCTGCAGAAGAAAAAGGCTATACTGAAAAAAATGCTTCAGAACGGCTATTCTAGTCTCATTCCCTCTACTGCCATGAGGAGATCTTTTAAGAGTGGCAAGGCACACATTAGGGATAGGGGTTGCTATCCTTACACAAGTGCTCACAGTCCTGGTAGTCTCTGAGACAAGACCACTTGCCCAGACTGAAATTACTCTTTACAGCTGGGGCTGCGGATGTGGAGTGAGGAAAAGCAGGGCTGAATGCTACAGCAAAGAGGAGGAGAGGGATGTTATCCAAACTCCAATATCCAGTATCACAGGCTCTCTATGTACTTACAGCCATTCTGCTGGGTTAATGTGCTAAAAAAGTCAATGCAGAAATGCACTTTTGCAGTAGAAAGGGGTATGCTGTCTGTGAAGAGTATCCTGGGAAAATACCAGCAATACTGCTGAGGTTTTGTTGTGCAGAGAGGGGCATAGCCTTGCCCTCCTTGCAGTGGATGAAGACTTACAAACTTTGGATTTTTTGACAGGAAAATCCCGGTTGCTATTCCCGATTCCTCATTGCTGGCCTGTGCCTCCATCTCCCCACTTAACAATAATTTGGTTACCTAAACTGAATTTTCCACATTATATTTTTGGCTCTCAAAAACTCATTCCATTTTGATAGGGAATGTCAATTTTACATGTTCTTGATCTATTTCCCTTTACTCTCCTGGCACAATTTATTTCTCAGACTTCAGCAGCATGAGTGCTTGGAGGCAGGAAACAGCAGATTACATCAGAGGGAAGTTTCATCAGATCTCTTTGAACAAGGTGGGATTGATGTAGCAGGACTGGCTTTAAGTCCCCTAGCATGTGAAGGTTCAGAAAGGCTCCAGCCTTATCCCCTTCTCCCATATGGCTGCAGCCACTCTACATGCCACCCACCCTGGGCACTCTGAGGGGTGTGTGACCACACACTGGTACAGCCTGAACCACATTTTGTCATTTCTTCTCACATTAGGATAAAGCACCTTCTTCCTTAGAGAGTAGGTCTTAATTTCTTTACTGAAGAGAAATTTTAAGTTACACATTTGTTTATTAAATATTTGATTCCAAATTCACAGTCACCCCTTGCTGATCTAGTGGCTTTTGTAATTAGTCAGGAAACAGCAGTGAACATGCAGAATTCCTCTGTCCTTCCTTCTAGTTGCAAATTTTAAACTATTTGCAACCAAAGTATTATTGACAAAATTGTGAGTCATTGTGTATTATAAATAGATTTAATGATTTCTGTAGACAATCACAAACAAGAAGAAAAATTCGTTGCATAAATGATTACTTATTAATTATTTGCTCCATTCCAGTTCTTGCTGTTGCCTCATGGGAATTTTGAGAATCAGTTAATTAAGGTTCAGATAGGATCTTGAATAATGTTTCAGGCATCTAAGATACCAGGCTGCTTCTGTGAATTTTTCTTATTTAAGTGGACTTCCTTAGATCTTAACAGTCCAATTCATAACTCACCACTGACTTTGGATTTATAATTATTTGCTATGCAAATCTCCAAATATCTAATGTTACCTTCATTTCACATGCTAATCAGCTGTCTGCTTCACTCTGATTTGTGTGTATAATTTTGACTTTAATGAAGACTTGATTGTTTACATGAATAAACATTTGGGAGAATAAATTTAGTGTCCAGTCTCACATGTAACATATTTTAAAGCCAGAAGAGGCTATTTGTATAAAATATGTGTAAACCGGACCATTTTATGCTTTCCCAGAAGTTCTTGCAGTGACCAGAATGAATTTTTCCCGCCACACAGGTGAGTGCTATTGAGTTCAATAATGTCTTGTTGAGTAAGAGAGTATCTTTTAGAGCACATCCAGCCTCTATGAAAAGACTCCAGGTGATGATAAATGCATCCCTTTCCTTGACAAAGTGTGCTAATGGTTGTTCTCCACTGGTGCAAAGTGAAGGTATAGTTCCTATTGAAAGTGGTTTTCAGTATCACTATTAGTTAGCTTTTCATAGCCAAAAAAAAAAAAAGAAAAAAAAAAGAAAATCAAAAGAATGCTCCTTTTAGCTCTCCATGACATTCACAGCTCCCACAGCAGACGGTCTAGTAAGTAAATATAAAGTAACAGACTTTCTAACCACACTATTTACTTGGTTCTTTGCAATGGCTCTGAATGAGCCATTAAGGACTGTTGTGTAAATATAGGATTATGGGCTCTTTAAACATGCTATTCACTGGCTCTGCCATTATGGGGATCTCTCACTCCCAGGCTCCTACTGACAGACTCTTTGTTAATCCTTCTTTCAGAGGAAACACAGCACCGGTCTCTGCTCCTCACTTTGCCATCCACCTGTGCAGCACGAAGAGTGCCCGTGGGAGAGTGCTGCCCCTCTGCCTGGGCACACGCAGAATTCGGGGTCCTCCCCGCATTAGAATCATCATGGCATCAGGGCCACATCTTGGCATCCCGCTAAGGTGACTTCACTAAGCTGAAGCAAGCTCTTCATGTGTCTCTCCAGACTATTCTGAGGATACTAATGGATTTTTCTATGGGTCTATATAAGGACAAGGGTCATTGTTTCTGATCACTCTGATACAGTTATTCTTCTGGCTTAGGAAGGATCCTTGTTACATTGAGTTCACATGCCACTGCTCATTGCAGACTCCAAAAGAGCTCACACCATCTTTGAGCAAACTCAAGGCTGATGGTAAAAGACCAAAGAGCTATGGATAGACCCTACAAGTGCAGTGGTCAAAGATATAACCAGCAGTCCAGACTGAATTTTCTAGTATGCTACATTTCTTTAGTCAGTTATATCAAACCATATCAACAAAAGTTATTAAAAAGAACATCTTGGAAGTGCACATGAACTCTGTAATCTGCTGTTATTATTCATTTTCAAAAATACTACATTTTAATGAGGCGTGCTTCCATTTGGCCTAGACCTACTGGGTTTTATATCCTACAAGCAGGATGTAAAACCACAGAGGAACAGTGGTTTTCTCAGCAGGAAACCACAGAGGTGACAAACCACAGAGGTGGCAATGAAGAACAGCTACAAGCATCAAAGAGTACTGGGAAAGCTTCAATCATTAGGTACAGGAAATACCAAGTACCCCCAAACAGTGTGAGGCATTCTGGGGTCTGACACAGAATTTGGCTTGCCAGTCCCTTCCCATGGTGGGAGGAGGTGGAAACCAAGAAAGGAGGTAGCTGAGAAGTCTTCTTATCTGCTTCCTACTCCTTCAGGGAACTCTCTGGTTCAAGCCAAGTTACACACAGTGTAAGAAAGGGACATAAACACAGTTTCCACCACCCAGTGCCAGCTGTCTTACCAACCACCACCAACTCTCTTTCGCCCTGTGCGGTCTAAATAATAAGGCCGAGTAGAGGACACTCCACCACCACAGTTGAGAACAAGTGCAAAATGTCTGGAGGAAATGCACAGCATCAAAGTTTATCCCTAACCAAGATGCCAGAAAAGAGCAAGTTCCTGTGTGCTGCTTGCACTAAGAACTGCAGGCTACATTATATCATGTTAAAACATCTTCAGGCACTGTAGTACATCACTTCCATATCTTCCCTCTGTTCTTGGAGCAGTGCTGAGTTTCCTGAGCATAGGGCAAGGTGCAGCCCAAACAATCCATTTTTTCTTCCTTTCACTGCTTCAAGTCTCATTTCGACAGGAAACCTAAGGCTTCTGCTTCACAGGAGCCTCTCACATCTTAATAAAAATCAGATACCAAGCTTCCAAAAAGACATGCTAAGTCTGAGCCTGGGGCTGGCTCCAAAGTCTACTGAACTAGAATGAAATATTAACAGTGATTTGGATTAGACTCTTTACAGTTTGACAGGCGAGCAAGAGGGGCTGATTGCTCCTTGCACTCCTATGGATGTAAATCATCTGAAAGGAAAAGAGAGGATAAAGCCGTGATTTTCCTACTTGCTGCATGAATCCTTTGACCTGGTAACTCACAGCATCACCTGCTCCCTGGGAGAGCTGGGGCAACTTCACATGTCTCCTGATTAGCCAAAATGGGGATGGAAGCACAGGCCTCAGGGTTTTTATCTGCAATATGCTGGCAGACTGTGAACTAGCTAGTAACCCTTGGTACTACACCTGATTTTACCTGTGTCTAGAGAGGCCAATTTCTTTTATGGCTCTAATTTACCAAGTCTACAAATGTCAAGCCACAAAAGGTCCTAATACTACAGACAGCTTTGCTTAAAAGGTAGCAATTAATAATCCCACTGCTTTTCCAATTTTCTATTTAAGTTTTAATGTCCTTATTTTGACTCCTTGGCAGACATTTTAAGGCTTTTGTCTTACAAGTCTTGTGATACTTAGTGGTTTGAGATCTCTGTGGCATGAAAATATTTAAAACCACAAACTCAGAAATGACACATGCCTTGTTAGTTAGTGGCTGCATAATTCATGTCATCTGCATTTCTTTCTCTATTTCAAGCATGTGTGGAGGGTGGAGTACTTGTGCTAATGCCTCCAGCCAGCAGAATCTGGCAAAATCTAGCTTCAGTTGCTTTGGACAACCTCTCCAGGACTCATGGTGCTGCTGCATGTTCTGTCCACCAAACAGCCATGGTCTTTTCTAAGCCTCTATAAATAATTGAATCTTTCCTTCGGGGAGAAGCAGACATAAAATTATAATAATGAAATTTGAATTCATATTAGGTGACATAAAATTGTTCCTTTCACGATACCTGCTAGGAAACTTCTAACAGCAAAACACTTTTTGTTACACAGGGTGTAACTTTTACATCACAGCCCAAAATGTGAGGCCAGATGTTTTGGAGTGCTGCCAGCCTGCAGTACCTACCTCAAGGTCAGCAGAATTCCTTACAGGACGTGAGCATTGCAGTTGCCTTCAGTGCCAGATGCCTTTTGGAGCTCTGTGGAGAACTTGTTGGGAAGATACTGAATTCTCCCACCAATGGACTTGTTTGTTTAAAACGATTTCATTCTGCCTGTTTGATAGTGCTCCACAAAAGGATTTGGAGTGGGTATTAAGTCAGGATGGATATTTAAGCTCAATGACACCCGGTAAGGGGTAGGGATAGGGTAGTGGTTAGGGGAGTGGTTATGATAGTGCTTAGGGGTAGTGGTTAGGGTTGGGTTTAGGGTTAGGGTTAGGTTTAGGCTTAGGCTTAGGCCTAGGGTTGGGCTCTAGATAGTGAAAGAGCCTACAGCTCCAGGAGCACTGGAGCTGGAAAAGGCATGCCAAGGTGTCGGGGTCTGGTCCTTGCCCAGTGATCTTCCTTCTCAATTCCTCATGTCAGGTAAATGGAGCGAGATTTCTTTCTGCTGTGTCGAGGATTGTTTATTTTTTCTTATCTAAGTTTCAGAAGCACAGACTCTGCTGTTGCTTCCAGGAGTACACTGGCAAATGGCTGCTCACAGCAGGTGACTTTTATACCTTTTATCATCCAATTAGCAACTTCTGCATATTCTGTTTTGTTTTAAAACCAGTAAGTATCAATGTTATTAACATGTCTCTTCTACACTGATTTCTTTCTACCAATTAATAAATCACAGGAACTTAGGTCAGAGAAGAAAGGAAGAAGAAGNAAGCTATTTTGGGGTTCTCTGGGGATAAAAGAAGCCCCCAGGGGAGCAGGAGAGGTTCTCCAGCCTTCCTTGACTCCAACATCAAGGCTATTCCGGCAAGGCCCCCACGTGGCTGCTCTTACATCTTTCTGAGCTGGAAAACACACCTAGTGGGTCTGGGTTAAAGCGAGGCTTAGGCTGAGGGTTAGGCCCAGGATTAGGCTCTAGACAGTCAGAGAGCCTACAGCTCCAGGAGCACCAGGGTTGGAAAAGGCACACCAAGGCTGTTCCGGCAAGGCCCCCACATGGCTGCTCCTACACTTTTCTGAGCTCACCATGGCCATGCACTTTGGGTGCACTCCAGGAGGAGTACACTTCCTAACGAGGCCAATAAATGCACCCTTTTGGCACATGGAGCCTTTACAACACCGCAGCAGTCAACAATATCTGCATAGCTACACCGAAGTTCCATCACAAAATCTAATCAAGCTCTTGAAAACAGCTCATAATTTTACAAGGGATGAACAGCTGGAGTTGGCATTGGGGAGTGCTGTTGTTTTGGCTTGCAGATACAATAATTCCCTAGTATTAAAATACGTAAATAAATAAATAAATAAATCTGCTACACACATGCTAGTCTCGTGACTATATTCCTACTTTTTTCCCCCCTGTTTTTATTTCCATATCATTTTTCTAGGTGTTTTGAGTTTGGGTGATAATTTTGGAACTGAAAATATTTTTAGTGGTTTCATTTAAAAAGCAAAAGGGAAAGAAAAGGTGATTTCTTTTTCTCCATTGTGTTCTAAATAATTTCTGACCTTAGAAACAAACAATACAGAAACAAAAAAATACCACATGAAATCTTTGATCTATGGGAAAACAAAACGGACTCATATTTAAAGAAGCAGCAAAATAAGGAAAGCTCTTTCTCTAAACACCTTACTGATCAGAAAATAACATCTTCTGTCATCTTGACTGCTGTGTTTGGAGCCTTAGGAGCAGAGCTGTCTTTATGAAGAGGAAAAGCAAGAACCTACCTTTTTTAGGAAGAAGTTAGACGTAACAAAACAGCCCCTTTGAAGTACCATATACATTATTTAAGACACTAAATATTAGTAATTTTGAACTTTACTAGGAAGAAAGGAAATTGAAAAGAATGAATAACAAAATCAATTGATCATGCTCAGGATATAGTTCCATAGACCCTATCTAGAGGATCCTCTTACCCATGGAAAAGTCAGGGAGCCACTACCCAGACACAGGGACCTGCCTGCCAAAGGCAGATCTTGCCTTGCATGCAGAGTTTCTCCAATCAGACAGTGTGTCCTGAGACCAAGGCTCCAAGGCACTCAGGTGTGGTACAAAACACAGCACATCTGGGCCACCAAACAAGCCTCTTCCCTCCAGGCTGCCTGGCCTGGCACTTGCTGAGAAGCTCCATGTGAGCCCATGGTCCCACCTCTGGTGCTGATGCTGAGGGACCAGGATAGAGGGCACAGAATTACACTCCTTCAGATACTGCACCACACTGTTTGTTATTCAGGGAGGTTCTAAGCCCAAGGCGGCACCTCTGTACTTAAAAGCTCTTGGAGGACTTGGCTTCTGTGGATTTCTCCAGACAGTCTTTTGCATCCATATAAATTTTCAGCATCCTCAGCATCCTTGTTCTGCAACTCAGCTCCATGTGACAATTCACTGTTTTACTGCCAAATATGCAACTTGATAGCCATGTACCAGACAAGAACTATTGACCCCTACTCACCTTCTTCAAGCCACTGGGGATTTGGTCAATCAAATCTGGGATTATTGGCTTCTAGAGAAACTGAATTTTCACACAAAATGTAAAACTGGGAACCTATTCTAGGTGATTAAGGAGTAAACTGAGACATTTCAGGAAGTCTTTGTAGGGCTGCTGGGGTTGAGTTGCTTTTGTGTCCTGCTGTAGCCAACCCTCCTGAAGCTCTCCCACCCCAGTGAGAATGCAGGTCCTGCCCAGAGGGATACACAGTGTAATTTGGATTGGGCAAGGCAGAATGCACTAAAGCAGATCAAGACTGAAGAGTGATGGACCCTCAGCTTTTGTGGGCAACAGAAGGAGATCTGATATGGGTCTGTTTATAACTCATGGAAAAACTGAGCAGCTCTTCATATTGAGGGACAGCATGGTCCAATGGAAAGGGCTCCAGGATGCCCAGGGTCTCATCCCTGCAGTATGCCCTGTGTTTGCTTTCATATTGTTTCCCTGCATGCAAAAAAAGGGAGGCTGATACTGATTCTCCTTTAGAAAGTGCTGGGAAAACTATAGATGAAAAGTGCAGTGAAAAAGTTAAGCAATATTAATGATTATAAAGCTACAAGATTCTCCAAATAGAAGATGCTCGAAAGTACAAAGTACTATTATATTTTTATTAAAAATGTTATAGACAGCTAGTCTCCTCCCTTTCATTGAATACATCCAACTTCCTTCCTCACTGATGGAAATTGAATTACTTGCAGTGTTTTGTACTGAAATCTTTTATTATATAAAAAAAAAGAGATACCAATAATATAGATCCGATAATTAAATTGCCACCAGAAGGTGATAAGTCATGAATGGAACAAACAAAGAGAATAAAAGGGGAGAGGAATACAAAGAAATGTATTATATGACCAGCATATGGAATATTAAAAGGAATAAAGAAAACATAACACTGACAATAAAGTCTGAGTAATGACTTTGACAGTTTGTGTTCAAGGCACCATCTGGGCAAAGAAATGTTTTTTTAAATTGCTGGTGTAACTCTTGCCCTCCTGAACTTCGGGACAGGATTTTCCTCTGATCTGCATTTTCAGAAGTTCCCACTTCACCATGGCAATCTACTGTTCCTGGCAGTTTGTACCAAAAAGTTCAAGGAATTTTGCTTGGGTGTCTTTTTCTTCATCATCTTTTTCTTCAGGCTTTGTAGGAGAAGAGGAGAGGAGGAAGGGTAAGGGTTGGTGGGATGCCCCCAGCTGTATTCAGTGAGCTTTCAGGCCCTGCTGCAGGTGATAAAAGGGAAAGGCAGGAAGGCAGAGTGCTGGCCTGGGTTGAGCTTTGTCATTTTTCCTTGTGGAAAAGAAGGGTGGTTCTACTGGGGCTCATATTTCAGAGTCAGATCCTTTCCTCTGGGCTTACAGTGGAGACAGCTGGCTCTTTGTTGTCTTTCACAGGTCTGCTGGGATGGGGAAAGCAAGGCCTATTCCACAGCATGTGTTACAGCAACTTGGGTGTGGTGCTAATCTCCATGGCTGAAGATGGGGGTTTTGCCCTACAATCCGAGGCCACAGGATATGATGGGTTTTCTCCCTCTTGCAGTCTCCTGTCTGGGAGCAATCCCTTTGTGCATTGAGACACAGCAGCCAATACTGCAAAGCTAATTTTCCAGCTCTCAGTCCTTTGCAGATGTTCCCATTAAGTTTGGATCCTTAGCTGACTGCTTTAGGGCATATTTCTTGCTACTTTAGGCTTCTTAATCTTACTACTTTAGGCTTCTTAACCACAGCAGAAATCAGGCAGGAAGAGGGAGCTGGTATTAAGGATTATTCAGATAACCACAAGCTGCATAAAGCCCCATTCATCAAGATGTTTTCATCGACAGGTTTTCATCTGGGAGCTTATGGAAGTGGCTGGAAGTAACCCTTCAAATTCTTCCCGTTTCTCAGATGAGCTCTGTAACTCACCCAGGTTTATAAAACACATCAGCAGTGATGAGCAAAGTCTAGACTTCCAAGTTTTCTGGATCCATTAGGATAGTGTGCCTTTGCTTGATGCACAAATCTGAGGGGTGGGCTCCCTTTCAGCTGAGAGAGTGCAAGGCATATGAGGCAAGTCAGACCCTGATTTTCCTGAGGCCTATTGAAAACTGCAAGCTGGGAAGTCAATGTGAAGCAGCAGGGCAGACCAACCTCCTCTCCATGACAGCTGGGATAATGCTACAGTTTGGTATTTGCCTTCAGGGGGGATATGCCACATCAGGGCATCCTGTGCTCTGTAGTTGGCTCTGTGAAGTGAAGGAGTGGTTGTCCCTTTGGCCTGGGTGTGGGACCTGCCAGGTGTGGCTGGCAACATTCTGCAGCATTTTCCTTTCTTTCAACTTCTGCTTGAGATTTGAGGGTGGAAGCCAGCAGGAGACTTATCCATGACAGAAGCCACAGGAGAGCCTGCAATGGCAGGTTCCATTATCTGAACTCGGTAGCCCGGCTGGTGTTTGCTTATGGGGAACTGATGCAGGTTTTTCTGATGTGACAGACAGTAAGTGCTGCAAGTGGCTGGCTATTTGCTGAGGCAGAACTTAAAAATAACAATCATTTCCAAGTGTTTCTCCTTCTACTTCCATTTCCACTTGTGCTGTTATTTTTCCAACATAAGAGAAAGGCACAAAGCATTCAGACTAGATGATTTAGGACCACACCAGTTTCTCTTGGCCTTCATCCTGACCTGAACAATGCAGAAAACTGTAAAATTTTGGATGCCAAAGGAGACGATAGCAAGGGAGAAAGAGGAAAGAAACTTTCCCTAAAGTGCCCTGTGAGAGATTTTGTCCTTCGAAAATCATCTGCTGGGAGGGAGGGGGTGAATCTCTTTGTGTTTATACACTGTGCCAAATATCCCGAAACTTGGACACAGGAGGAGGTGAAATTGTTTATATGTATGTAACAATTGCAAGGCTCAGAACACCATTTGTTTTCCTCACTTCTGAAGCCTCTGAGAGGAACAGAGGTCCTGGCACAAGTTTTGTAGCAGACCATGTGCTGTCTCGCTCCATCTCTCTCGGGCTGGGTCTTGGGTGGGAGCTGGAAGTAGGATGAATTTGAATGGCCTGGCAGGAGGGGTGATCCCAGCTGCTGGGTGACCGCTGCCTTCATGCGCCCATGTACTGCTTCCACTGTGCTGCCTGAGGTGCACCATTCAGCACAGGGCACACAGGTGACCTTGACATTTGTTGAGAAATCAAAAGAAATCTTGAAAAAAAAATCAAGGCTGTGCACACTCCAAGGAGGGGAAAGCAAAGCCATGAACCCCCAACAAGCAGGTCCCTCCTCAGACTCCATGTGCAGGGAGAGTAGTGCAGGAGGAGACCCAGAGAGGGAAGGTGGGAGCCGGGCAGGAGGCACGGAGCCTCTGCAGCCGCTAGAGAGGGAATGTGGGAGCCGGGCAGGACGCATGGAGCCTCTGCAGCCTCTAGAGAGGGAATGTGGGAGCCGGGCAGGAGGCATGGAGCCTCTGCAGCGGGTGGATGCTCCTCTGCCGAGTTATAAAAAACGCTGCTTTTGATTAAACTCAGAGCAATTTCCCTTTAAGAGAATTCCCTTTAAAAAGAATAATAACCCTTTCTCTGAGACCTGAGTGTCAGCAGAAGGAGCTGGTCTTGTTTTCGCGTTTTAGCTGTGAAACAGTATCGGGCAGCACCATCTGATTCCTTTTCTTACAATTCTTTTGTGTCTTTCCTTTTGTAAGCAAAAATGAGCACATTCAGGCATGAGAGAAAGAAGTGAAATCAGATTGTATTGCATTTCTTTGGCATATATGGTGCAATGCAAGACTTTTTTCTTCTCTTAACTCCTGAAATTTGAGATACCCTGAGAAAAATACCAGCATGGACAAAAATGAGGAATCAGCTTTCCGTCTAAATGCTATTTAAAAAGATCTCATAAATGTAAGTAGCCTTTTTGTGCAGTTAATTTTTTTCTTTTATTATTCCTCAGCTCTGTTTTCAGGTCTTCTCTTCTATGCACTTTCAGATGAGCGCATGTCTTATGAAAGGGATCTTTTGTTAATGGAGACCATCAGCAGTTTAAACAGCAGGAACAAAACTGAGTATTTCCTTCTCCAAAACAGCTCTGCTAATATGCTTCAGACTAAAGCAAAACTGAAAATATATTCTTTCAGTAGATTGTAAATTCATCCCAGAAAGCATAACTTCAAGGGAGCTAAAGCTGCTCAGGCTACATTGAAGAAATAATTTAAGTTGAATAAAAGGTCAGGGCAAAACTGTAGGCAAATGTGACACACTGCATTTCAACCCCTTTAAAGGGAAACAAATATTTGAAATTTTTGCAGTGTTTCATTTTGAAGTTATTTTTGAGAGAAACTTTATTGTTTTAAAATGGCATTTTTCATTTAGTAATGAATCAAATTCAAAGAGTGTTTTAAAGAAATCAAGGTTAAACAGTCTGAATTATTTTTTTCAGTCCAAATGTGGAATTTCAAGTTTCCCTCTGAATTACGTTTTTCTCAGGGATTTGAATCCTTCTTCCTGCAAATGCTCTGGTTTAATTTGACTCATGCATATTTTTCCCTCATGAAATTTTAGGTTTTGCAATACAACAGAAAAGCTCCTTTTTATCCCTCCACCTGCCAAAGCCTTGGTTATCCAGCCCTCACACATGCACAACACTTCCAGCAGATGCTGAAGCCTGGCCAAAATCATTCTCTGCTTCTCCATTCCCCAGCACTCCAGAGAGTTTAGCCAGCATGGCACAATGCCAGCCTGTGCTCCACTGTTTTTGCATTTCCCAGTTCCTTGGAAAGCTGTTCCAAGAACCTCCTTCCTGACCTGCAGCCCATTCCCAATAACCAGTCCTAGCACCTCACCTGCAGCATGACTCCCCCATGCAGATGTGGCTCTTCAAGCTCAGTCTCATGCTCTCCTCACCATACCAAAAACAGAATGTTGCTCAATCAACCTCACTCCTACCATGGCTGAACTGTGACAGGTTTGGGATTTGGTGGTTTTGTGGCATGGGGTTAAGATCAGACCCTCAGGAAGAAGATCCATTTGAATTTCAGCTTTAAATGGGATCTCTGGGCTTTATCCCAGTTGTTGGACTCATTGTGGCACTGGAGCTCTGTCCTTCCTCTGCTCCAAAGGCGGCTGCACCTCTTCACCCCAGCCAAAACCACCATCACTGTCCCAGTGTCTGCCAGATCTGGCCAGGTCTCAGGAGGGGGAAAGAGGCAGCTCAGCTGCACCTGCTTTGCTCTGGCTCAGAGCTGGCCTGACGAACGCTGGCTGGCAAACCCATCCCTAGCAGGATGAAGTACGTGTATGAGAAAGTGAGTAGTCACTCTAATCATAAGTTAGGAGCTGCTCTTAGGATCTGGGACAACACCAGCATTTTGTCCATCCTCAAGCTGAAGTAAAACTGACCCTTACTAAAGCATTTCTGTGCTATAGCAGTGGAGGTGCCTTTTTCTCCCTCTTTCCCCTGTTCATTCTGAGCAGATATCTGGTATTTTATCCTCTCATCAGTGAAAGTGTAGGGATTTCACAGAGAGCCTGAAGGAATTTTCAAGTTGTAGAAGTTTTGCAGGCAACTTCCTCCTTTCTTAGTAGAAAACCACTGTATTTTTCCAACATCAAAACAAGTTGCTCTCAGCCTAGGAGGTACCTCCTAAGAGCCACTTCTCATGTTTTTTCCATCTCTGATTATACAGTCTTGGCAGGAATCAGCCCAGCACAGCTTTCCACAGCACAGCCTCACTCGAGGTGGCAAAGGGCAGTACATTAACTTCAGCACTGGTGGAAGTTTAAGGGCAATGGTTTTAAGCAAGCACATTAACGAGTGAGGAGGGCTGCTCTGCCAGGCACTGGAATAAAGGGTTATTTCTGAAGTCATTGGAGTTAGTAGCCACGCTGCAGTTTTTTGCTGTTACCTGCCCTCCCTCACCTGCCTGCCCAAAAGCAGCTAGAAACTCCCAAGTTTTGGGTTTTCAGGATTGAGAAAGTACGGGTTTCAACATTTTGTCAGATCATTCCAGCCAGGTCATGTCCTTGCTCGTGCCTCAGTTTCTCCAAGAGGGAAAAAGGAATATAAAGACACCATTACACTCTGATGAAAAGTTAAAAACAGCTGTAGAAGTATACAAATGAAAAATTAGTAAGAAAACATTAAAATTATTCTGCTACTCTATTACTAAGTGCTCTTGCCCTTATGCTAATAATTGAATGTGCTGTGTATATGAAATGCCAGACTGTGTACACCCCCCAGCTCCCCCCGCCATCAGCAACTATTTGGGTGATTTTGGTGCTCTGAGAGTAACTGTCTGCCCCTCTGATCTAGTTTCTTCAATCTGGTCTTTGACTCCTTCTCACCATGAGAGGACCTGCTCCCCAGCCCTCAGCTGTAACACAACTCACATCATTCAGGAGCTGATGCCGTGAGATTGCTACCCAAGATGAAAGAAATCTCACATGAATGAGCAAACCTGAGAGACTTTTGCAGCCCAAGGCAAAGCCCCAGAACTATTTGGGTGCTGCAATGAATCGAAGCTGCCTTCCTTGCCCTGCTGCCCCTGTCAGTAAAACCCAGCTTTGCTAGCCTGACTCTGATCCTGGGGTGCTTCTGCTTGACGGTATTTGCACTCACACCATTGCCATGGAAAGCCTGAATGTGAGCTAACACAGAAATACTGCAAGTACTTGATGAGCTTAATGGACACTTGCAAAACCTGCCATGTACTTTAACGCCCTCCTTCAGCAAGGGATGTGTTCTCTGGCTTTGCAGGAGTGGACAGGAAAGAACATGGAGGGAAAAATCCTTCCCAGCTGTCTCGTGTCACTTAACAATAAACTCCTAAAGAGAAATCTCTCCTTTTTATTACCAGTGAGAGCAAGGCATGGTCCAGGAGAGAGCAGAGCTGCTCCCACTGCCTCCCAAGCACCATGGCCTTATTGCTCATGCAGTGCTCCATGTACAAAATATCAAGGGGGGTTGGCAGGTGCTTCTGGAGCCACCTTCTGTGCAGGGCTCAGCAGCAGCAGAGCTTGAAGGAGCCAACCAATGAGGCAGAATTTGCCACATACCCTGACAGTGCTCTCCCTGGACATCCCAACAGTGCCCTCCCTGCCATTCTCACCACACCAGGGGACAAGGGAATTCTGGCAGGTGCTCAGAGGGGAATATGAGGGCTGCATCTGCCTTCTCTCTCCTGTGTCCCTCAGCTGGGGCAGGGGGTGAGAGCATTTTACTGCTGGCAAAGAGGGGCTGATGACTGCTGCTGATCCAGGAATGCAACTTACTGATTTTCCTGGGGTGCCTGTAGGAGGATATTGTGCGAACAATGGTTTAATTGTGTTTTTATGTAGATTCATCAGTCATCCTGGAGTACTGCTAATGAAAAATGTGTTCAGACAGACTGACTGCAGGTATGCAACCTTCTTCACGGCAGGATAAGAAGCTTTGCAGAACTGGGAAAAAAAATTACATTGCCATGACCAGAAGTACTAGACATTTTTGGACTCAAAAGTCTTTTCCTTAATTTAGCCCTGCAGTAAGTCCAGATGCATGTCCAAACACACCTGATCAGCCAGCAGGGCAAGCACTTGCCTAATTAATCTCTGGAGTCACAGTGTCTGCTTATAAACCAAGGGTGCAACTGTACATCTGCTTAGTAGATGGATTTGCACACCTCTAGTGCCATCCTTGTGTTTCAGTGAGCACAGTTCTGAGAACACATGCAAAGGAAGGTGGTGTCTTGTGCCATCACCCACAAACCCAGTACTCAAAATAAACTCCAGGAGGCCCAGGATGGTGAGGGTCTGCTCTAAATTCTGTGTTGGCCTGTACTATATATATTGGCACCTGTAATTCTATAGATATCCACGTCTGCATGTGGATGTCTGTCTCTTGTGCCTTTTAGAGAGCTGAATAAAATTAATGCAGTGAATTAGGGTGGAAATCTGCCAGCTTTGGTCTAATCCATGTCTATGACTGCATCTGCAAACAGTACAGGCACAGGGCATCCTTTCACCCATCCTGAAGTTCAGCCATCCCAGGTCTGGGCTGGAAAAGTTTTTTCCATGCATTACAGCCCTGCACAAAAGTTAAGAACATGAAATGAAGGATGTACCAATTTATGAACACAGTCTGTTACAAGAAGTATAGCAATGGTAGATGCTGAAATGATGAGCTGATACATAGCAGGAACCAAATTAATTTCTGGAAACAGCCAAAGGATGTCAAAAAGAGCAGACTTCACCCAAACCTTATTTCAAAATATAAACTTGAATCAAATATTCTCCCAGTTACTTTCCACATTCACAAATTTTCATTCCCTGTGTGTTTACTCCAAGTGCTCTCTGAAGCACAAAGCAAAAAGCAGCAAAAGCCAGTGAACACGAATGCCAGGAGCTGTGCCTTTCCAGCTTCCTGACAAAATCTTTTGAAAAACCTCAGCAGAATGGTCCCCAGCAAATCCTTTGCAAATGCTACTTGACTCCAAGCCCTCTGGGGTAGCCTGGAGGAGTTTAGTAAATGCCACAGGAATATGCAGTTTGGGGGGAACCAAACTCCCAGGATGTGGACATCCCCATCAGCACTGCAGTGGTTTGATTAAATCCTTCCAAGCAAGATAATGACACCAAGAATGGAGCTTCCTAATTTCATTTCCCAGCACCATGGAGCATTTATATTTCCATACACAGGTGCAGGACCTTTGCTCACTGGCTTTAATAATCAGTAGAGATAAAGGCAGAACTTACCCTACCTGTCACTGAAAATTGAGGAGTTAAGTTCAAGAGACACCAAATCCCTCTTACTCGCGTTTCTGCAGTGGCACAGAGAGCAGGCTGGTGGGCTCTGAGAATGATTGATGGTGCTGCTGACCAAATGGAGAATGGTGATTTATAGACAAGCCATGGTCCAAGCCATGCATGGTATTCTGGAGAAAAATAAATGGATTCAGTTTCAGACCTCTTGGAAGGTGCTGGCCAAAGGCTTTCATTAAGTTAGCCTCTTGGATGTGGTCTGTCAAAATATTTTAACATCTGCCTGTGGCCTCCAAGCATTTTCCTTTCCCTTCACTGCCTGCTCCAGCCCCAGACCTCCCTTGCAGTCAAAACTGACAGCATTAGCCATTAGAATCACTCTTTGAATTAATTACCCAGAAATATGCTTTCAAATCTTCCACTCCATGTAATAGCAAATTAAAGGGCAGCCTGCATGGGGTTTTACACATCCTGCTTTGGCTGCTCCTTTCCAGCTCCTTTCCATTAACACCCTGACTGCAGTGCCGGCCTCTGCTCTCACTTTCCTGCCCCATGCTTGCTGAGGGAAAAAAAAAAAAAAGTCAAAAAAGGCTATTATTTACAAAACTTTTAAAGAAAATTCAACACATTGATGGAAAGACTAGAGAGATGCTTCAGGAGACAAAGGTCCCCAAGGACCTTGTGTCTTGTGTCTGGATTGAGACCCTGGGATATTCCTGTGGTAGCTTGGCAGTTCAGTTTCCTGATTCTCCATTCCTCACTGCCCTGCAACTCTGCTTTTACCAGCAAAAAGCATGTCAGGCTGGTACTCAGGCTGGGCAAGGGGGATTGCATGGCCAGGAGAGTGATCCCATGGAAATACTGAGGCATGTCCTTCTCCTTTTCTGCAAGCTCTCCAAGCAGACACGCAGAGCACAGGGACAGCTCATACCATGGGTAGCCCCCTGCTGATGACTGATGCTTGCTGCTCGAAGTTTCAGTGTCTCTGGAGCAATGAACAGTAACACACTTCACTCTGAACTTCAAACCATTCCTGTCCCTTCAGCAAGCAAAATTTTTCTTAGATCATGGCCAGAGGTACTGAGACGATCCCCTCAAAATGCACACAAGTAGTTCTAAGCTGTGTGTGTATGCCAATTAATCTGCCTTTTCCCCATTCTGAGGATCAAAGGGGAAGCCTGGAAAATAGCTTCCATCACTTATTCTGAAGTTTTATGAAGTATTTTTCAGGTATTTAATTTTTTTTAAGACGAGTGTTTAAAATTCAGATACACTTGAACACCTAATTTGTATAAAGAATTACCACAGAATTACCACAGTTTAATCCATACCCATTTCTGCTCACAAAATTGGCAACTATCCCTTCTAAGGCAAATAACCCGATGTGCTTTTCCTCTTGGTGTTTTCTTGAGCTGCTGAGATCGGTTGCACTCTGCTGATGGTTTGGATACAAACAGCCCCTTGCCTGAGAGCAGCAATTAGCTTTTTCTCAGTGGGTAACTCTCCCACCACGCTCTGCCTGACAGCCCCTATTCCCACATAGACGCAGTGAAGCCAGCAGGCTGTCTCTGTCTCAGCAAGAGGCTCCAGACAGCTTGCCCCAGAGATGGAGAGGGACAGACAGGTACTTACTGGGATGGGGTGGCCTCAGGGAGCTAGAGAAAGCCTATGGGAATGACACCTGCAGCTGTATAAGCACAAGAGGAATAAATAAAGGGCATCATTTTTGCCAGTCCTGAGATTGCTAGAAATGGTTAAAATAATTTTCACCCACTTTCTTCTTCCCCACACTCTCTTCACCCTTGATTTTTGCCTTTCCCAGGCAGCCTCTCGCAAACGCTCCCTCTGCAAACACTCCCTTACGCAGAGCTGATGGAAGGGAGCAGGGCCCTCTGAAGCAGCAGAAGAGAAATCAAAGGGCTTGGGGAGAGAAGGGAAAATAAATAAATAAAAGGGCTTGTTTATCTTTTTATTAATAGCAGAGTAGTGTTCCCGGGGGGATAGGCCAACTGTGACTCTAATCCAGCCATGCAAAGCTGCATCCCTGACTGGTTTCTGTTTCTTTTTTTCTCTTCACTTTTCCAGGGTTAATTACTGGGAAAGAAAAGTGTGACATTTAATTCTCTCCTCCTCGGATCTCCCCCTCCCTCCCCAGTGAACCACACAGAACCTGAGTGCTCGCCCTCAGACCACAGAGCCCAGTCTGAGCTGTCCCAGATGCTGCCACATCCATGCGGCATTGGTGACCCTCCCAGGCTGTTTGGGGATGAGGACAGGGACAAATCCTCCACATTGCACAGCAAGTCACTTACTGACAACTGGAGATGGTTTTAGTTTGTATTTTTGTGCAAGAACATTCAGCTGGGTCAGTGACACTGCTCTGCTCTTACCCAGGGAAAACGAGCATAACCTACACATTGCCTGGCAGCCGGATGGCCTCCTGACATGTCTTGAAAGGGAAGCAGGAGGAGGTAGCTGTGATGGGCAGACAGGCTTTGAAACTTGTCCCAGGGAAGGAAACATAAGAGCTATAGGTATTCATGTGAGAAGTGGCCCTGTCCTGCTGTATCTGCAATAGCAGTGCAGAAAGCTGGCCAGTTTAATGACACCATCCTGATTCAGGGATGTCCACCAAGGACTTGCTCGCTGTTCCCAAAGTCCTGCTACAGCAGAACCCTCCATGCTGAAGTTTCTGAAGTATATTTTGTGCCTGGGCTCTGGTCTGCAAGCTGGAGAGTTTTATTTTAGGATATGTGAGAGAGGATTTTCAAAGGCATATCTCATCAAAAGTCAAAGGGAATGAAGAACCTGACCTCCTTGTGTGCAGCTTGGCCTCTCTCCCCAAGCTGCTCTGGCTTCCCTTTCAGGACAGCAAAGCCTTATCCATCCTGCTTGTCAATTAATCCAGTTTGTAGCCATCAGGGGTTTTCTTGAAAGAAGCAATCCCAGTGGTCACCTATGATGTCCGAGTCCACCTTTAACTGTGACACAGCTTGAAGCTGCAGCAAAGGTGCTGTGACAGAGACAAGGGCAGCACTGAGATATGTTACAGCAGTTCTACTAATAAAATGAAGCATCAGTAATTTTGCCAGGGTTTCGCAGTCTCCTCCAAACCCACCTTTCTGCAGGTGACCAGTCTCATCACCAAACCCTGTGGCTTCCTGATCATGTTATCAGCATTTGACCTTCTGCACAACAGCAGATGGCAAAGTGATTTTGTATGAGTATCCACAAATATGCAGTGTTAAGAACAATTTCCCAGAAATCATGGTGAAGGGAGAGGAAAGGTTGGATCTGAAGTGTTTTTTCTAAAACTTCTAATGGGGGGAAGGAGAAAAACAAGAAATGATAAGTGTTTGGCTGGTGGAAGAGGAAGGAAAACTGCCTCTTAGGGCCTGGGATATGGCACAGCTCTGAAACTGCTGAGAGGGATGTAGCCATCTCTGCAAATCAAGATGAGCTGGCTGGTCAATGAAGCATGCCCAGCATTTTATTTCTCATATTGTTTGGAGATAGGGATTCAGCTGAGTGCATTCAGCAAATAAAGATCAAATAACCTGCTGTGAATAATGTTTTAAACCTGGGTTCCTATCAGGATCTAGTTATAAGCCCATATACTCTGTTGGATAAAAAATAAGTTACACATGGCTGGAGGCAGTATTACTTTCTAAGGAAGATGAAATCTATTTTGAAATAGAAAATGTTTAGTGATTCCTCCTCCTCTTTTTATTTTTTTGGGAGGGCTAAACCACATAAAGCTGCCTGATGGAGAGGGTAGAGGAGGGTCCACCAATATTTCACCCACTGCCTCTGGGTCCAGAGCTAAGGATTTATGCTAAAAGAGGGGGTGATTCCCAGGAGGGGAGGAGAGGAGAAGCAGTTGAGAGCAAGGCTGGCAATTCTGCCTGGAACCCAGCTAACCTCTACTGCACTAAGCTCCTTAGCTGTACAGAGAAACGAGCCCCTGAGGAGCTGATGCTTTTCCTGTTGATGATAACCAAGGCTTTGGCTGCCAGCCATGTGGGAGGCACCAGTTGCTGCTGCTCCTCCCTGGGCCAGGCACACCCAGAGCAGTGCAGGGCTCCGCAGCACCCGAGTCTCTGCAGAGACGCTCGGGCAAGGCACACGTGCTGAGGTTTGTTTCTGAAAAGCACCGCCCTGCACAAATAGTTTAGGTGATTTCTAAAATTAATCTCTAATTTTATTCCTCTTACTATTTACCCCATTGTTTAACACCATTGCTCTTGTTAAAGTACCTTGCTGTTTGTTGTTATGTACCCCGTTGTCCTTACTACATACTCTGTTGCCCCTGCTAAGTATCCTGTTGTTCTTGTCATGCACCTTGTTGTTCTTATTGTTTTTGCTATTGTTCATGTTAAGCACCTTGTTGTCCCTGTTACCTACCCCATTGTATGCACTAGTTCTGTCCCTGTGCCCCTTCTTCCTTCGGGAATGGCCTCCACTGCTCCCCAGAATGGTGCTCATGAAGGAAGTGACATAAGCACTCTTATGCAAATTAAGGAGACCAGCACCAACTAGTGGGAATCGGCCCCTGAAACAATGAGCCAACAAATAATTAAAAGATAAAAACAACACCCTTTGACCAGCAATGAGCAATGATCCTGTTTTCCAAGTTTCAGAATCGTCACCCTCACCTGAGTAACTGGGCCCGAAGGAACCCCCTAGACACTGAGGAATTTGACCGCTTCCTGTGGACTCCCACAAGGATGGAAGCCCCAACTCTGCCACAACTGTGATGAAGCTACATACCTCCTCCTCCTCCGCGTTGATCCAGGGAGCAGTGGTGGCTGGCGTGACCCCTCGGGCCCCCTCCCAAACTGACTTCTAATAAAGGCATCAAAAAGGAGGCTTGCTCCTTGCCAGGTTTCTCTGAATTTCAGTGAAGTGTTGGTAGAAAAAAGTACCAAAAAAAAAAAAAAGAAAAAAAAAGCACCTGCAGTGTGGCAATGCAGGCCTTTCTCTTTTCAAGGAGGGTCGGCAATACCCCCATTGCTGGGTGTGGAAAAACATACTGGAAATATAGAAAATGCCTGTTGAATGTTTTCATAGTTATTTCAGAACTACTTTGACTCTGGCATTTCACTTGATCACATTGTTTTGCTTTGTCTTCTTTGTCCTTCACCTTTTCTCACATGAGTCAAAGCTTCTGGTTTTTAATGAGTCTCAAAGAGTCACAAAAAAAAAATCTACATAAACCCTTAGTATTCCCTCTTCAGTAGTCCTTCAGCCAGACAGATGGCTGAAAATTTTCCCTCTAATCTGTTGTTTTTTTTTTTAAAAAAAGACATGTTTATTGTGTGAAGTATCTGCTTCACAGCAAAAACTTCAATTATTCCTCAGAAAAACAAATATTAAAAAATGAAAACATTTTGACTGAAACCCTAAATACTTCAGCCAAAAAAAAAAAAAATCCAATCCCTAGTGTGTGTGTATTTGTCTCTATTAAAATACTTTGATTTGGAAATGCTGCCACACAGGGGATTTTGTTGGAGCAATTCTCGTTCTCATTCCCCACCACAGACTGAATGCCCTAAATCTCCTGCCTCCTTGGTGGTGGGCATGGCAGAGGTCCTGGGGACAGGGCTTCCCCTCTTCAGGGAGGAAATCCTCAGGGAAGGAGCATGAACAGGAGGTCTCACCTACAAAGACAGGAAGAGCCTGGAGTGGTTGAAATCTGACTAGTATGAGATACCACAGGGAGATTATTAAAATGAAATATCTCTGCTTCTGAATATGATATTTCAGGCTTCGTATTTCCTTTAAAATATTGAATATTTGATTTTGTAGGGAGTTGCACATTTCTTGACCAGCTTTAGTCACCATGAGGTGTGGTTAAATCCTCATTAAGCCACCCACCTTGGGTCCCTTCCCCATGCAAGCCTGGAAATTCACACACGGGCAACCAGGACGTGTTTCCTTTTTTCCATGAGTGGTGAGTGATGCCCGACCTCTAACCCTGACCTACTGCTCTGCAGCTATTGATTACTGACTCCTGGAGCACTGGGTTGGATGCTGAGGAGATGGGGAGGATGAGACATTCCTGCTCACAGCCAAGTGCTCATATTTGCTTATGAGTTAAGATCAAACTGCTCTGCAGAGCATAAATGGAAAGATGGACAGGTTTCAAGTCTCCTGGCAAGGACATGGGGAGGAAAATGAGACACTCCCTCCAGACTGAGAGAGAGGTGGGGAGGAGAAAAGGGCTGGAGGTACACCCAGCCCCGCTAAACTGGGTTTTTCCTGCCCCCTCTCCAGGCTGACCAGCTCACACTGCAGTACTGCGGCGTGGAGCCCAAGCAGCTGAACAAGCCCTGGTTGTTGGCAATGGTGTATGAGCCCTGGCCCTGAGCCATCCTGATGTGGTCATCTGATTTCTGGTCAGCTCAGCACCTCGTCAGCTCTTGCTCGCGTCTCCTTAGTCAGACCCAAGGCAGTCATCTTTCATGCCACTCTCCTCTTCCCTCAACCCACCAGAGTTTCATCTGCATATTTACAAGACAAACTGACTTTCCTGATTTACCACAAAAATAAATTTCATGATGAATTAAGGGAAGGTGTCTCAAAAATTTAAGAAGCCTTCAAGTATTTCTCCTGATGCAGCTCAGGCCTAAAATGTTCCTGTTGGGATAAGTGGAAATATATCCCCTGCTTCTTTCAGTCTGCAACTTAAAAAGCAACCCCCAATTTTCCAGCAATAGAGAGAGCTATGAGGCCTGGAGAAGTATCACACTCGTGATTACAGCTTTGCTGAAAAACATTGTTCTGATGTGTCTGGAGACAAGATAATAGGCAGTGTTTTAGTTTAAAATAAGAGGCATTTCATGAACAAAGATCCCAGTGTGCAGAGATGGGGGAATACTCAAACCGTCTGTTGGTGCTCTCTAGATTTGCCTGTCTCGGTTGTATTGCCATTAAGTTTTCCCAGAAGTCCCACTGTTGGAGAAGCTGCACCACCAGCTCCTTGCAGTGGATCCAGATAGTCAGTAGCGCCAGCTGAGAGAAATTAAGTACAAGAAGAAGGAAAGAGACTTTGATCCAATACTTGTGTTACTGGATAAAGTAGCTTTTTCTTGCTTTCTTCACCTGCCACTGTGTTGTGCAGTTATAAATAATAATTTTTATTTGCACCTTATCTTCCCTGAGCTTGAGCTTACTCTGTTTTCAGCATGGGTGGTTTGATATTCAGGCACATTTTACTGAAGTAATATATTTGTTCTTAAAAGTATGGTAGTGGAATATCTTTAAATACCCAACTTTCTTGAGAATTACTGCAGATCACCCACAGCCCTGCAGGAGACCTAAGTTTCATGGCATTGTTTGAGATCTGGTGTTGCAGAGGCTCAGGGAAGGTGTGTTTCCAAGTGACCACTTAATGAAAGGGAAGGCTTTTCCTGTCACAGCTCCCACATAAACTCAGGAGAAGAGAACAGATTAAGAAGCCACTCTCAGTCTCTGAAGGCAGAAGTTGCTTCTTTGTCTGTGAATCAGGTGAAGCAGCAGCCTTGGAGACAGCAAAAAGCAGATCCAATGGAAGTTTTGTATCACCAGCCTCAGCCAGAGCTGGTTCATCACCGTTTGTATTGTATTGGTTTTGCTGCATGGGGAATGGGGATCACTGAAACAGACCTTGAAATCTGCTAGCAACCAATTGCATTTGAATAGTTCAGATTTAATAATGAGTATCTTCTGCTTTTCATTAGGGATGTGCAGCTTCTAGGCTTCCTGATATGAATCCAGAGGAGCTGGCAATAAAGGGAAACCAACAGCCCATGCATAATGGAGCTGGGTTTTATGCCGACACAACTCTCTCTTTTGTCTGAAACCTTCATGAGTGGATACAGAACCCCCAGGGGTCAAGTTTTGTGGCATGGCAGGTTCTGTGCAAGGTTTGGGCCACTTCCCCACACATTTCCCACCTGACCAGTGTCAGCGTCTGCAGTTCCAGTTCTTGGTGCTTCACCTCAGGGATCCACTTTGGTGTCTCTCCATCCACCTGAATTTCTCACCACACAATCTTCTCTCCTCTGATACAAACTTCTGCCCCTTTGGTTTGGACTCTGAGCTCCTTTCAGAATGTTCCACTGTACAGAGTGGCCAAGCTGCTCCTTTACCTCACATCTGAACTTCCCCCAGGGCTCTTCCATGACATTTCTCTTGCCTCCGCTCTTCTGGTAACTCACTGTCTTTCAGAGTTGAGGTAAATATGATCACTTAGGCTTTGGCATGAGGGGCAAGATCTTCACTTATTGTCCTGGGGAAGGGTTGAAAAATACCTCATTCACACTGCCTTCTGAAACAATCCATTTAAACTGAGAAATCTCCCAAGTGTGTGTTTTCCAAGGAAAAAAATACATATGCTTTTTTTTGAACATGAAGTTTTACGCTTAGTTCAAATGACCATGGTTTAACACCTCACTCACAACTCAGTGACTGAGACATTGTAGATTCTTTCCTGTGAGTTTCCCCGTGGACTTTACTTGTGAAAGACTGCTGTTCCTCCTCCCAGCTCAGCTGCAAGCACATCATTTCCTTATCTGTGTACAGACATCACAGTCTAAAGGTCAAAATTGGAGGCCTCTCCCCAGCTCTGCTGCTCACTGGATGGAATATGACTGTTACCCTTCCATGGGCCATGCCTTCCTCCCTTTCAACAAGAGGGTTCAGATCTTCTTTCCCAAGAGCTGGAGGAGTGACAAAAGGGCACAGCACCTATGCCAGCCATGAGAAGACCTGTCAGCATGTGACAGGCAGCCAGACAGGCACAATGGGCATGTGCTTGGAAAGAGTTCTGAAATAACATGGAGAAAAACAAAGACACCTGTCTAGAAAATGGCTGAGCAACTCAGAATAAGAAGATCCTAAAAGCATTGTCTATTGTGGAGAGGAAAGCAAAAATATAACCCTTGGTTTCCTTATGCAAGGGGTGGGATTCATCTCACTTCTTCGAGGCAGATGTTTCCATTTGAGCTGGGCACCCCAGGCTTCAATTATACCAAGGACAGACACAGGCAGTCAGCCTAATGTCTGTAATAGCATGAGATGAACTGCACTTTAAAAAGCCTATTATTCTTTCTAGCCTGTAAAATAAAGCTATGATGAGTGGATTAGTTCTCTGAATAAGAATATGAAATTAATCCCATTCCTGATTTCTGGGTATCTCAGTGCAGAATTCTCCACCCTCCTACAGTTTGATACTGGATTGGTCACAAAAAGACTCCACAGTTTTCACAAATTGGATTCTTGAGTGCAGCTTCTGGAGTTTTTAACCAGACCACACAGGGTGGTATAAAATACCTGTGGGTTAAGGCTATTTGAACATTTTCAGAACTATCTTTTTTTCTTGTCTTTCCTGCAACAAACAACAAGCTAGGTTTCCTATGTCAGGTAACGCCAAATCATACCTCAATTTTATAAACTCCTTTACATCGTGAGATACTGGCCATTATGGGTGACAGTAATTGAGATGGACTATTGGAGATTAATTTATTACAGCCTAAAGCGTGTATCAGAAGAAATATACGTTCCTTAGCAGGAGTGAAATGAAGTGTGAGCCACAGATCACCTATCTCTATCCTTGGTCCATCTGGCAAGCCAGTTCTAGAACCAAATAATGCTTTTGGGGACATTTTTAAGTTCTATGGACTTTCTGACCCTAGGAGTCTGCAGATCGGAGGCTGAATACCATCATGCCAGACTAAGAGACATCATGTCTCAGTGCCTTTTTCAGTTTAAACTATTTTGTCTTGGCTGTGAGTAACCATAAACTGTACAAAATAAACCAAACACAATCTTAAAACCGCCTTGTACGATAGCATCAGTTCTTCTCTTTTCTCATGAAAACACTGTTCTGGATGACATTTCTTCTATTATGAATGACTAATAAATGAGTCTTTCAACAGAAAGATTTAGAAAGGACAGGGTCCTCCTTTCCTTCCCTAGCCATGCCATAAAAATTCTTACTGATGTAGCACTCAAGTGCATGACTTTTCAGTGTTATGTTTCTTTCACATTTCCATCTACTTCCAATGGCATTTCCCCTCCTCTACATGCAGCTGAGCCCTTGATCTGCTCCTGCCCCTGTGCTGCCACACAGCTTCCACTCACCAGCCTTCACCACTCATCGGTCCTTCCCCACCAAATCCCAGCAGGGTCCAGCCTGCAGCCACAGAGTTAATTGGAGGCAGTGACAATGCTGGAGTTAATTAATCCCACCAAGCCAATGGCAGGAGCTTCCTGATTTCTCATTGCTGCTCTCAGCATGTCTGATGAGATGCTCCCACCAGGACAGGACCTCATCCTGGCCAGCGAGGCCAGTACTGGGAAATTCACTCCCCCGCCAGTGCAGAGCTGACATTTAAGTCCTGCCTCCTCTCTGCTCTCTCACACAGCTCCAAAGATCAAGGGCAAGAGGGCTCCATTAAACCTCACCCTGTAAGAAACCACACACACCTCTCACAGCTGAGCCCCCATGCCCTCGGACTCACTGGCACTGTGTCAGGCCTCACAACAATTCTCACTCCCAGGGAATTCACTCCTCCCACCTGAAAATCAGTAATTACACTGTCCCTGCTGAAAAGCCTGTCGCTGATGCTGTTTGCATCCTCAACTGCCAGCAAGCTGCAAAACTTTGGTGCATTTGGATTTTGTGCATCTGTAAACCCTGAGGATAATCAGTCCCTGCTGAGCTGCAGAGACCAGGAGGCTGCTCCTGTTAACCAACAGCTCCTGAAGCTGACCCTGTAAACCTTGTAAATCACCAAGGAAAGGTGCTGTATTTAAAACTGGGAGCCATGGATTCAGGACAGGGACCACAGCAGGGAAAGGAAAGTGCAAGACAATTGTCACTGTGCTGCTTCCTGCTCCCTCCATCTGTGCCTCAGCTTTGGGGCAGTGGAAATCTAACCTTTCTCTGAATTACCCCTATATCAGGCTCCTGAATCCAGTTTCATGCCATAAAAGCTAGGCTAGTCCCCAGCTGTTTGTTCCAGATTTACGAAGTTTCCTCCGCTGCACCTGCTTTCCAGCAGGTTTATTACCAGCAGCTGCTAACAAGCAGTGCTGGCTTGGTGGCTTGCTACAATTCCTCTGTTTATTTGATTGGGACTTTAGTAGGGTTGCCATGTTGTTGGCACTGAAAAATCTCGGTTCAACCAATTGGTTTGCATCGCTGGCAAGCAAAAATAGAGTGACGATGCATAAATTGTCCTGGAAAACAGAAATACCTATGATGAAAAAAATGAAGTCTTTCAGTTCGTAACCCAGGCAGAGCATTGCTGTAAGTCGCTGAAATCCAAGAAGAGCACTGGAGCCCATTTATGCAGCCCTGTTAGTGAATTTAGGCTCTTTGGAAGGAGCCATCAACATTTGTTTAGTTATTTTCAAGCAGAAGTTGGCAATCTTTAATGTGTGAAATTTCCCATAATTTATTGACACTTACACATCTTTCTTTTCTGCAGAAACACTGCTGGTTTTAATTAGCGCAAATTAATCAATAGAAGGGGGGGCACGCTGAGTTCCAGTGAAAGGCAGGTAAGGAGCGCAGGCTGCATGTTAAACACAGAGATATGTAAAAGTGACAACTGGAGATGTGTTGTGGAGCTGAGCAGCGGGGCAGGGAGCGGGGGAATCTGCACAGCTCCGGGGCCCCAGCACAGCATGTGCTGCTTGATGGAAACGCCTGCTTTTAATTATGGTTTCAAAACCTTAATAAGTGTTTGTGTGTGTGTGCGTTACAATCCTCCCCTTGTGCCAGCTCCACAGATGATGAGAAATGTTTCAGCTCCTGCTTGCCACGGTGTGGAATCATTCAGGGTGGTTTTCTATCTCAAGCTGGAAGGCTCAGTTTTGCTAAATTTGTCAGTCAGAGAGGGACAAACCTCTCTGTATCAGTGACACCTGCAGACAGTTAGTGGTGCATGAATCTGCCTGGGGCTCTTTATGCCTCCCTGACCTCAGCTTCCTCTCACATCCCTGCTCCTGTGTGCACTTCTGCAGGTACTGCCAGAAACAGATGCCCTGGGCCCTTGGGCATCCTGGTCCCCCAGAAAGCTGTGGAGTTTTGGCCATTTTCAAAGCACAGCCCTGATGCTCACTGCTGTATCTAAGCTGTACAGCAGCTCCATCATCCTAGAGCTGTCAGTGGAGACAATCAGGAACAGAGAGGAAAATCAGTGGAGAAAGAATTTTTCAATTTAAAAGGCATAACTTGTTTCAATTAACACAGGGATTGTGTGCTTTTAGTTGGATAGTCAGATCTAACTCCTGGTTTTCTCCACTGGTCACAGAGCAATCTGACAGCTCTGAGCAGGACTAGCCTATCACAGAATCCCAGAATTGTCTGGGTTGGAAGGGATCTTAAAGATCATTCCGTTCCAACCCCCGTGCTATGGGTAGGGACACTTCCGTTAGACCACGTTGCTCAAAGTCCATCCAAACTGGCCTTGAACACTTCCAGGCATGGGGCATCCACAGCTTTTCTGGGCAACCTGCTCCAATGCCTCACCTCCCCACAGTAAATAATTTATCTTTAATATCCAATCTAAACCTACTCTTTTTCAGTTTGAAGCCTAAGTCACTCCTTTACTACTTTCCTATCTGTGTTATATGCAGGCAGGGCTTTTCCTACTGCAGTTCTTCCACCTCCTCTGTGCTGGTGCGTTTCTGTATGTTCCTACCAAGCACAGCAGCATCTGCAGCCTCAGCACAGACACCCTTAGACCTTGTCCACATGGTGCTCTCACTGGATATGACAAGCCAGCTGCTCCAGCTTTTTTCCCCAGATCTGCAGGATCTACCCATTGAAAACTCACGTGTTCCTCTCTTTGTCTTTCTTCCTGCCATATCCCAGCCAGCAGCAGCAATAATCATTCCAGGATAAAAACCTGCTTTCTAATATCCAGCTTTGGTTGATGATGATGTATGAAGCAGAGAGAAAAGAGACAGCTTGATTTTCATAGGCTAGGTGTTGACCCTGCTGGGCTTAGTGTAGCATGAAACTAGTTTTGACTAGTAAACGGAATAAATATACCAGGGAAGCTGTAGAAGGGCGATATATATGCAACACTAAGGTGCCATTTTTGCAAAATGAGTTTGATTCATCAGAGGTCTAAGCTAATGACCAGTGCATTAGAAATCCTGTGAACAGAAGCTCAGGGAAATATTTAAATTCATAATCTGCTTGCAGGAAACAGCCTCCTCTTCTACTTTGAAATGTGAAGTCATTTGGCAGAGCAGCTCAGGGCAAAACCCATGAGACATGGTGCTGCCAGGCAGCCCAAGGGGTGCAGCAAGGAGGTGAACAAAGGCCTCCCTGCTGCACTGCCAGGTCTGCAGGAGCTGAGAGGGTCCCCTGCACGACCATGTGGTAGAAGGAGCAAGAGCTGGTTTGTTAGCAGAAAAACTACGTGTCCTGTAGGTGAAAGCAGTAAAGTAAATGGTTGGGAGCTGGTCTCTTTGCAGCAGAGGACTTGTCAGAAGGGTGATAAAAATAATGGTTGTTTCAGCTCCTAGAATTCTTCCCAGGCAGGGCCCAATGGTTCTGGCCTATCCTTCATTGCTCAGTGCTCTGGCAAGAGGCCTGTCCTTCTGGGTCTGTACCACAGCACCAACTGTGGCAGAGGACTAAAAGGTTGACAGATTTAAATTTCAGGTATGTCACAGAACAAGAGATATTTCTGGTTGAATCCAGAGAGATCTGAAGCTGACCCTCAGCTTCCCCAAACTCAAGGGTGGCTGTGCCTGTGACTCCAGTCAGAGTCTATATCAAAGGGCAAATCCTGTTCTTTTTTCCCATGGAAAGGGCGGTGGGAAGCACTCAGTTAACAGGATTTTGATAGATGCACTATCAAAGAAGCACAGACTGAGCAGATATCCTACTCAATATACTTTTGAAGCTGTATCTTCCCTGGCAGGAGCCAAGATGGCCAATCTCTGTGTGTGCTCCAAACAGGTCAGATGTAATCCCAATCCAGCCTAAGAGCCATATGGTCATTTTAGCAGGTGTCTTGGTTTGAGACA
>VZTN01015922.1:0-19213 GCA_013400515.1 Erpornis zantholeuca
TCATTCTTTTTTATCTTTACCTGCCCTTTGAGTTTATAGAAAAATTTGAAAGCAGAACTGTTAGAATGTCAAAGTGAAGGAGTAAAACAGCAGAACAACATAAACAAAGTAGAAGGAAACAGTCCTCCAAATGTCTGTGTTTAATTTTCCTGACTTTCATGCCAACCTCCAGGTTTTGGGTGCCTGACTCCTGAATATTGGAGCACTTCCAGTTGACAGCACAACAGCCTGGCGTAGACATCGGTATAACCCAGCCCAGCAGCTGCCAAAAATGACAGGGAATGTTCACATTCCTTCTCTTTTTTCTGAAGAGCAGAAGGAAAAGACAACAAAAAAATGGACTCCAGGGATGCAGGAAATGCAGGGGCTGAAGTGGAAACCTTCTCTCCAGGTGGAGGCTGCACGCTCCATAATTTGATTCTGAAAAGCAACACTTTGGAGGGCTGCATTTGCTGGGGTTTTTTTTTCGGAAGGAAATATTGACAGTGCCTGTCAGCAACTTCCCAGAGGGGTGCAGTGTCAGAGCACATCAGCCTATTGGAAATGAAAAACCAGATGCAGAGTCTGAGGCATGGGAGCAGCAAAGCTTCAGCAGCAGCCCAGGGTCTGTGCATGCTAATTCACTTTAAAGGAACACTCCTGTGCTCTTTGCTTTCCAGCAAACAGCCATGGGGATTTTTTTCCCCTTTTAGATCTTTTTAAGAGTAGTTTAGAAATAAATACTCCACATAGAGATTTTTGGGTCAGATTTACCCAGTTTTTAGATTACAAAGGACTGAGAAACATGCTTAGCAGTATTTAGAAGAACATCAAAATGAATGAAGTGCTTGACTCCTTTTGGCTTTAGGGGATTGTTCAGCATATAAGAATATTTCCACATTTCTGGCCTATTCTCTCATTTATCAGCCACACAGAGAAGTATCTGCATTTTCTCCAAAAGCAAACTCCCCACTCCAAACCTCATTGTTGTTTATTGCACATTACAAAGGAGTGGGAAAAGCACAGGCAGGACTATGGAAACCTGGAAGTTACAGTTCTTCCATCAGGGAGAAGTCCCACAAGGCAGGAAAGGACCTGCAGTGTTTGCCATTCCTCCCATCGCAGACAGAGCTGCACACCTGCCCCAAACTGCCCAGCACTCATCTTAAAGACAGCCTGGATCTCTCCCACTGCACCACCACGGGAAGGTCCCTCCAGAACTGTGTTACCCTAAAGCTACCGAGAAGCATCTCCTCAATTCCAGCTGAGATTCTCCCACCCAGTTTGTGCCCTGACCCATCTTTGCTGGTGCTTAACCTCACTCACACAGAGAAGGTCCCAAAGAGGAGCTGTTGAAGGGAGGCTCTGAGCCCTGGCTCTGCTGCTCGTGCACAGGAGGAGGCAGAGCCTTGGCAAGGAGAGCTGGGACCCAGCTGGGACACAGCAGTGCCCTGTCCTTCCCTTCCATCTGCTGGGAACTGCCACTCCAGCAGCCAGGCCAAAAACACCAGCAGCCTTTCCCAGGCTGGATAACACAATGCAACGTGATATCATGTGGGGACAGAATTCCCAAGGGAAGCCATCCTGACAGAGCACTCTCCCCTCTGAAGCAGCTTTCCCTACAAGTCTGTGTGCCTCCACTGTGGTCCCCAGACTCCAATCCTCCATCCTTGCAGCAATATTCCATCCATTCCCAGAGTTCCATCCTTAATACGTGTATGTACAAGTCCTACTTCTCCACGACCCAGCACTGACAAGGAAGGAGGGTAAAGATGTTTTGCCAGGGTTTGTTTCCTTCCCCTCTGCTCCTGCTGCTGCTGCCTGTCCCTGCAGTGATGGATGGCTATTGGTTCTGGCTTCATCCCACGGAGGAATCTGTCACCTCATGCCAGGGAGAGGTGACAGCAAATCCATCAGCATGGAGACAGCACTCACTGGCAGATTGCTTTCAAGGCCACTGGGGGCTGGATTCTTCTTTGCCTCCCACCTCTCTGGTTCCTCTCCTGCCCTGTTTTACACAAGTCTTAGTAAATCTTCATTTGAACAAACCCATTTGGCCCCTGTGCACAATGTGGGTTGCACATCCCAATTGGACCAGCTTTGAACTAGTGTGTTACTGTCTTGCCTAAAAGAAAAATAAACAAAAAGGAAAAGAAGGAGTTTTCCAAAGTCTGGGTTCTAATTCTACCTGAGTTCCCATGGGTTTATTAAGTCCAGTAGCATTGTTTGACGCAGAGGGGAACATTGGTCCAGTGGCAGCTTCTACTCATGGCAGTCTCAAGGGGGGAAATGCAGAGCATGCAATAAAGGAGGACACTGGCAAATGAAACTACAGCTGAGAGAAACAGAGCAAAATGTTCCTCCATTCTACACAGCACCTGCCTTGTTCAGCCTCTCAAATACTGGGCTCAGTGTAGGGCAGGAGCACCCCAGAGCTGCCATGTGGGCAGAGTGCACCAGAACTCCTGGACTGCAGCCCTGGTGTGCCACTGCCTCCCTCTCGCTGCTCTCACCTGACCTGTTTATGCCTCAGGCTTCCCCCAGGACAGGAAGATTTATCCTCCTGGAAGTGCAAACTAAGACTTTATCAGCTGATACTTAAAAAGCTGTTTGACATCTTCACACAAAAAGCCTTAATAAAGCATCATGATTACAGCCACATTCGCTTCCTTCTCTCCCAAACCCCGTGAGGTGATTATTGCCTATGTGACAGTGGTACTTAGAGAAGGAGTCAGTGGCAGCCTGGGTTTCCCTGGCTCTCCAGAGCACCTGGTACTGGGGGGACTGAGGCTGTTCAGCATCCTCCATCCCTGAGGGCAGCCAGCAGCATCAGCATTAATGAAGAGCAGCTTCTGCTTTTGCTCTGCCTGATTGCAAAGGGACATCCTGGTGATTTGGAATTGCTTCCGACACGGAGGTTACACAGAGAAAGGGGCAAAGGTGGCAGTTTGGGGCCAGCAATGCCCCATTTCCCCTGGACACCACCAAACACCTCCTGGTCTGACACTGTCTGAACAGCCAGCGCTGCAATCTGCACAGAACATCCCCGATGCACACAGAGCAGGGCAGGCTGCCAAGCTGGCTGCAGAATTCCTGGCCATGGTCCCCACAGCCTCCGGGGATGTGGCTGGGGGAGACACCTGGATGCAGCCCAGAGGAGCTGCAGAAAACGCCCTGCAGGATCCAGGCCAGGGCCAGCACCCAGGGAGAGCCTGCTGGACTGCAGGCTGCCAGGGCAGGGTGATCCATGGACCTCTGCAGATGGCAGGGCCCAGCCACAGGGAGCACAACCCCAGAGCCTGCTGCTTCCTGAAAGGGGCAGCTCTGCTGCAGCACTGCAAACTTCCTGTAAAGTCAACTGCTTTGGCATTTTAATATTTTAAGTGCTGACCCCTCATCGATTCTGTTCAGTCTTTTAAATCTTTAATTTACTTACTTCTTTGGGTTTTAAACCTTGCCTGCAATTGCAGCTAATTAAAGAGCTCATTAGTTGGCATCCTGAGCTGATTCCCTGGGCTTTATGTACAGTACAGCTTGCCTCCTGAGAGTCTGAACCACGGCTGGGATTGCTCAGCTTGTTTCCTACCTCCCCAGCTTTATGAGGTGTTCCATATTTTGGAAGACTGTTCCCCTTTCCTCTGATTTTGTTTTAAAGCACCACTTGCTGCAGCCTGCAGGAAACTCAGAGCCATTCTGGCTATACACAGTAGCTGTGTCACAGATTTATTTATAGCTGATCTTCCCCATCATGCAGAGCTAAGACCTCCCCAGACTTGCAGCCCCTTTTTAAAAGGGGAATTGTGTGTAGACAACAAACATCCCAAACAGAATAATTTCCATCACTACATGCAGGGCTTGACTTTAGCTCAAATGCAGTGTTTACATGCTCAGTAGGAAATTCCATCCTCCTCAAAGACAAACGCCAAGGGCTAAAGCCAGAGACAGAAAAAATGGCTTCTGATCTCACACACCCCATTCACAGACCCTACAATACAATTTCTAGAGCAAAACACCAAATACATTTCTGAAGTAGACACAGGGTCGCATTCATGTTTCCAATCTAGAAGAATCTGCTCCCTAAACTCAGTTTAGGGATGGGTGGCTTCAAAGCCAGTAAACATTTTCCTGATGTAGCACTGATAAAACCACAGTCTGGGGCAATGCTGGTGAAAATCTTGCCAGAAGATGTAAGCTTTGGGAGTAGTCAAACCCATGCCCTAAACTCTGAATGTGTCCACCCAACAGCATTGGGAAACTCTCCTCCAACTCACACTATTACCTATTAGCCCCAGGTTTTATTTGAAGGATACAAATGCATAAATCAATTTTCATTCCAGTACATGCTGCCATGGCCACGTCTCTGCCTGCCCTCATTTCCCACATCCCTGCTCCCTTTCTTCCCCAGCTCTCAGCCTTTGCAGCTTGTCACAGACAGCCTCTGTCAGGGCACTCTCATGGCACCGGGGCCCCAAATGGAAACTGGAATACAGAGCTGCTCCCTCACAAATTCCCCTTCTCCTCCCCTCCCCTTCCTTGTCACCATCTGGCTGCTCTGCCTTCCAACAAATCCAGCAGCTCTGCTCCCTGCCTGGGGAAGCTCCCGCTTTTAACTGCGCTGGAGAGCCCAAAACGTGGTTCCAGAGCCTGTTCCAGGGAAGGTTTGCACAATAAAGTTACAGAGGAAGCTGTGATTACAGAGCGGAGGTTTGGGAGCAGCTGAGACGCCCCCAGCCCCGGCTGCTGCAGGAATGTGTTAAAGCCCATCTGGGAAGGGCCAGGCCTCCTGCTTCCTGCTGCCTCTGCCTGCCAGGAGAGCCAGGAGCAGTGGCAGGACCAGGCTCCAGAGCTAGACTGGAGCACAGGCGGCTGGGGTTGGCTTTGGCAGCAGCTCAGCCCTCATGTTTTCATTTTACAAGGTCAAAACCAAACCCACCTCTGGTTTGGGGTTTGCATTCATGCCTACAGAAACAGGAGAGGATTTTAAACTTAGCAAACCCCAGCTTCCCCACTCGCACCCCACACATCCCCTGTCTTCCCAGCTTGCTGGCTTGTGACCAGCAGTATCTACAAGAACCACCTTCTCCTTCCCTAATCCCTGCCTTGCTTTTAGGGCTGGAAATAGAATAAAGTAAAGCCAAACAGACCAAGTCCATCCTCAGAGCAGCCCAGCAAATCAGGTTGGAAGCACATGATGTTTGTCAGAGCCTGGGGCTGGAGCAGCAGAAGATGTTACGGGTCAGGACTGAGGTCTCTGGCAAAGCCCAGCAGCTGACCAGGGACACAAGTTTATCCTGTGCTTCCTCCCTGTTATCCGGCCACAGCCACACTGTTGAGACTCTTGGTCCCCTCATCACCAAGAGCAGACCTGTCTCTTGTTTTCCAGGAGAAAAGTCCCTGGAAACTCTTTCCTCCTATCCACAGCAACACCCTCCTCTGTGCTGGGCAGGACTTTTGCAGGACAGGACTGTGCACTTCTCATCCTCATGCATTTGTTAGTGTCAGCTGGAGGTGAGGCTGTGCTGCAGGCAGCACTGAGCCTGCTTGGGGCCAGGAGGGGACCCTCCCCTTCTCCCTTCTGCTTTGCTTTTCTTCCTTTCCTTCTGGAACAGAGCAAGTGAGCTGTTCCTGTCAGGCTGGCCCAGCACAGTCCCTTTTGGCAGGCCTTGGACCTCAGCCAAGGTCTATCCCAGGGGATGTCGGGAACGCTTTGAAAATTAAATCTCCCAAGAACTCACGAGGCTGCAAATGCCACGATGCTGCCTGACCTTGGGTTAAACCCAGCGGAAGAGGAGCAGGAGCAGCGCTGGCCTCCGTAACTCCCGGCAAGAGCCACCCTGCAGGGAGCCGGGCAGGGGAGGCCGTGGGGACAGGGGGAGGCTGTGGGGACAGGGGGAGGCCATGGGGACAGGGGCTGGGCACGAGCAGGAAGCCAGGCAGCAGAGCTGCCACTCTGCATTAGCCCCGAGAGGCCTGAGCAGTCTGTGCCACTCAGTCGAGTTTGGCTCCAGAGCCTTTGATGCCTTGTGAGAGTCACGCGTTATTCTCGCACAGGCTTTAAATGAACTCCCAACGTCAGGATGAGTGCCGAAGGATCCATCCCACTGCTGTCCTCAGCACACACAGCAAGTGAATGTGAGCTTGGCGGTGTCAAGGTCCACTGCACCCGCATAGCACGGAGCAGCACACAAAACCATACCTCTCCTCTTCGGCCCTTGCCCAACAAAGCCCAGCTCTCAGGGTATCTGTTCCCACTCTGTTCTCAGCTGCCTTTATTCCCTGTCCACATTCAGCCCCTCTCCAGCACACTCCCCGTGCCCCCTGGAGCTGGGAGATTATTTTTGTCTCAGGCTGGAGGCCCAGACGCTTCTGAGTGTCATGACATTTGTGCAGCATTTCTGCCACCCTCCCTCCCCTCTCAGCCCCAGAGAGAGGATGCAGATGGAACTGCCCAGCCACCCTCTGCTCCAGCCAGGCACATTTGTAATTAGGACTCTCTGCTATTATCCCGTGACAGCCGAGTGCAGTATCCAGGCAGCCCCGAGGCCACAGAAGGAATGTGAGGGTTTTAAGGAAAGGGGAAAGACAAGAGTGCTTTTCAGCCATGCCATATTGTGCCAGCCCTGGTGACAACATCCCACCTGCCAGGCCCCATTCCAAGGGCACTGCCAGGGCAGGACGGCGATGGACGAACAGGAGGAGGATGGGTGGCAGCTACAAGGGGGTGGGTGTGGGGAGGATACCTCAGTGACCATCCCAGCAATTCCTCCCGGGACACAGCCAGCTCTGTCTGCTGAGGCAGCCGGGACACTCTGCAGGAGCAAGGGGGCAGAGGGTCCAATTTCAGAGCTTGTCCCCACTTTGGGGCCGCGGCGGCGCCTCCCAGGCTTCCCCTGCCGCAGTTCAGATTCCTGCGGGTGACACATGGCCCTGGAGCACAGCCAGGGCAGCCAGGAGCGCCTCAGGGGGGAGCAGGTGCCACCATCCCTCCCCACCCTCCCTCAGCTTGCTGCACACCCAGCCAGCCTTCCTAAAACAGAGCTCTCCTGCTTTCAGAAGTGGCTGCAGCCAGGGCTCTTTCCAAATCTGCTTTATTGCCAAGCCTTCAGAGAGGTCAGGGAGGAAGATGCTGCCACTCCTAAGATCCTTTCTCGCTCGCTCTGCTGCTGCTGCCAGAGCTGTGGCACCTCAGCCTGTCTCTTCTGCTCCAGTAATTGCCAGCCTGCTGGCACACGGAGAGGGACAATGCAGAGCAAGAGACGCTGGCTGGGTCACAGAGCAGCGAGCAGATCTGCAAGGGGACAGGCAGCTGGTGCCAAGTGCACGCCAAACCCTGGGATTTGGGATCCAGTGTGTCAAGATGGGAAAAATCAGGTTGCCCTTCATACAAAGCCAGGACTCTCGATGCCCCAAGACGCTCCAGCCTTGCTGTTCTAGACTTTGCTGCTTCAAAGCATATCAGACTTTGGAACAGGCACTAAATCTGTTAGACAAGCAGTAAGGACAAGCAAAACCCAATCCAGGCCATCACAGACAGCCTTTACCATCCACAGGCTGTGTCTTGGTCCTGGAAGCCTACAGAAAATCAACAGGGGTCAGCAATAGACATAAACAAACAGTAAACAAACCCCAAAACCTGAGAGCTGCCATCTCCCCTGCCCCTTTAGCTGCACACACTCAGTGATCCCCAGCTGTACATTTATTCCTGCCTTTCCAATGCAGTTCCCATTGCTGCTGGCTTGAGTGTGTTAAAACACACTATTTGCTTCTGGCTGGAGACCTTGGAGCAGCCTCCTGTCCTGGCCCTGCAGATCAAACAGGGATGGTCTCTGCCCTCAGAACAGAACCAGCCACATTCAAAAGAGGCAGGGGAGAGGGAAGAAGAGTTCTGGAAGGTTTAATGCCCCAAAGCATCGTTGGCCCTCCTGCACAGCCCTTCTGCCAAGGCTGGAGGAAGTGAGTCACTGCTGGGGCTGGAGGGGGGCTTGGAGTTTCAGTCACCCCCTGGAATGGCCTGGAGCAGGGACAGGCTCTGCCCAGGGATTAGCCAGCATTCGATTCCTGTTTGTGTCCCAAATGAATCACTCCCAACAGCTGTGGCCGTGCCTGACTGTGCTCCCCATGTGCTTTCTATTAGCTGGGAAAACAAGGCAGGCTGCTCCAGCACCGGGAGTCTGCCTTGTGGCAGGGGGAGAGCGGAGGGGAGAACCTGGGACACCCAAGTGGCCTTTGCCCCTGCACAGAGGTGCTGGGAGTGGGACTGGACACCCCTCACAGGCTCACTGGGGTGCCCTTGACCCCCCTTCTACACCATTTTCTTCTCCATTCAGCTTTCCAAATGCAACTCCTGGGCGTGTTCTGTAGTCAGACTGACTCCCACATAGACGCACAGCTATTCCTCAAAAGCCAAACCCTTTGGCTGGCAGAGCCAGCATTTCAAGGAGTATTTTAAGAGGCCACTGAAGGCACAACCCAGAGGAACGTTCCTATTCAAAAGCTGTAGCAACAGGAATTACCAACAGCACCGTGCAGCCAGGAGGGAGCCACAGCACAACGGAGGCAGGGCAGGGAACAAGAGCCCTCGGCAGCATGAGAAGAGCCTGAGGAAAAAAGCCCACACAAAATAGATGGGAAGTCCCAGCCCCTGCGTGACTTTGGGGAGCTGTGCCTCAGTTTCACCCTTCCTGCTAAGCTGAGGTCAGGGTGACCTGGGGGGACAGAATAGCTCTTAAAGCTCTTTGGTGTGCTCAGAGGAAAGGAGCTCCAGACAAGCAAAAGTGTGGCTATTGATTGAAAGAGCACAAAGGGAACAGCCCAGGCTTCACTCCCCTCCTGCCTGGGTCACTCCCTGTTGGGAAAAATGCTAGGGTTGTGCTTTCCACCTCAGCCAAAAATAATCAGTGAGCTGCAGGGGGTAGAGAGCCTGGGGAGGGAGAGAGAATTTCTCTTTTCAGGCTGCCAGAGCGGAGAGGCTGCAGCACATAATGAGAAATGCATTCCTTCCCCACGCCTTCCCTCCTCCTGCAGCCACCTCTTCACAGGAAAACCGTGTGGGTCTGCTCCAAAAGCCACAGGAGTGTGAAGCCCGAGCCAGTGGTTCTCTGCTTCCCTTTGAGACAAGGAGTTTCCAGACTAAAACAGGATGTTTAGCTCTACTCCCATCGCTGCTCTCCCAAGCCCAGCTTGGGGCAAGTGGGGGACACAAGTCTTGCTGAGGGGACACAAGCGTGCACACAATGCCTGACACTTACCTGTGCTGTGGGGAACTTTGGACATACACAGAAATTCATCTCAACATAGTCCCCGTGCTTTCAACGCTAATAAAACCAAGTTTGTGTCAGAAGGCAGCTGAGGTGTGGCCTTAAGCACATTTCTGCTTCCAGCTTCCATTTTCCAGAAGATGTTCCCGGGGCTGCTGACAGGGCCCACGTCCTGCAGAGCTGGACCTGCCTGGAGTATTGCAATTTGCTGTCTCCAGCATCCCACTGCAGACCCTTGTCTGTGGCTGTAGTTTCAATCACCACGATTCCTCCCCTTGGCCAGGGCCTTGGCTGCTCTGCAGAGGATGTTCAGGAGAGAAGCAGGGATCAGAATCACCCTCCACCTTAGAGCCCCCGGCCTCCCAGCCTCAGCCCCTCCTGCGCACGTCGTTAGTGTCAGGCTGGAGGATGCCAGGCAGAGGAAGCCTTCAAGGAGCTCAGGGCTAATTGACAGTGCCTCTCAGGCAGCAGTGGTGCCAGGAATCAAACTGCTGTCCCCAGGGAGTGGCGGCAGAGCAGCAAAACCCTTCCTCAGCAGCAGACGAGCTTTTCCATTTCCTTGGCTTCAAGTCTTGCTTCTGTTCTCCCCAGCGTCTGCTGTGGCTCCAGCCGCGAGTTCCAGGGAAGCCCAGCTGCCTCAGCAGGTATGGTCTCATTAATGAGCAATTAGCTCCTAGCCTAATTGGGCAGCAGAATGGCTAATGAGCCCAGCCGTGGTTGTCTGTGCCCTCATTATCCTGTGCTCAGCCAGAGGTAACACTGAACTTCTGTCCCATTTCCGTCATGCCACCATCAGAGCCCTGGCTCAAAGCTGCCGTGTGCCAGCGCTCCCTGCCTTTCAGTGCTCCAAAGCTCATGGTTTGTCTTATGTTTCCTCTAACAGGCCTGGAAAAGCTTCCCTCACCTCTGCACTGCACAGTTAGATCCTCCCTCCCTTGTCTGTCTCCTGCTCTTTCACTCAGGAAGTTTCTGATCTCTCTTCCTTGTATTTATGTTTGTGAACACAGACACACACAAATATTTAACTGTTTGTCCGTGCCCACATAAATATTTATATTGTGACACGCATACAAGGCTGAGACTGGTGCAAAGGAACAAGGGCTGTGCTCACCTGCCTGAGCTGGGTGCAAACATTTCCAGCACAACCCAGCACCCACAGAGGCATCCTGGCACCAAACTGGGCAGCAGTGGAAGGAGGGCAAGGTTAACCCAAATCTTTGCTTTGCACTCCTAAGTCACAAATCTTCAGGAGTCCTGAGTGAATTCCAGGTGCAAACCACTGAAGCCTTTTTTGATATGCTCTGCTTTAGTTCCTGAGTTCGGGAGTCACCAGTGGTTGGATTTTAACAGGACACACAAAAACTGTTCAGTTAACCAGCAGAGCTCTAGAATGTATTTTTCTTTCCAGCATTTGGATTCAGAGACCTCTTGTGAAAAGTGGCACATCACCTATAATGAGAGTCAGGGTCGCTTTTTTCTTTTTTTGGTGTTTTTATTATTATTTTGGTTTTGGTTTTTTGGTTTCCGGTTTAAGTCTTATCCAGCTGCTGGACTCTGGATAATCCAGGTCATATTACCAAGATGTGAAATATTTCATAGCTCTACCTGCTGCAGCAAAGAACCATGTTCCTTACAGGATTGATTATTCCAACTTCCTGCTGCTCCTGATAATCCTTTCCAGTGGCTGCTGGTGGTTTTAACCATGGCTTCTTCTGCCTCCAGGGTCCTTTCCTATATTAGATTATCTCAACATATCACACCCGCTTTTCAGTCTCTCCACTGCCTCCCTGTTAAGTACCAAAATGATTTTTTAACTGCTCTTTTGCCCTAGAAGGACTTGTCTAACCTTCTTCTACCCCAGTAGCAGTTCCCCTCCTGGGGGCTCCATGAAAGCAGCCAGTTCAGGGATCTGAAATCCAACATATCATTCATTTAGGACACAAGGGCAAACTGTTTTCACCATGGCTTCTCAAAATTATGTTGAGCACCCTTGGAATCTTTTCCACTGAAGATCTTGGGGCATTTAACAACCCTTAATGCAAACTTCTTACCACTACCAGGTCTGCAGAAGAAGAACTAAAGCACTGAGAAAGGCTGAGCCAGCGGTGGCAGATAAACCTCCTCATAAAAACCTGCTGTGCATTGAACCATCAACAACCTCCACCAGTGTCTTTAAAAGGCTCATTTAATGAATGGAACGAATGCTGGAACACAAGCCAGTTAGGAAAGCTTCTCACGTCTTTTCCCAACATGTGCTGAAATCCTCCCTTGCTATTGGGAAAAGAGAAGCACAGTCATGTGCATGGGATTGATTTCCCAGAAGTCCAGGACTGCATAATCCCAGGCATTCCACCGGGGCAGGCAGCAAATGGATTATTGTGTGCATTTTTGACAGCCTCGCCTTTACTGTGGGCTCCCCACAGTGTTTCTTTTTAAAAACCCTTTTGCACAGTCCTGTTTGTATCTCTGGGCTCACCCACCTACTCTTGCTAATACTTTATTTATGCATCCTCACCCTGACACGTGAGCTGCTCCCCCAGTCAGTGCTAATTAGCCTGGGTGTCTCTCCAGAGGCTGTGAGCACACGGATCCAGACAGAGCATGGATGTGCTCTGCAGTGCACAGGAGGCATTCTGTGTCCATACAGACTGCCCAAAGACCAGAGCCCTTGAACAGATGTATTTTACCCACAAGTCCAGGTATCAGAAGAATTATTACTGCATTTCACTGAAAGCACAGATAACAACAGACTGCCCAAGCCTAAGTATTGACATGCAAAAAGCAAAACAAAGCAAGAGACCTAAGGGGAACTGTTCCTCTGCCCTTCCTCTGCTCTGCTTCCTAACACTCATCACTGGCTCAGGGTTGAACCCTGTTGATCTCAAAGTCATCTCTCTGCCTTTGAAACTGGCAGGAAGTTTACCCAGATGAAATTGCAGACTTTGGGTTTGTGTTTCAGGGGGGATTCATGGTTGCTTTTCTTTTTTGCATCTTTGAACAAAAATGGAGATGAGGTGAAGCTGTGAATGTAGAAGGGGGAGCTAAATAGTGGCTGGGGGCCTTGCAGGAAAAGTTAAATGAAAGGGCAGTTCTGGAAGCAAGAACGATGGAGTGCAGTCCAAGGAAATGTCTCCAGAAAATAAGCTGTAAATCTTGTTCACTGCACATAAGAAATCAATATTGCCATTGGACCAGGGACATCAGAAACAGCAGAAAGGACTTTCATACTGCAAAAAGTATTTACAGTACAAGAGAGCTCAGACAAGTGAACAGAGAGCTGCACTTCACCCAGTGAACTCAGTCATTACACAGAATTAACAGCAGCCATTTCTCAGCCATTAAAAAAGACAAGAATAGCTTGGCCATCCTTATGTGTCAATACAGGCAAGGCAACTTAAAGGAGGCCATTCTGTGGATGTTTTTAGATATGGACACATGAAGAAGGTATTAAAGTAGGCTCATTTCCAGAGCAATAAATAAAATTTGACCAGAAGAAGCTACATATAGATGCTGGTAGCAACTCGGGAGTTGCTTAAAATAGGATTTAAACTTCTGACCTTCCAGCTCTGGGACAGCAGTGCTGAGGGGAGAGGAAAACAGTAGAGGTGGATGGGGAGTAGGGGAGAAGGTCATAAATCCCTTAATTCCTCCTCAAGCATCCAGAGGGACACGAGTGAGTCACTGCCCACCAGCAAAACACAAGTAGCTGAGCAGGTGAGGGGCAGGATGGACTTGGAGTGGAGCCCAAGTGGAACAGAGCAGTTCCTCCCAGGAAACAACACAGGAGTGGCGAGTCCAGCTGCAACCAACCCCTTCTGCCAGGGGAGCCCTGGCAGGTTAGGAGCAGGAATGCCCCAGTGCTGGGTGAGGAGCTGTGCCCTTTATCTCCTCACCAAAGAGTGCACTGAAAATAAAAGCTGGCTGCCACACACACTGGGCACAAGGCCAAGGACTGTGCTCCTTCTCACTTTACAAACACGGGCCTGGAGCACAGGAGATGCTAAATATCAAAGGGCATGGCTGCAACTGTCCTGCCAACCAAGGAAGCCAAGAAATCCAGAAGAAAACTCCTTGTGCCACCTCCCAGCTGCTGGGCGGTGTGGAGGAAGAGGGCTGCTGAGAGCTGGGTGGTTATATTAAATGTTATTGCATGGCTTGTGTATTTTTCAAGTTCACGAGTGGAGGCCATCTAAAAGAAACAAATACTCCCAGCACAGCTGCCTTGTGTTTATATCCCCGTGTCCATAGAAGGAATCCCAGGCACTGCTCGGAGGGAGGGAGGGACATGGCAGCAGCAGGAGGCAGTGCAGTCACACACAGCCACGCAGCTGCCAGCAGCCCAGACAAGAATTCCCAGCCCGCATTCCCCCGGGACAGAAAAGAGCACACACACACACAGAGCAGCTCCCTTCAAAGGTCAGGCTCTCCCAGCCCCTAACGTGGAACAAGCACAGTAAAACACAACTGGGACAGCTCTGCATGGCCAGATAAAGCCAAAAGGTGCCCACCGGGGAGGGGGAAAGAGGAAGGAGCAGCTGCAAAGTTTTGGCACAGGAATTTATATGTGCAAACCAAAAGAAACGCAAGGAGAGCCAGAGCCCTGCGGTGCTGTGTGGGAGCAGGTGCCCCCGAGCCCACCGGGCTCTGCCCCCGCCGAGCTTCCCTGTCTGTGGAAGTCTCTGCTTCCTGCGAGCTCCTCAAGCAGGGATGCGCCAGGCCTGAATTCCTCTTTCCCGAGCATCTGCTGCCATCCTGTGGCAAATCCTGCGATGGCACCTGGGGCACAGCCCCGGCCTGGGGACAGCCCCGGCCTCCTCCGGCAGCTGGGAGGGAGCAGGCCAGAGCCCACGGTCTGTGCCCATGGTCAGTGCCCACGGTGTGTGCCCATGGTCTGTGCCCATGGTCAGTGCCCACGGTCAGAGCCCATGGCCAGAGCCCATGGTGTGTGCCCATGGTCTGTGCCCAGGGTCAGTGCCCATGGTCTGTGCTCATGGTGTGTGCCCACGGTCAGTGCCCACGGTCAGAGCCCAGGGTCAGTGCCCATGGTCTGTGCCCAGGGTCAGTGCCCATGGTCTGTGCCCAGGGTCAGTGCCCATGGTCTGTGCCCAGGGTCAGTGCCCATGGTCTGTGCCCAGGGTCAGTGCCCATGGTCTGTGCCCAGGGTCAGTGCCCATGGTCTGTGCCCAGGGTCAGTGCCCATGGTCTGTGCCCAGGGTCAGTGCCCATGGTCTGTGCCCAGGGTCAGTGCCCATGGTCTGTGCCCAGGGTCAGTGCCCCGCTCTCCAATCACACCAAGTTGTTTAGCTCAAGCCCACTCACATCCCCTGGGCCTCCTTGGGACGGTGTCTCCTGCCATGTCACCTCCTTCCCCTCCTGCCCCTCGCCCCCAGGGTGGCTGAGGGAGTTTCCCTGCCCAGGGCCGGCGCTCCAGTAGCCAGACACATCCTAAAGGCAGCTTTGCCAAGTCCCTGCAGTCCAGCTGGGCACAGGAATGCGTGCCAGGGCCATCAGCCAACAGTTCATGTTTACTTATTTGCACTCTTGTAAATAAAAATCAGCCAGACAAGCCCTGGAGGCCCAGCCAGACACAGAGTGTCTGTTCTACAGTACCCAGAGCTGGGTCTGGCATGGGTGAAAATCTACCAGGCAGTTTGCAGGAGCACTGCACTGGCAGTGTGTTAGACTGCTGATTTAAAAGGAGGAATCCCATACCCGGGGCTCTGAGGACAGAACTGAGATGCCTGTTTAACATTCCTCAGCCAGTAGAAGATGTCTTTGTAAGAGAGATGTGATCCATTACAAAGGCTCTCACCTTCAGGGAGGATGTTGTGAGCGTTGCTCTCTGTTGCTCCAGGTGAATCCAGCTGAACCCAACAGCATCTCCCTGGTGGGGCTCGTGCTCCCACCTGGCACAGTCAGGAGCAGTGGAGAACAGCACTGGAGAGGCTCCAGCATTCTCCCACTGCCTCCTCCAGGGCTCCACAGCATCAGAGGCAGGATCCACAGCATGGAACTACAGGACAGGGAACAGAAGGTGTCAATAGCCCCAGCAGTGGAGGTTCAGATCACACTGAAATTATGGCACTGCAGTTACAAATCCTGGAGCCATTAGAATTCAAGGCCCTCAAAACCCTTTACTAAGTTCTCTTCCATCTCTATAGCACAAACACAAATAGTGGAAATCCATCTGTTCAAAGCTCTTTAGAAAGAACAAAACTGTAATTTAGAGCCAGTAAGAAGCTTTACCTCTGGTCTGTGCACAGGGAAGCCAAGGCACAGCACCAGCAGCCCTGGGCATGGTGGCAGAACCAAGCTGCACCTGGACAGATTGGCAGAGGCATCGCCCAGCCCTGGGGGACAGATTTACCCTTCAGTGGGCCATTAAGTAATTTGTCACGAATGCCAAAATGCTACTGGAGAGAAATAAAAGCCTGGAGTTGCAGGCAGGATTACACAACTGAGCTCCATGGGCAGAGCAGCTGAAATTGCCATCAACACCTGCCTGTGCCCATCAGCCTCTGGGCTGTCAGAACACACACTCAGCTTACCCAAACTGAAGCCCAAGTCAAAAGGAAATTAAATACAGGCATATAAAACCCCCGTTCATGGGTGGTGCTGGCAGGAGATGCACATACAGAAGTCACAGTTCAATGTGGAATATGAAATACGTTAAAAACAGTTGTATTTTGCACTTCAGCGTGGCCCCTCTTTCCTGCTTTCCCTTTTAAGCAGGAGGGGTGGGGTTAGAGAATGTCAAGATGACTTTGTCCACGGTGTACAAGCAGATGATTCTGCACTCGGGTGATTCAGAAAATCTCTCTATTTGTGTCAGGGACTTTGTGTTGAACTCCTTTACTCAACCCCAGCCCAATCTGAGACTGTCCCAGGCTCAGGGAGGGGAGTTCTGTCCTATTTCCTTGTGTCCCACTATTGAGGCACCTTGGTTCTTTCCACCCTTTGCACTCCAGAGCCCAGGCTGTAACTCCCCCCAGCTGTAACCAGGCCCACAGGATTTCTTCCCCTTCCTGCTCCCTATTTCTCACTCCATCTGACACACCTGCTTAAAAAACAAATGCGGTCCTATCAGCCCAGAACAATACATTTCAAATAAGCATATAAAAGACCTTTTATTGACATGAATAAATTGATTGGGACCATTACTTTGTAGCTGCTTCCCACAGAAAAAGCCTCTTAAAGCCAGCCCGAGGCAGGGCAGCAACATTTACATTTAGATGAAGGCATTTCTGTCACAACACCTGCCAACAGTTTCTGGCCCCAGGTACTGTCTCCAGAAGAAATCAGCGAAGCCAAGGAGCTTTGCTTTAAATAACTTAGAAGGAAAAGGGAGAATTTGTTTCTACAATCCTCCTGAATGTTGTAGTCTGGAATCACACCATGTGCAGCAAAGGAGTGTGGAAGCAGAGTAGTGACATCACATCAGGGAGAAACTGCAAAGAGCTGGGCTGGAGAGCTGTTTTTGCAGTCCAAAGTGCCATGTTGTGTGTGCTCCCAGCAGCTCCGGAGGCTCCATCCCTCACACTCTGACACTGCACGGCCTCAGCTGCTGTGGAACACTGACACCACCACACACTGACACCGTGCACACTCTGCCTCCAGCCCCTGCTCACTTCAGCACACTCTGACTCTTCCACACGTCTGGGCAATGAAAAGCTCAGTCCTTTGCTTCAGCACTGACCCACTGGACAAAACCACACCATGGTCAGTGTAAGACTGAGGACTGTGTGAGCCCTCTCACGGCAAAAAGTAACAGCACCCAGGGAATTCAGGTACATCAAAATGGCCACTCTGACCATCACACTCCCTCTGCTGAACCTCAACTTCTCTTAATGTCACAGCACTGCCTCTGTGGCAAATCCTCAGTGCTGGAGCTCTGCAAGGACACAGGGTAGTGTGTTCCTTTACTCCAGTGCTGCTGTATTCTTGCACTTCTTAAAACACTGCTACTGATGTCCATTTTATTTGCCACTCTATAAAAAGCATTAAGCTGTGAAGGAATGAACTAGAGAGAAGGATAAAAGTGACAGCTGGGTGACACTAAAACAATCCAACTTAGAGGAAGGAAAAACCCACCAAAGGGTATTTTGAAAGCTCAAGTTCAGCCACGTTACCAGGGCAAGAACAGTAGATTCCTTTTAACTGCCCAGACTTTGTAATTAGGGTTCGTCCCAACAAGATGCCTGTGAAATTTCCATCATCCAGATTTGACTAATAGTCTGTTCCAGCAGAACCCAGACCCCAGGCAAAGTGAAATACAACTCCACTGCCATCACACCGAGCTGTTTTCCAAGGCCAGCCCATCAATTTATCCCATCATTTCTCTCCCAAACACACGTTCCCTAGTGCAGGGAACTCAGCCTCGCAGCCACAGGAGCGTTCACAAGCAGCACCTCTGCAGAGAATGTTCCTTCCTGCTGACATTGCCACAGGTAAGGACACTGGGCAAATATTTAAAGAGCTAACAAATGGTGAAATGGAATTGCAACAGGATTTGGAAACTGGAAAGACACCACAAAGTCACCCAGGACCAATCACTTCAATCTTTCCACATCTTTGACAAATGCGCGCCTGAGCTACCCAAAGGTGCTTGGGAAAGCACACTACTGCCTTAATATTAATGAATAGGAAAGTTACTTGTGCTTCCCATGAAGCTGGGCTTGATTTAATGTCCTAAAATTTACATACTCTGACTTTAAAAACCTGAGATGTGTAAAACAACAATCAAATCCTGTCCAGGATGTGACTCCTATCTGCCAAGTGTCCTCCACTCATTAAATGTTATCTTTTTATGGTGTCTTTTCCCCAGCCTTCCCCATTACTCATCTGACCAGAAAATGGATATGATCAATATTTATTGTGAAGACTCATTTATCTCATTTGTGAGGCCCATGAAAGACATGCTCATGCTGTGTCAGAAACCTTCACTGCATCAATATTCAGGTGTGACAGGTGACCATTCTAGAATTCAGTTTTGTAAAACATGTTCACACAGATAAACATCTTTTGCCAGATTCCTTCACTGGATATTTCTCTAGGGAGAAAGAGTAGCTGAATTTGCAAGGGCCAAGTTACCACTTCTACAGAGGTCAGCATTTGCAAAGAACAAAAAAATAACCTGGCTAAATTGTCCACGTGGGATCTGTGGTTTGCTTTATGTTGCTTTTATCTTTTGCTCCAGTTTGGTTTTGCAAAGTCAACACCACAAGAAAAATCAGGTTTAATTAAAGAAGGACACGAGCAGCACAGCAGATTGCAAAGGCTGACTTGGGACACGCAGGGCTCCCCAAAGGCTCTTCCCTCCTTCAGATGCTGCTTCTGACCCCGGGGGTGAGAAACCACCCCAAGAACGGACCCAGCACAAACCCAGCGGGGCTGTCTCAGGCTCACCTGTGCCACAGGAGCACAGGGCAGGGCAAACACGCGGGATTTACATGCAGGAGTGGCTCCCTAGGACGAGCAGGGCAAGCACCCGGGGTTTAAATGCAGAGCAGCTCCCTGGGACGAGCAGGGCACACACCCGGGGTTTACATGCAGGAGTGGCTCCCTAGGACGAGCAGGGCAAGCACCCGGGGTTTACATGCAGGAGTGGCTGCCAGGGACGAGCAGGGCACACACCCGGGGTTTACATGCAGGAGTGGCTCCCTAGGACGAGCAGGGCACACACCCGGGGTTTACATGCAGGAGCAGCCAGGGACGAGCAGGGCACACACCCGGGGTTTAAATGCAGGAGCGGCTGTGCAGCCGCACAGCCAAAGGGCAAAAATCGCCCGGGTGAGGGTCAGGGCTGACCCGGGGACACACGGACACCGCCGGGGAAGGTGGGACAGGGAGCCCCAAGGTTCTCTTCGGCTGCCCCAGGTCCCTCCGCCGCCCTCCTCTCACCTTTTCTTGGCACGGCAGGAAAAAGATTCCACCCGCAGCCTTTACTCGCCTCTCCCAGAACCTTCTGGAATCCCGCA
>VZTN01015922.1:28860-59775 GCA_013400515.1 Erpornis zantholeuca
GGGGCCGGCACCGGCGGCGTGGGAGCGGCGGCCTGGCCTGAGCCGCCCGGGGCCTGCAGCACCTGGGGCTGCGCCTGCAGCACTTGCTGCTGAGCCGAGGAATCCGAGTCGCTCTCATTGTCCTGGGGGCTGGGGATGCTGGGGGACGTGCTCCGGTTGTCCTGGTCGATGTCCTTGGGGTCGCTGCTCCCCTCGTCGTTGACGCTGCGGCTGTCGGAGCTCTCGCCTTCGCCCTCTCCCTCCGAAGGGGAGTTTGGCCTGCTGATCTCCTGTGGGGAGAGGCAATGGTGACCACTGGGCCCAGGAAAAACACACCAACACATTCCCAGTGTGACACAGGATGGGCCCTATTGCACGGGCTGTGCAGACACAGGTTCGGGTACCCTTTGGACCCCACAGGGCCTCTACGAGCACAGGAACACAAATATCCAAGGGAGGTACACTGACAGCAGAGCCAGGATCCCTTCCACAGTGCCCAGGGGCAAGAGGAACAAACTGAAATACAGGAGGGATCCTGCTGAACACAGCAGAACAGTTCTTCACTACGAGTGAGATCAGGAATGGGAAAGATTTATCCTGTGACAACTCCAGTGGTCGTCTTCTAACTTGCCACAGAAGACAAAAACCTAACCTGAAATTTTTAAAAAAATGGAGGAAAGAGATGGAAAGTAACCCAAGTATACTCCTATATGGTTGGTACTGATACCAAAAGGAAAAACCCAACTTCTGGCCTTACCCCCATCATTCCACTGTTTTCAGCAGAAGGAACACATTGTAACATTGGTTGCTTTCCAGCCACAGATTAAGTTACGATTTGCTGTGGCTTAAACTGATCTTGTGGTTTTGGTTTGTTACCAGATCTGCACCCCCTCCCCACCTCAAACCATTCTCCTAAGAGGAAATACTCCTCCCTGGGACTCACTTGAGTTTTGGATTTTTTGGCATTGGACCTGTCAGGTTCTTCCGTGTCGGATGCTGCCTTTTCCCGCTGCCTCTTGGAGTTCTTGAGAGGAGAAGACACCTCTTCTTTTATCTTCTGCCACAAAGAACACAAAACACAACAGTTGCCAGTGGTGTAAATGCAAAAGTAAATTGAGTGCAGGCCAGTGGCACCGTATTTTGCACAAATTAAGGAGCAGGAGAACTCAGGAGTGGACATAGTATATAAAAGCAATCCAACACACATCAAACTAGTAGGAAAAGGAAAAAGCGAATAAAGCATTTCTCATCTCAAGGGGTATTTTAAACAGAGCTGTGCAGGACCAAACCCCATCAGGATCTCACAGCAGATCAGCTGGGCCAGGGAACCCTTCTAACAGAGACCAACACCAGCTATTCACTGGTGCAAGATGGAGCAAGAATTTCTGCACAAGACAGGATAAGCCTCTTTCTGCTACATGAAAATCTTGCTCTACTCTTGATATTCTGAGAGGAATATTTTTAGATCCCCTCAAATACAGGGCTAACAGTGAATAGCTGTTCTGAGATTACTACCTTCTCCCATGGCCTGGAACAGCTCTGTGCATCACATAATTACCTAACTTCAAATTCTGCCAAGTTTTCAGCTGTATAATGCAAAAACTTGCTCCATACTCCAGTTTTGACTTTTTTTTTTAATGTTTATTTTTAAATTGCTACTTTTTCAATTCACACTGCTTAATGGTAAGCCTTCCTGCTTCATGTGGCTTTGTTTCTTTAGAACTCTCTTGGAAAGGCACTTAATTCATTTAAACAGACTCAACTGTCAGCTTGCTCTGAACAATCAAGCAAATACACCTCCAGAAAAACAGCAGCAGAAGTAGACTCAATTACTAAATGTTCATACTCCTTTGTAAACAAAGATTAAGTACTACTTAAAAAAAAAATCCCCAAATCTGTCTACTTGTCTGAAATACAGCATTTCTGATCTGCATTACTCCCCTGAGCTTATTGCTTGCATTTGCATCTGAAATGGAGGCATTACTGTGCCGTGAGAGCAGTAAGGTTACGTGGGGCTACTTGAGTGGTTCCATCACTCACATCCCTCCCCAGCCAGGCACAAAGCAGCTCTGAGCTGCACCACCCCACTTCTGCCTCATCCACCTGCACAGGGCTCTTCAGGGCACGGAGGATGCCCCTGCCTCCCGTGATCTGCACCTCCTGTAGCTCCCCGAGCAGGGGAGAGCTCACCTTGGTGGATTTCTTCACGGACTCGGCCTTGCTGTCGTTGCTGGAGGTGCTGGCGGCGCTGGGCGAGTTGCGGCCGCTGGAGCGAACGTCCTCGGCGATGGGGGAGGCGCGGCCATCGGGGCTGGCTGCCTGCTTCTTCCTGCCACTGCGTAGGGTCGACATCTGGGGAGAACACGGGGGGTGTCAGAGCTGCCCAGCCTCCCACAGTGCTCTGCCTTGGCAGGGGCACGGAGAACGCACCCCCGGGAAGGGCTCCACAGCAAAAACATGGAGCATCTCACATTGCTGCACTTCTTCCTTCAAAGCTCAACTGCACTCAAATGTAAAAGGAGGCAAATCCTGTATCTGCCCCCTTATGCTGACAGTCCACTGCCAGTCACAACAGAGAAACAACACAGCCTGCAGAGACATTCCTTCTCCTCTTTCCAGAGAAAGCCTCAGCTAAGCACCTCAGCCTGGCACACACGAACGCAGCAGGAGCAGGCACAGCCCATGGCAAACCAGCCACTTTAGGGGTGTGGCTCCTTTCCCCCCTGCATTAAAGAGGGTTGAACCCACCGAGCCTCGACTCCGCCGTGTCCTCATGCTATGCTTCCCACTGAGTCCATCATCTTCCTCTTTCACAGGCTTGAACATAAAGGGTGGGGGGTCCACAGGCTTCTCGATGGGCGGCAGCTCCCCGTACTTCTTGAAGTGAATCCGACAATCCGTGCACAGCAAAATGTTCTCTCGGCCGCCGTGGTGCCAGTCCTTGGAGGCTTGGGGCAGGGAAAGCAACAGCTCAGCAACTCACAGAGTACCCCAGCACAAACACATGGAATTATTTCAAGAGATACAGCTACAAAAGCAACTGCTTTTCTATGGGCAACCAAGTTGGAGAAGTTTCTGGACAACTTTGTCCTTGTTCCAGTGCACATCCTCAATATTCAATTTGCAAACTTGGTTGTTTGCTTCAAAAACTACAGTTTTGAGGCACAGAAAGAAGCCTTATCTGCTCTACCTGAGAGCTAACAAGCAGCTGTTGTTCTCAGAGCTGTGGTTTCTCCAAGAGAAGTGATCACTGAAGCTCTTATTTCCTTCCCCATTCTGGGGCTCCCAGTTCCATCTGTGCACAAGCCCAAACATCAGACAACCTTCAGGAACAGCCACAGGAACGGGGCTGATGCACAGGAGATTTGGTGCAGAGTAAGGAACTTTTGTGTGTGACAGTCACAGCCCAACACTGATTCATTATGTCACAAATTGATTACATAGATTATGGATTAAGCAGATTTATTCCTGTATAAATGTCTACCTCAGGGTTCTCCTTTGTCACTGCAGCATTAATTTGCAACGGCGAAGCCTGATTAACTCTGTTAGGAACGCTGCATATTTGAGGTGATTCACCCCCACACTGCTGTGAACAGCTGTACCAGCACAGGGGCTGCTCCTGCTGCCTGAACCCACCCCCCAGCAGCAGCAGAGGGGAGAAGCCAGCGGGGACTGGGACATACTGGTGGTGAAGCAGTGGCGGCAGGCGTAGCCCTTCAGCTCCTGCTCGCTGTCCTCGCTGTCAAAGTCATCTTCACTGGCTGAGCTCAGGTCCACTGAGGGTGGGAAGGACAACAGAGAAAGAGGAAAATGGAAAATAAGCACTCAGCAGGATTTTCTATTTATTCCTACTTGGCTAAAATAAGCATTAAGTAAAACAGATTGTGACTCCCTACACCCACCCTGCCTTGCACGGCCATTACTTCTGATTTTTCAAACTGAGCAAGACCAGACCTCATCACCCTGCAGGTTAAAGGAGGATTCCAGGAATGTGCCAAAGGATACAACTCCTGGAACCTCTGACTGAGCACACAGTACATTTCCAGGTAAGTTGCCATTCAAATACCATCCATGGCGAGTTCAAGAGGCTGTGTTCCAAACCCACAATTTTCAAGAGAAAGGAGGTTTATCTCTAAAACCTGATCAAATTTAAAATCAAATATTCTATATTTAAAACCTACTCTACAAGATTCCATGAACAGGTCCTGTATTTGCTTTTCTGGTTTATATTTTGTTACCCAGCAGCAGAGGTGTTTGTGGGTGCAGGAATCAATGCTCACATACAATGGGCCTGTTTGAAAAACACTGTGATTCTTGGATGAGAGGCACTGAAGGATAACACCACCTTCCCAATCCTTACTGCAGGGCTCCAAGCTTTAACCCATGGCAAACTCACACTGCAAAAATGTCATGTTTTGAAGAAGAGGATATATGCAAAGGGTCCCTTTCCTCTGTGGCAAATTAGCTGATTACTCATCTGTGAGCTCAAAAGCAGCATCTAAACCACTGAAAACTTGCAGACATCACAAAAACTGTATCTTATCTTCTAAACACCTCAGGAGTAAATACTTCCCTTTTGAGAGCAACGCATTTTTCTAGTCCCACCACTATAAATTCACAACATAACAGGGCTGTAATTTGTCACAAGCAGGAAGCCCTCTGGCTTCTTCTGTTCGAATCTTTAATTAGAAGAGAAGTCCTTGATGCAGGAATACTGTTTTTCTAAAGGCTCCAAGAGGATGTTTTGTACATGCAGGTTATAGTTTTTGGATTAAAGCTTACAGATCCTACAGTACTTGCCATCAGCGTTTGTCAGCAACTCGTTACCCTTCAAATTAACACAGGGTTACATTTAATAGCTACCACTGCCATAATTCCTACATTAATACTTGCAGGTGTTCAAATCCTGACTGCAGAACTGACCCCAGGCTAGCACTTACTTTCCTTTGCTAAATGAATTTTTATTCTTATCCTGCAGTCAGATCCATAATGATGGGTCCTCCCAGCCACAAACTCTTACAAACTGAATATCTTGGGTTGAGTTGTGGAGTCCAGATCCTCGCTCCTTGTGCACACAGAGATCAGCAATAAATCCTACGAGTTCAGCAGGGAAAAGCTCCCAGCCCCTTCCTAGGCCCTCCCTTCTCCCCTGGCCAGAATTGTGTGTCCTGCCTGCTCACCACATCCTCCACCTGCCAGTCTCTGCCTTCCACAGCCCCTTTTCTTTATGAGGCACGTGGGTTTAGAAAGACTTGAAAGACTTAAACCTCGCACAGGGTAACAAACCTTTCTCACAAAGGTTTCTATCTCCATATGGACCCTGAGCAGTGCAGCAGGCACTGCTTTGGGGAATTACTCTTGGTTCAGACACTTCTGCTCCAGGCAAGGCCAGTGTTCTTCCAAGAGTCCCTGAGACACAGTGCTGGCTGCAGCAGTCTGAGGTCCAGCAGAAGGCAGAGGTCACCCAGAAGGATGGAAGGGATTTCCTTCCAAAGGGATGGAGAACTTCCTTCCTTCTTTCTGTGCTTTTTAATTCCCATTCCTGTAACATCCCATCAGTGCTGCTCCCTGCACCCGAGCACAGATAAAGGCTCTGCTGCCAGCCTGCACTCACGGAATTCACTGGAGGGGGGTCTGGAGGGAGTGTTGACGGGGGTGGAGGCGGTGCGGGTTTTGATCCTGCGGAACACGGCCTGCCGCCGGTGCCGCCGGTGCGCGCGCGAGCTCGCCGCCTCGGGCGTCTTCTTCCAGTAGTAATAGAAGGTGATCAGCTCTCCCTGCAAACACACAAGGACATGTTAGAGGGATGTGCGAATCTGTCTTGTCAGCTTTCTGCCTCCCCTGTCTCTCTGTATGCACACCTGGATTTTTCTAGGAAGAATCGTGACGTATCTCAGCCGGAAGAAAGAATTATTTAGGTAAGACACACAAAAAATCCCTCATTATTTTCTGCTTGCTTTTGCAGAGGAGGGAAAGAAGTAAATGAATGCTTTTTCACTCCTCCCCTAGGAAAGGAAAGAGGCTGGGAAGCACCAGTAGGCAGCCTCCACCTGGGTGCTGCTGGTGGCAGTGCTTCGGAAGAGGGTGCCCTTGTGTCACTGTCAGCATCCCCTGACACCTCAGCTCCGCTGAGCTCTGGGAACAGCCACCCCAAACCTGCCACAACTCCCACTGCTCACAGAGAGAACAAGGCTCAACCCAAACAGACTCTGCCATTTTGCCAACCTACATTCCACAGACAGGTCTTTTTCAATATTCCTGTGTAAGGAGCTGAAAGTTTGAGTAAAAACATGTTCAACAACAAGTCCATAACCATAACACAATCCTACCACACTAAATCGTGTTTTAATTTGAATATATATACCCACATCTAAATTAATTAAGCAGTTAAAAGAGCACACCTAGAGAAATGAGTGATAATTTCACAGCATAATGAATCTGGCTTACATTCAAGAAGTGGAGCAGCTGCCATTCAAACCTGCGGATGCGATGCTGAACCAAAGAACAGCATGTGGTTTTAATCTCTTTTCTCTTACTTTGAAACCCCATCATTTCCTGGCGACTTGTCTGCCTCTAAGGTAAAAGGTGTTGTTGCTTTTAAGTTGCAAGAGAAAAACGGAGAAGTTCTAACCAGCCCCTTGAAAAAATCAACATCAGAACAAACATACCTGAATTGCCCACAAAAAGGGTTTCTTTGAACTGTGTTTTATGTGATCAAATAACCTCAGCCTGCTGCCTCCGTGGGGAAATCCTTCAGCCCCTGCTCCGGGCAGAGCAGGAGTTAACTCCAATAACGACCCTGCCTGAATCCAAGCCCTCCCCAGGGCCCCAAACAAGCAATTACAGCCACAACCAATACCTGCTCCACTGAAACGCTCCAAAGACAAAGGGAGGATGTTGTTCTAGACATTAACTGCTGACATTTAAGACACTTAAGAATTTTACCAGTGCCTAATTTAAAAATAGAAACCCCAGAAGAAAGAACACAACCACAACCACAACGGTGATTTCTGGCAAGAGGCAGAGCAGATCACTTTTTATCTGTGCTGCCACAGACTGGGATGATGCTACTGATCCCCACCACGGCCCTGAACCATGTTTGTGTATTATAGAACAAAATAATGTATGCTCAGAGTCATGGTTGGTGAGGACGAGCAAGTGGACAAAACACTGCCTACAATTCTTGATTCTTAAGGACAAAAGCCCTACTAAAAATATTAAAAATGTGTTTGCTGAAGAGAACCTGAAACTGGCTGGTGATGAGCACCCAAGCCATGGCAGACTGGGCAGAACAGGCAGTTCTGAGCCTGGCACTCTGCTCCTGCCTGTTCCCTGCACGTGTTTGCTTTAGAAATACCATTTCCCTGAGCCCATTAAGTGGGCTCAAAGTCCACCCAGCCCAACTGTTTGTCCACTTGAGGCTATGTCCGTGCCAGGAGCCAGGCTAGGCTCTGCAGGGAGGCTTTTGCAACGCTCTGCACAGGTAGAAAGTCTCTTCCAAGTGAAACCAGTCATTTTTTACCTATAAATTCATTTGTATCAAATCTGAGGTGTCAGCACCAAGGAGCAAGTCAGTAAATCCCATGTCTTAATGTCATTGAATTAATGTGTCCTCTGACACACGGCAAGGGCCGAGTACAAACCAATCTGTTCTCCCACCATAAAATAGGGAATGGGAACCTATTAGAGCTCCATTTACACATTGCAAAGCCATCAGGTCCCAAGGGAAGTTTAACAACTTCTACATGCAGTGTCTCATAAACCAAACTTTAAAAAAGAAGTGGTGTATATTTACAGAAAGTGCCAGCCTCATGACCATAATGCTTTTCCCCCCTGAGACTTGCTCAGAAGTGCAGTCACAATTGCACAGGGATAAAGATGAAGTCAAAGCCTATTTATTCAACAGCCCAGCTACAAAATCTGAACAGATTAAAGGACTAAAGAATATTCTGTGCTTCCAGTTCATGGCCAGACTGCACAAGTACAGCACTCAGCAGAGGGTTCTGGGAGAAAGAGAGAAGTCAGAGGGGAGCACACACAGACTGCAAACGCCACACACAAGTACCCCACCGAGAGCATTCCATGCAAGACCCCAGCAGCCTCCTGGCTCTCTGGGATGCCACTGTCTGCCCGAGGGATTAACTGCTGGATGGGTTTGGCCTGGCAGCATCACACCCACCATCCTGGTGGCTGCATGGGTGGCACAAGCCAGAGCACAAAGGACTGAGTCAGGCAAGCTTTGGTTCTCCAAACAGGGAGCAAAAACAGCTTCCAGCCTCACTGCAAGGAAGTCAAATGAGCTTTAATCAAACATGCACAGTGCGTGCTGCTGAAAGCCAGGGCACATAAATTCAGGAACAAAAGCTGCTGCAGAAATCAATAGCCTCCTGAAACATTAACACAGGCCAGCATTGATCAAAGGCCCTGGGACAAAAGGCTGCCTTGCAAATTAGCTGCTGGTTTTGCTTGCAAGCAAACAGAGAAGCATGAACGCTCTGACATGAATGGCTTGTACTGATCATTTTGTTCCCGGTGATCTCACCTCAGCTCACCACAAGGTCTCGCAGTCAGCACATCCCCGAGCTGCGGCTGCCGGCAGCGCCAGGCTGGGGAGGGCTGGGGCAGCTGCCCCAAAGCTTTTTTTGGGTACCAGATCATCACCAGGGGGCCAGGCCTGCCCTGCCAGCCTGCAAACACACTGTCCTTCTCCTCTTGGTGCCCTGTGCAGGCTAGGTATTCCCACAACACACTAAAGCCAAGTTAAAGCAGCCTGAGCCATCCCTCGTGTCTCCCTCCAGTCATCCCACTGGACTGGCTCAGCTTACAGGGCAGTGACACCTCTCTAACGAGATATCATTTACTCCTTCATTAGGAAGGGTGAGCTCTCTAGCGTGACTGTACTGTGCCACATCCATGGAAGATGCTGTGAGTGTCCCCAGCCCAACTCCACCAAGAACCAGCTTTTTCTTTTCCATCGATGTGAGGAGAAGATTCCCTTCCCCTCCAAGATTCATGGCTCCCTTCCTGTTCATAGCAGCCTCACCTTCAGTCCATACACCACCACCTCCTTTTTCCCCGCACACACAACTCCATGTTTCCATGTTAACATCTCATTAACTGTCCCAAACACATATAAAGCAAAATGAGAAGCATTATTCATGCTTTTAACACCACATTTCCTTGAGGTCACCTACATTCCCAAGTTTCACAAGGCAGAGGGGATTATGTTCCTCACTAAAAACACCAGTTCAGCTTTCACCAATTCTGAAACACGTTCCAAGCTCACGACTTGGCTGTCTCCTGGCTCCTCCTGCCAAGGCCATTTCACCCCATGTTGTAGGTGACTGTAACAAAGTCACACTTCATCTCCTTTTAGCTCAGTTCTGGGGATTATTTTTGCAGAGGAAGATGTGGCTCAGATCCCTCTTGCAGGAGCTCCCAGTGGGGAGGTTTCTCTGCGACTCTGAGCTGACACCCAGAGTGCTCCCAGCCCTGCTGCACGAGCAGGGGACTGTCCTTGCCATGGGGCACCTCTCCCTCACCCTTCCCACTGTTCTCACCCACCACTCTCCCCTGTGTGTTCTTCCAGCTCAGCCTTCCCCCACCAGAGCAGCCCCTCCACCCTCAGCATCCCTGCCTCCTACTTCTTATCAGTACTTTTCAAATGTAAAACCCGCAGCCCGAGCTGTGCCCCGTGTTTGTGTTTAGTCTTGCCTTGGGTAAACAAAGGATTAAGGCTGGGTGTGCATCCCTGGACGGGAAGGTTCTGACAGCCCAGCAGCAGCAGCACAGCTCCTGTGGAAGCCAATCACACACACACATCAACTTCCCTTCAAGTATCTGTTAGGGTATAACACAGTGAGCAAACACAATAATTGCTGTTTAATTTCCCCAGAGCCGAGCTCTGCCAGAGGAAAAAAAAAAAACCACGGGGGAGGGGAATAGCTTTACAGTAATGAAAGAGAAAAGGTAAATGACAGCACTCCTCAATGGCTGTAACCAGCCATGGCAGAGCAGAGGGAACAGATTGTCCAGCTGTGGCCTTAATGAATTCACAATCTTTCTGGAATGCTTCAAGATTTTATTAAGTCAACTCAATTTAGCTAATGCTCCTGTAAAGTCCTGCAGTAAAAACAGTCTCCAGTGCTTCCCTCCTCCACTGGATCTCCTGGCACAGGCTGGGTCACAGCATCTGCTCCAGGGCAGGGTCAGGAACACGGGTTTGGATCATGGGAGAGTGTGGAATGCACCACCAGCACTGACCAGTGGGCCAGTCTGGCTCCTAAAGCTTTACACAATAACCTGGGATATTGCCATGCCCTGTTAGGAGACAACACTGCAGATATCCATCCCTTCCCTCCCATCCCAAAGCTGCAAACAGAAGGGGCTGCCCAGGGCAGGGGTGGAATCACCATCCCTGCAGGTGTTCCCAAAGCAGGTGCATGTGGCACTTGGGGACACACTTCAGGGGTGACCATGGCTGGGTTAAAGCTTGGGCTCTATGGTCTCGGAGGCTTAACGATTCTGTGGCTGGTCCTCCTTATAAATCCATACCCAGAGAGAAAATGTGAACTCCTGCCTTGGTCTGAACAAGCTGAAGGACTGAGAACAGGCAGCAGGGCCGAGAGGAGCAGCTGTGTGCAGCTCCAGGAGTAGAACTTGGCCATTTTTACAGTGCGAAGCTCGGGCTCGCTGCCTCTGCCAACCATGACAAATAGGTTTGCACATGCTCTAATTAAGCAGTAAGTCTCAGCAGCTTGTTCAGTAGCACTGATTAATGTCCACCTTGGGCGTGCAGGAATCCTGCATATTCCAACACATTACTGAGATTTTAAGAGAGGCTTTTAAAAAATCAAGCAATATTTTACTTAGCACTACAAAAAACCCTATTAAAAATCGTGGGATGCTCTCTAAGGAATCCCTGCAGGTCTCAGTTGTCTGGCAGATTTTAAAAGGCATTTTACCCTGCAGCTCCTCTGGCCATTTGTTATCTCCTGGATGGCAGCACAGCCCTGTCTCCACGGCCCCTGCTAAGAGCTCCACCTCCGGGTTTGGGAGCCTGGCTGCCCCCCGCCGTTTCCTTGCTCTGCACACAGCAAGGTTAAGCTCCCTGGTTTCGTTTTTTTATTTGAAACTCCTGGCAAACAGGCTGGGCAAGTGGGAATCCAAAGAGGAGGCAGGTGTGTAACAAACCCAGGCTGACTCCTTGGGTTTTATGCTGTCAATTTGCTCCCAGCACAGGAAGAGCCACAGAATTTCCTGGGAACCCAGCCGAGGCTCCATCTGCATCTTCTGGATTTCATTTTGTTGTGGAAAAATCCTGCAATCAGATAGAGCTTTCTGCTTTCTAATTGTTTTTGCTAAATGAGTACTGGTACCCTGCTTATTCCCCCAAACACCAGGGGAGCTTCTCTCTCCTACAAATGAAGATTTTGTCTGAAGAGCCACCGCAGGTCCTGAGAACTGGGGCACTCCTGAGAGAGCTAAAATAAGCTTAGAACCTGAAGATTTCACTCCCAAGTTCCTCAAGCAGTGAAGAGACTACAGTAATTTCATTGTGCATGTTACCTGAACACACAGGTCACTGCTCTAATTGCCCTAGGAGAATACATTTGCCCTTCTCAACTCCTACTGATTCTTCCAACATAACAGGTGAGTAATGGAGTCACTGCTAGAGAAGAGAGTCAGTGCAGGGACTGCAAAGTCAAGGGAAACAGGAAAGGAATACATGAGCTGGATGTAAATAATCTCTCCTTCGAAACAAACTTTATCTGCAGTAACACAGCAACACCCAACCACTGCACAGCATCTTCCATTCGATGACAAAGTCAATGAAATTTTACAAATTAAGTCTCAGCACATCTTTCTGAAGTTTTATGGTGTGGGGAAACAAAGAGACAGAAGATTTATAAATTGGCCAAGATCAATCCTGAGCGGGAAGGACAATTGTGCTGATTAACCTCCAGCTCTGTGAGCAGCTCCAACACTGACAGCCTCTGAAATTCCTTCATAATTCCAACCCAGGCCTACTGGACAGGCTTATCCCTCCTTATTAAGCACAGGACTGGCTGAGTGTTCAACATTCACTTTCCTTTTGGCCTCAACACAAGCTGCTCTTTCTTACAGCTGGATATCCTTGTTTCACTCCTCCTGACTGTATGGCTTCAGCAAACCACAGAGAAATCTGAATTATCCTGAAGAAACACCAGTAACATCTCTCTGTGCCACATCTAACTCACCATTTTCATGTAGTTCATTTGTTCATCTTTCCCAGTGTTTGTAATTAAGGTTGCACAAACTGGCAGGAAATAAGATAATTAACATTTTATGGAACTTACCCTCGCTATCAGCTCTATGCAAACAATTCTTTTTTCCCCCATTTTTAGGGATTTAAGTACCAGCTTTAACAGTTCTGCAAAACAAATGCACAGCACACTGGGGCATTGTTTTAAGGCTCAGCCCCAGCTAAAAGCTGCCACCCCTCTCTGCAGCTGTACGTGGGGCCAGAATGAAAAGAAAGCTTTTGTAATTAAGGCTTCTTCCTCCAGAGACTCCTCTTTGTTAATCAACAGAGTTCCCAATCCTCACAGGAACTCACACACTGTTGGCTACATCCATTATTAATTATTACAGCCTGTCTTTAGCATGGCAGTGGTGGCTCCCCTGGCCTGGGCAGCACTGCCAGGGACACCAGGTATGTCCCAGGGGCATCTCGGGGGCTTCAGCAACCCCGGGGTTGGCTACCTCCCGAGGCCACCTTTCCCAGAGCCTAAAACACATCCCATTTTCACTCGAAAGCCAAGGTAGCCGTGGTTCCTGTGGGGGTGTGTCAGGGAGAAGCGAGCCATGAAGCCATAAAGCACTTCCAACCACCACACTCCATCCTGTAAACATTTTTCTATTTATCTGCCCTTCATTACATGCACAATCTTATTATCTCTGCACATCCTCAAAGCGACAGCCGTCAGGGTCACCCTATAAAATATACATGGGCAATGTTACATCTAATGACTGGAGCAGGCACGGAAATGAAGGATGGGAGGAGTGGAAAACCGCAGGATGTTTGAAAGGGATCATCAGTTATATCTGTGCATTTCCTGAGGTGATAATTGAATGACAGTGGCTGGGAGGAAAATCCATTTTTGAGCCTCGGAAAGGACTGTTAAGAAAGAACTGGTTTTGTGCTGGCAGCGTGTAATGGCTGCCAGGAAATGGGAACAGCTCCTCCAGCCACAGCAGCTCCTCTGCTCCACGGATTTTACACAGGGGCTGAGAACCAGATCGAGTACAATCAGCTACTTGAGCCAATAAAAAAATATCGACAGATTTTGGTCATTTCATCTGCCAGGCAGAGTGCCTGTTGTTGTGGTTTGCATGTCAGCTTTAATTAATTAAAGTGAAAGGCCAATTTGTGGATGTGCATGAGAAAGGGACACTCCAAACACAAGGACAGAGCACTGTCTACTTTCATAATTTCTGTTTAAACAAAGTATTAAAAATTTAATTCTGCTATTCAGCAGGGAACTTAATCCCCCTGCATCTCAGGAAGGTGTACAGATGCTCATTTGTTTCCCAACAACTGAAATTAGGCTTGTAATTATTAACAAAGTTTTACAACTTCAAAAATATTTTCATTATTTCGTCACGCCACTTTAACAAATAGAATCACACTATATTTACCAAAACCTTTCCTGAGCTGTAACTGTTAGCTGGTTTTTGCTGCTAGGTGATGACTTCACAGCAATAATTCCAGTTGGTATTTCAACCAAGCCATTCCCAGGGAACTGTCACGTGGGATCAATCTCCCATCACTGCAGGCCTGCCCTGGGAGCCTGAGGGGTGCTGAGAACACTGACCCCGAGTCAGAACCACGGTGGGTTTCCCTCTCTGCAATGCTGGGAGGGGCAGCACAATAACCCCACGCTCACACCCTACACCAGCACTCCAAAGCTCAGGGAATTCCCCCAGATAAGATGGATGACACCTTGCTGATGTGGAAAGAGCATTTCCAGTGGGGCAGTGCTCTCACTGAGCAAAGCACATTCCTGACCCCGCTCACCTGAGCAGCCACTGGGGCCTCTCACACCAAACACAGTTTCCAGTTGTCTTTCAAGCTCCAGTTTATGTCACCAACTGGTCCCCGTGTGGGCAGAGCAGGCTGAACACCCTCCCATCACTCAACACCTCTGGGGCACCCTGGATGGGCTGGAGAAATGTTCCAATCCCCAGGCTGCTGCTGCCTCTCCGTAACAGCCAAACATAAATCCTGCAGCATTTTATGGGCCACCAAGGACTGTCTTCCTGTTAATTAGAGCTGGTGCTTCTGTTTGTTTCCTTGTACGAAGCTGTCTCCTGGCCTCCCCAGGTTAACTTAGAATATATTGTATTAGCAGGTTTTACAGCATATCATATTACCAGGTACAGCACCAAGGAAACAAGCCCACTCAAAGAAACAAATACAAACTCTGAGATTTTGATCTGACTTTCCATTTTCAATAGGGCAAGGAGAGCTGAGAGGTGAGGAAGAACTGGCCACTTGTTTCTCAAATGTCACCCTCTGTAACTGCTTTTATTTAAATACAGAAATCAGAACTGAAGGTCCACTTCGTCCTGCGACAACCACCAGCAGTGCAGCTTTGCCAGCAGCAGCACTGTTTGAACTCCTGATGTGTCTGACCACTGACCTGCATTCCACACTTGCAGGGACCAGATGTTTTAGGTTTTCCAAACACATCTGTGCTGAATCACACAAAGCCTGGCTTGTCAAATGTACACACTCCCCTCCCTGACACAGCTTCCTCCTTCCGAGCTCGTGACCCGGGGGGGAGCTGCTGGGGTTTAAGAGTTTATTAAAAATACAGCAGCAATCAGAAAATATGGAAAATTATACAGGAGACAAACTCTGTAAAATCACCCTCGCTGCTAATGAGGAATGGGGAGATGTAATCCCCTGGAAACAACAATTTTAGAAGTCCTCACACCTGGTTATCTCACGATGAAAACTATCAACCCTGATTCCATGCTGGAGACAGAATGTGACCTCTTAGTAACAATCACTAGCACAGGATGACCAACATCTGAACAGGCCAGAGGGAGGAAGAATCCTGTCCACTTTGCACCTGGCAAATATCAAGTGAACTCAGACAAACCACCAGCTTATTGATGAAAACTCACCCACGCCACAGAGGGTGAGGGAGGACAGGCTCCTGCCCTGAGTTATGGACAAAGCAAACAAAACCTCTCAGCAGAGTCCTTGCCATTAAGCCCTGATTTTAAACAGACTCTGTTCCTCTCAGATCTGCTCCCTGAACAGCTGTTTTCCTTTTACTGTTCTCCAAGAACAGCTCCCTAAACCAGTAGATTTTCTAGATTAAGTGTGGAAGGTTGAGGAGTATTTCAGTGTTTCCCTGTTTATCAGAGCAATATATGAAAAGAGGAATATTGAAGCAGGACATCAAGCAACCCCCCACCCCCAAACCACAAAGAACTGCCACGTAAGCTGCTTATCCCTCAGTTATTGTTGCTTCCCTCCAGTCTCAAATTCTTTCTGTCAGGAAAAATCCTTAGCAAGCAAAATTTAACTAGAAGACAAAGCTAAGAGTTGTAAAGCAGCATTAGACAGAGCAATTCATTGTAGCTCTCTATAATACCTATACAGTGAGCTCAGAAGTGAAAGAAATTACCAATTCTTTCCAGTTCTGTTCCGCCCTGGTGTCTCCAGCAAACATTAATCCGAGCTGCTCCCTCAGAACGTGCGTTTGATCCCCAGGAGCAGGGCTGAGGCAGAAAGGCAGCAGTCATTTGGGGCATGCCTTGGGGCTCTGACTCCTGAGCTGTTGCACACCACAGCTCAGCCCAGGCCCTCGGTGGCACAGCCTCACCCAGCTGCAGCGGTGTGAGCTCAGCAGTTCTCTGCTGTGCCAGCCAGGCACTGCCAGCAGCCCCGGGGGCAGGGACAGGAGGGGACACCACCGATCCCCTGCCCCACGATCCCCTGCCCCGCGTCTCACGGGCCCAGCGTGGCAGGGCCACCCTGCGGGCAGGGAGGGATCGGTTCAATTAGCGCTTGAATTCATCACAGCACCGAGGTGTCAGAAACCAGGAGAGAAGCCTTAGAACGGGGAACTTCAAACCAACACCAGAGGAGATGTTACACAGTACATGCTGGCCTCCTCCTCTGGGAGAAAGCGAAGCTGCCTGGTTGGTATTTCTACTTGTGTGGCTCTTGGAAGGACAAACTGTTATTAACTGATAAGCTGCAGCCACAGAGTTTCTGAAAGTGTTGAAATATTAATCTCCAATCCGTGCACTGTGCTGTCTGCAAACAAACTACACACACAAACATCCTGCTCTTCGCTTCATCCCTGATAGCCAAAATTCCCCGCTGCATTCTTCTCTTTAAACTTTGTTTTTCTCAAACAGGTTTACTTCCCCTGCAAACGAACCAACCATCCTGTGGTTCTAGACAAAGCACAACAGCTTTCATGTATCAGAAAGTTTCATTTCATTCTGGATTTCACTGACTACACCAAAATATCACACCCCAAATAAATTCTTCAGAAAGAAGCAGAGACCCAGAGGCACAACTTAGTGCTGGAAAAAGGCCTGAAATGGATGCTCAGGGTGCCATGTGTATGGATGGAAACTGGAGTGCCAAAAGTGTACTGGGGGGACACATTCTGATTCTCCCTTGTGACTGTGGAAGATTTCCATTGGTGAAACAAGAGCAGTGTTTGACACGGTGCTTGGGCTCGTGGCCAAGCTCAGCAAACATCCACAGGCAGGGCACGAGGAACATTTCCTGCACACATGAACACTTGTAACTTCTGGGAAGGGTTTCTCTGTCACTGCCTCATCACGTCAGCCCTGGAGAAACAGCCTCAAAAGGCCACAGTGACACTGTGACCAACCTTCCTGGGAGTCCCCACTCCTGTCTCTGCCTTTCCACAAACCCCAGATTTCACAGCCTTAGGAAAAGCCACAGACTCAAGATGCCAGTTGCTGTCTAATTACAAACACTTCCAACGACCCAAGCAGCTGACACAACCAAGACACAGATCCTGCAACTGCAGGGATCTGAGACATTACACAGCTCTGGAAAAGAAACCCTGTGCCATCTGAAAGGCACACCACAAAAGCTATTTTCTCCTTAAAAAACCCCACCCCACTTTAGTACGCTGGATCTGCCCCCATGTAAGCACAGGGGATGTTCTCAGTGTCTCATGTATCATTCCCTAAGTAATTCCAACCCTCCTGCTTTCCCCCCTCGTTAAACTCATCACATTAACACTGCTAAGACACAGAATCTATTTTCGGTCCATCCTTGCAGGTGTTGTTTGTAAGGGAAATAAGTAATTTCTCGAGTAATTTCTATTGCTCAGGCCTCACATGTGCAATCAGTCTGGAATTCAGCCCATTCCCAAAGGATGTGAGGATAACCACGATTCCCTGTGTCCTTACACTGCTGTCAGCAACTGCTACCAAGCAAACAGGACAAAAAGAGGCATCTTTGGGTGAGCAACCCTTGTGAAGTTCATGTAAATCCTAATGAAGGTAAGCTGCCTCAGAGATACAGGAGGGCAACACTGCAAACCCTCAGACTTCAGTGAAATGGGGATGCTGTGGTCTACACTCAAAGCTAGACAAATACTAAAACATTTAAAAAAGAGCAGGAGATGAGGGAGGAGAAGCAAAGAAACACCCCATGCAAATAAGAAACAAAGTCAAACAAAAAAACCCCAACAAAACTGCAACTAATACAAATTATTTCCTTATAGTCAATCACAGCCGTTACCTTGAGCAGGGAAACACCCAATAACCAGAGCTCAAACAGGCAGAAGTTCCCACAGCACCCACAAAAATTCAAGTTTTCAGAAACACATTAGAAGTGGAAAAAGGTCTGTAAGTGAGTACCACACAGAAGTGAGTTAGCACAGCTAAGCTCTTCGAGTGGCTGTATTTATTTTGGTACATTTCATACTTCAAACCCCAGAGCCCTTGCTCAGCAGGCTCCCCCGAGCCGCACACGCCTCTCCTCCAGGAGAGCCCCGAGCAGCAGGACAGGTTTCTGTTACTCGTGTTTCCCTAATCCATCACACACATGCTACTGCAAAGTGGGCTCATAATTGAAACCACTCCACTTGTCAAACACACCAGCAAAGCCCTGGCTGTGGTTCACTGGCCAGGCTTTGCTGTGCTTTGGTTCTCACCAGGCTTAGAACAATCTGCAGCCCCTGGCCCCCAGAGGCAGCAGGGCCTCGAGCAGGTGTGGGCAGCAAGGTGAGCACAGCCCCACGCAGCTCCTCCTGCTCTGAACCCATCCAAGGAGCTCATTACTGGGTACACATCGCTGCTGTTCCAAGGTGCACGTACCTGCAACTTATTTTCCCTGCATCTCTGAGGGCAGATATCCCACGGCCAAGAGATCCCTGGGGAGCAGGGGAGCGGAGCTGCCAGGAGCCCAGCGGCCTTGGAGCGAGCCACGTCAACTTTAATTATAATGGAGACAGGGCAAAACAGCACAGAGGCAGCAAAGGCTGGCAGCAGCTCACTGACTTAATTCCTCACTTCCCTGCTGCCCTTCCCAAACCCTGCTCATGCCATGAAGTGGAAATCCCCACTCTCTCCTGCAGATCAAGGTGACCTTGGGAAGTCAAGGGGAATGACCTCAGGGAGCTGCCTGGGGACACCCAATCACACCCTGCAGGTCTCATTAAGGGTCAGGCAAAGCAGATCCATCAACATCCATCCACTGATTTCCATCCCTGCTCCATCTGCTAAGAGCCAACTGCAGAACTATCCCCATTCCAGAAAGTGCCCCTCCTCAGGAGCTGTCCTGAGCAACTTTACAACTACAGCACAACTACAGCTGGAGAGTGACTCAACAGAGTATTTGGGAAGTAAGTTACACATCAGGCTCTTCTCACCACTGAAGGAGAGAGGATGTATTGCTGGAGAGAGACTAGAGCAAAAATATCTGAGAAATCAGAAATTCTAATTCCTAAAATATGATGTCCCTGCTAGTCTGGGTTTGGGTTGGGTTTTTTGTTGTTGTTGTTCATTTGTTTTGGGGTTCTCCCCTCATTTTGACATGACCTTTATGGAATGACAACCCCAGACTGAGCAGTGCACCAGAAACGCTGTTTACCCACAGCCTGCAGCATCCATCCACAATTTCAGCTCAGAGATGACAACCAAAGCAGTCAAACATAATGCCAAACTCAGTTTTAAACATTTCCCATACCTTTGCTACGTAAGTTCCCTTGAAAAGGTCAAAGCAGAACTTCGGCAACTCAAAGAAATTCAGAACCCTTAGCGCCAGTTTGGCGCAGACATAAAGACCTAAACGCAGCAATTCGGAGGTGATTCACGGGGTTTGTTACCTATCACTTAATTGCTGAAGCAATGAAAAGCTGTGCAGTTGCCATGTGTAAATGCCAGCACGGCAGAGCTGTGACTCAGGACTGTGCAGGCACAGGAGGGGATTTTCACTGACACACGAACAGCCCCGTGGATGTGTTTCAGCAGCCCTATTAATGTGCTCCACGGAAAAACAGCCACGAGAGAGTGGCAAGTGGGGTCATTCACAACCACGAGCAGCAGCTCACAATATCCGTGTTTCTCTACAGCAGCTACACCCCTGTTAAATAAAACCTTCTCTAAGTAAATGGAGGATTTCCAGTATCTCCTGGGCAGCGCTGGGTTACAACTCTCTGGTTACTCAAATCCATCAAGACTTCTATCCTCTTCATCCTTTAGCTGATTTGCACCATGTTTAAAGTCTTACAAGTTTAAGACACATAAGATTTGTCTGAAACAAAACCACTATGAACCTTAATGTAGAATAAATAAGTGGCAGATAGAAAAGGGAGTTTTATGCCCACGGTGAGCAGACAATTTCTTTTCAGAAGCTCATGCTCGCCAAAAAGCAATGTTTTTCTAAAGCCAGACAACAACGAGAAGAAAAAAAAATCTATCCCATCAAATGGCACAGAGTAAAACATGAGCTGGAACTGTTAAATCAATATAACTTCAGCACGGCACTGAGGGAGGGAGACCTTTGTCCCTGTCACTTCTCCACAGCAAGGTGAAGGTCCAGTTTCTCAACCCACAGAGTTATCCTGTGGCAGTGGGATCAGGAGAAATGCATTTTCCATATGCTCTTTTAGAGGCCAGATGCGCAAGGTTTATGGCACATAGTTTTAACCACATCTCAACGGGGAAGGTTTTGCAGAGCAAAACCAGGGTCCAAGCCCATCCCCTCTCTGTCCTTTCTGTTCTCCCAGTTTTGAAGCCATTTTCCATCCCAGCTGTGTTCCTGCAGTGCGCTGAAGGAATCCATGTAGGAAGTGTTGTCTTTGTGACAGAAAGGAGACAGACAAGCTCCCGTGAAGCACAACAACCAAAGGTGAAGAACCCAGCCCAGACAAAACAACCACTTACTGCACAAAGTAAATTCACCCTCAACCTTAAAAGCCTAAAACAAACTTCAGGGAAGGGAAAATAACAGATGCAAAGGAGGAGACTGCAGGAACAGGACAAGGAGAGAGCTTAGTGGGGTTTCTTTTGGTTTTACTTTGGCTTGGTTGTTGGGGAGGTGGCATGATTTATTTCTCCAGTTCCTTCTCATTGCAATTGAGGTAATGAAAGGCTTGAGCTTTGGCAAAGATCCCCTCCTTAGCCATAAAAATAAAAAAGAACTGTAATTAAACTTACCAGAAACAAAGCTAATCAAACTCAACAGTAACAAAGGGCAACAGAAACACATTCACTGTATCAGATCTTCCTTGCTGGCCCAAAGCCCAGAGTTTTCATTACATTTTTTTCCTTCCCCAGTTTCACAACAGCATTAACCGACCCTGGCCCAGGATGCCTCAGCTTTACAAACTCTATTTGTAGGAGATCAGCTTTTCGTGATCCAAAAACCCAGCATGTGGAAAGTGTTAAGTCTTTCATGTAGTAGAGGAGGTTCTTAAAACTTCCACTGTTCAACTCAGAAATGCTGGAGCTTCACAGCCCATTAGAGGTTTGCGAACCACAGAGAAGGGCAGAGTTAGCAAAATAAATCAAGAGTTCCTGTGGGATGTCCTGGTGCTTTACACAAGAGGCACAAAGCAGGCTCCGGGTTAAACAACAGGGAGGACTTCTCAGATTGCAGGAGGAGAGAGCTGGTTTATAACCTGGAATGTGCTCTCCTCTCTTTGAAGGGTCTGGAGGCATCCTACAAAATAACTCCGTTTGTGTCAGGGGCACTGCAAGGGAAAAGGGAGCTCAGAAAGTGTCTGGGGGAGGGGGAGGATCAGCTCAACAGTTCCACCCAAGAACAAACTATTTCACCATGGCAATAAAAGCACTTATCAGCACCTCTTTCATGCCACATCTCTTCCTGCCGTACAGGAGTTTGGTAGCGTAAAACAAACAATATTCCCTGCCAATGTTCCTCATCCCAGATGACCAGAGCCAGGAAGGATTTCCTAAGCACCAGGACTGTCAGCAGTTGGGATTTTGTCATCGTTCTTGTAACACTTGGTCTGTTTCTTAAGAATCCAAGCTCCTACATACAGCAATTACTCTGAAAGCAGCTCCTTCACCTCCATCTCCCTGGCTCCTAAGCTCACAGAGTTTGCAATGACAAGGGGAATCGACAAATTTAACCTTGAAAGAGCTGAATCAGAAGGAAACACCATCAGCATTCTAGGATTTAAAAAAGAGATGCAAGAAGGAGAAGGTGTTCAGCAGAACCTGCTTTGATCACTCAGTGCTTGCTGTGACATCACCTGTACCTTCTCCAGCAGCCTGAGGCAGGCAGTGAAGGAGGGCTGGGTTTCTGTCCTGAAAAATGTGCTGCTGCAACAGCAGGATGCAGTCCCTCCTGACCCCAAGGAAAAGGCACAAACACCACAAATGGGGGACCCCAGCCTTGCAAGATTCCTTATTCCTCATGAGCAGGAGTGGGAAACCCAGAGCCTGAGCATTTCACAGCTTCATAGTTTTGTTTTCCACACACCAGGAGACACTAATGCAGCTCGTGGCAGGGAAAGGAACCCCTCCATATCCCACATATCCATAAATCCACCATGGTGCAGGTGTGCAGGGCTATGGCTGAGACTTAGAGCTAGCCTGGCACCCTACAGAACAGGAACCCTCCCCTCCCAGCTGCTGGGAGCCAACAGGAGAAGTTCACATTCACCTAAAGAACATCACCCTCACCTAGAAGTCATCACCAGCATTTTTATGTCCTGACAATCTGAATCCTATCACACTCCTAAGCATTTTTCCTTCAGACACAGAATGGAAAGGAAAAACAAAGCAAAAGCAGAAGCAGCAGATTTCAATGTGCAATGTTAAATGTTTCTTATGCTTACAGAGCCAGCTCTATCCACAAGCTGCTTTACCTCCCCTATGGCACAGCCTCTATTCCAACTCCCCATTCTCACTTTATTCCACCATCTCTGTAATTCTCGGGAGTCTTCCTTGGCATGAAAAAAAACAAGCAGCAAACCCCCCCAGTAATCAAGCACTGCTTCTTTTTTACAGCTGGTTGGAAACAAAACTGACAAAATGAGCGCATCTGTCTCCTGGAGTAGTTGTTGTGCTTTCTCCCAGTGCACTTCCAGCAGCACATTACAGGATATTTAGGAGTGACTGATGTGTTTGGGGCTGGTTTGGTGCCAGGGGAAGGCAGTGGGTGCTGTTCTTACGGGGCCCTGTGGGGTTGGAGGTTCATGACTGAGCCCGGTGATCTCCCGTGTAACAATGAAGTTCATTCCATGCTCTGTGGCAGGCAAGACACACTCAAAGTTCACTTTATTCTCTGCCAACAGAGGATTTTTTTCCCAGTGCACAATCCTTTGCCCCAAGTGGCTGCTCTGTGAATGCCACACAACCCAGGGGCAATTCCTGCCCCTGTGGGCTAAGGAACCAAAGTCTGCTTTGCAGAACTCCTCTGACTCTCCTGGAACACGACAAGGCCAAGCTGTTTGTGTTTATTTACTCCTTGAACTCCAAAATTCAAAGCAAACTGCTGCAATGGCTTTTGAAACTGTAATCTCTGTCTCACACGCTGTAAATACACAGAGAGTAGCACACAGAGGATTACCTGGAGAGCATTTCTCTATTAAGCCATTTCAAAAGTCAGTCCCCAGGCAGGATTATACAGATTCATTTCTTCAAGGAGTTACCCACATTTTATAACATTAGCACTGTTCTAGGACAGGATGTCCCACAAAGAGCACTGCTGCTTACACACCTTATTTTTGCCTTTCTGAAAGCCATTTTCAGGTTTTAAAGCACATCTTCAGTCACTGAGTGGATGGGGAACAAACAACAGGAAGGGTTTGATGCATGGCAGCCGTGGAAAAGAGTCTTGCCAGGCTGGGACACTCAACCATGAAAATAAACTGCACAAATCCTTTAGCAGACACCTATTTTATGTACCTGCAATTCATAGGACCTCAGGGTTGATGTCTGAGTATTTGATACAATCTGACAACTGCCAGGGAAGAAGAAAAGCTGCTGGTTTTTCTCACAGGGAAAGAAAATACAGAATGAATATACAGCTGTTGATGAACAAAAGCATTTAAACCAGAGTCACACATACCCTTCAGCACAGATGCAAAAGAGAAATCACAATAGGAAAATAAACAAACCTAAATTCCTCAGGATGGTCAATTATAAACAGAAAGTGAGGAAAATGCAGTGGAACAGAACTCTGAGGAGCAGCATTGTGTTCTCTCTGTTGCTGAGGAAGACTCAAACAATATTTTATCAATTACCCAAATAATCTTGGCTTGTATCTTTGACTACAGACTTTTCCCTACAAAGCAGGAATTGTCCTTCCTGGCTCCCTGACAGAACTCAATGCAATTGCCTAATGGCTCTCTTTTACGTGCAACAGTATTTTACTCCTACCTACCTCTAAACCTTCAGAGAAAAATAAACAATGAGATCCAATCTTGTAATGTAAAATAATAAAAAAAAAAGCCACTCGAGTGCAGAGCTGATTTATTGCCCATGCTAAACTCAATTCTAGAGTCCAGCTGGCACAGTGAACACACCTTCTGCTTTTATGCTCTTCATCTATGGGGGTTTCTTAGGAAGAAAGTCAAATAAGCAGCTCATTTTTTGAGCTGATGACGCTGTAAATTACCTTTGGAGTACAAAAGTAAAATGATGCAATTGAAAATTAATCCTCTTATTCTCTTAAGAGAACGCTTAAGAGATTTGAAACAAATAAAACCAAAGCACACTAGGTACTTTCTTTCTTTCTTTGGTTTTACTTGCTTCAGCTGGAATTGAGACAGGCAGGTTTGGGAAAGGGTATTTTAGTCTTTGGAAGCTGGAACCAGTCATTAATCAATCATTAATCAATCATTAATCAATGAGCACACACACGTGGCACAGGCCAGGTGAAAGGGCTGCTCAGAGCCAGGCAAGATGCAGCTCCAGGACATGGGAACTGAAAGGAAAGGAACACACGAGGGTAAACCATGGAGCTGTGGCCCAAGTCTGCCAGGAGCTGTACTCACCTGAACACCTGGAATCAGTTCTAGAGATGAAGAAAGACACCATGGTGTGTGTGAGTTAAACCTTTATGTCTCTTTGAAGACCTTTCCAAACCTCCTGGTTTATTATCCAATAAAGTTATGACATTTGCAATAGGTTTAACAGTTAAACTTTTGAAAACAAACCAGATCACAGTGAACGCATACACTGAACATCCCTCTGCAAACAGCTCTCAGCTCAGAGCCACTTAAATTCAGGAATATCTCCATCTGAGCTCAGCTCCTATGAGCTCAGCATTTCATTACATTCCTTGGCTTTCCTGATCCTGCTCCTGGTGAGCAGCACGAACTGCCTGGCTGGGAGCTGCCTCAGCACACTGCCTCACCTTGGAGTCAAACATTAATGCAGCACTCTTCCTCCACCAGCTGAGACAGCCACGCTCACAAAAACAGGAAAAATAAAAAAAAATTAAAAAAGGCAGCACGTTCCCTCCAGAGGAGTTTGTTATGCAAATGATTCAGTGGTTTCACTTACACAGGCAACTGCTGCCTCTGCCCCTTCTTCTACCTGGACTGAAGCCAGTAGGATATTTGCTGTGACTAAAGAAAAAAGTCTCAGCCTATCATTTGAAATCATTTCAGAGACGTGAAGCCCACAAGCCCCTGTCTGAACAAGAGCAAAGCCCTGTGCCTGCAATGGCCACGCTCTGGAAGCAGCAGCAGCAGCGAGCAGGATGAAATGAAAAGAAGCAGTGGCTGTTTATGTTGGCAGTCGCTTCAAACTCTAATGGAAAATTTCAGCTCTGACTGCATCCAGGCTAGAACAAGTTATTAAAGAAAAAGGTTCAGCTTTCAAACAGAAAAGGCTTCCACAGCTTGTCCCTCTCTGAACGCTCCCGCAGCAAAGACAAGGCAGGAAATAATATGCCTTGACTGCACTGTATTAATATTCCATCATTAGGGGAATATGGCCTCAAATAAACCAGATTTCCTTGGGGAAAGCAGAGCAGGGATAAAGCCCACGCCACAGCCACAACGCAGCTCCTGCTACAAACAAGGCTCACCACTAAATGCAAATATTAAAAAGCCAATGTAGGGCTAAGTAATCACTTTACACCAACAGACCAAGAGATATTCATCTAATTATCCCCCTCCTTTGATCAAAGGCACGCTGCTATTTGAACAATTGTGCCCAGGGAGAAGCTGTACCTCTCAGATGCTCGGGAGACTCTTGCACAAATATTCCTGAGGCTGCTGGCTGCAGTGAGGAGCGACATGAGGAGGGGACAGACACCTTGCCAGCCCGCACATATGGTAACTGCACTGACCTTTCAGCTACTACACATTTCCACTATATTTAAGAGCTACTCAGGAAGCCAATATTGTGTATTATGTAACACAAGATTAAGCATTAATGAGGCAAGAATAAAATTGTTTATCTAAACCCCAATCTAAAATTAAACAGAAGTTTATGCTGAAAGCTCACACTGCACTCGTTTTGTCTCCTAACATTAACAGAGCACAGCTTATTTAGTCTCTGAGGTAAGTCCCAGCAGCGTTTAATTTGAGGAGAAAGATTTTACTATCAGAAAAGAGACCATTTTTTCTAAAGAAATGATGCATATTTAGTTCTTATGTGCATAAATACAGCACGTTGCAGGTATTTCAATCTCAGGAAACAGCCAATATTCACAACTCCTGTTTACACTGTGCTTTAGAGCTAAATAAAGGAGCATCCACCCAGAGGCAAGATCTTTCGACTGCACTCTGTCATCTCTTGCTCAGCAGCCAAACCAAAAATCACACACACCACAGATACCTATGTGCTCAACAGGGAAATTCAAACCAAAATTAGCCCAGAGCCTGCGTGCCTGCACAAAGATCCACTGTGCTCCTCCCGGGCTTCCTGCTAAGCAAGCAGGGCCCAGGGAGGAGCTGAGCCTGCCCGGAGGAGAGATGGGCACAGGGACCATGGGCACGGCACTGCAGCAGGGACTGTCCTTTGGGGAGCCTCAGAACAGCCACAGCACTGCCACCCCAGCTCTCAGAGGGTGCACAAGGCCCAGAGTGCTCCGGCCCATCCCCAAGACAAGGTGGCTCCAAAATCTCCACTCAGCTGCAGCCAAGGCCATGACAGTCTGGCAGGAAAAGAGGACAGCATTTCTGAACCTAGGAAAGGCTGCTCAAGGGACAGTCACACACATTCCTGGGGGCGTGAGGCTGGAGTTCCACAGGTCAGACAACACCCCAGCCCCAAAGCAGGCTGCAGGAACCCCAGCAACAGGGAAACAATTCTGTCTCTGCTGGAACTGCGGCCTCAAACAGTTCCAACAAACTGCAAGTGCACCCTGGGGCTTCCAGAAGCATTTCTGAGAGAGCAGCACAGGCCCAGGCTGAGGAGCAGGACCCAGCTCTGGGTCCCAGCAAGGTGACACCAGGACTTGGCAGCATCCTGCTCCTGCTCCGATGGAGTCCCTGCTCTGCACAAGGCCCTGTCCATTCCCTGTTCCTATTTACCTCCTGCACAAAGCCAACACAGAGTTAAGCTGTTTCCATGAACACAAAAAGGCAATCCCCAACCTTGGAGGCATTTAAGTACCTTTATCTCAGGCCTATCTCAATGCTGGTGCTTCTAAAACACTCAAATTCAAGTAGCTCAGTGTAATCATCTAAAGAATTCAGAGCAGAATGTTAAATACTCGGAAAATCCTGTATTATCACAAAGTTTTAGCAAATTATCCCAAAATGGTTGGGTAGGAGGGGAATAAAACCACATTTAAAGCCAAACCAGATAGTTAAGAAAACTGCTGCCAGCTGTGCACCTTCCAGTCTCACAACATGGGAATTTAAATGAAAGTAATTATTGAAAACTGTTCATGTCACAGAAAAGCCTCCAAAATTTACTTCTTCCAATGAAGAGGGATCAGAAGTGCTGCTAAGCAGGAACCAAAGGAGAGCAGCACAGTTCAACAGCTGGGTCAGGCAACCACAGCTACAGCTACGGGGAAACGACTCAGGGGAAGATAAAAAAAGAAGGATACATGGCAATAGAGGAGAAGGTGTACTGCAGACAGCTCAGTGGAAACCCAAGGAAGTTTACAAAGTTTCATTTAAAAATCTCATGGCTCATCTACAAGGAGGTACGTTTTCTCCAGAGTATGAGAAGGTTAACACTGATCCAACATTAAAGCACCACCTTCCTCTATCCATTGCAGTTATTTACACTGGGAACCCCTCCTGGACATAAATGTGGAAATAAACTGGAAATGTGAAATAAACCAGCAGAGTGAAGACTCAAACAAACATACTCATTTAGAAGAAAAAATTCTAAAAATGTTGAAAAACTATGTTTGAACTAGTTAAAAACCACATTGACAAAGAGTGGGTTTTCACTGCACCTTAACTATGGAGGGGAAAAAAGCCAAGGCACAACTCAAACAGGACATTCCTTAACACACCCGTGAAAGCTCAGCACAGGATGGCCTAATTCTCATCTCTCGGCACAGCCACTTCACACCTTCCCGAAGCAGAGAAGAAATACAATGTCATGTTCACCTCTACATCCTGACTGTGCACAGCAGCCTCAGCTTGAGTTAACATAAAACAGGCCTGCTCTCTACAAGAATTCTGTATTTCTATTGCACTCCTCTTCTTCCACTGTTTCCATGTTCCAGCCACGGGGTCTAGGGTGATATTTGGGAGAATTTTCCCCCAGTGAAGGGTCTAGGAAAGGACACATTTTATCAAAAACATGGTAATAAGGAGATCTAACTTTTAGTGGAATTTGAAGAGGCAAAACCCCCTGGCTCCCCTCCCCACAGCCTTCAGTGAGCAGGAAGGAAAACTCTTAATAAATCAGATGTATTGAGCCATCAGGGCAAGTACCCTAGAGTGCCCTGACACATCTTTAAGTACCTGGAAGTTGCTTTAGTGCTTTTGCATCCATATAATAACATTTTAGAGTTTCATCTCATGTAAATATGGAGGCTGAACAGGGGAATAAAGTCTTTTTCTGGTGTTTCTGGAATTGCTACAGGATTACTTCACCTTCCAACAAAAAAAATGGCAGGCAAAGCATCAGAAATTATACTGCTGATGAAAAAATGCAGACGAGTTAATCCCACAGCCTTGTCATTTACATTACTCATTATTCCTCTTTAAGGAACAGAAGCAAAACTGGACAGTCAAATGTTTACTGCAGCCTTTATTCTGCAATGTCTTCCTATAGCAAAACTGCTGTAAATTCTGGCTGAAAAAGACTGGGAATTAAAGAAAGCAGAAGTGAGGCCTGTAGGCAAAAATAGGAAGCAGAGATTATAAACAACCCGTTGTAGGTCAAAGGTTATTTGTAGATCAGTTACCACAGGGGCTAAAAAAACCCTGAGCCCAAACCCATCAACACGATACTTCCCACAGCTCAGACTTAATATTTAGTCTTCTCTGCAGTAAAAAATCAGACCTAACGAAACAAAAATATAACACTTGAAAAATGAGAGCTTGTGTGAGGTTTAACACCACTTGCAAAACTTTTACAAAAACCCTAAGCCCAATATCCAAGCTCCAATGTAAGAAGTTAAGTAGCACAAACAGGGGCAGGTGCCTGCCCCCAACTCTCTATTTTCAGTTTTTTCCTTCCCCCAATGTTTTTCTCCATCACAACCCCCCCCATTTCATATTTAACATATAAGTTTAAATTTATAAAAATACAATATACTTCAGAGTTGCTGCAATTCAAACTTAGAAGAAGAGCTTTGCCCCTCAGTAACTTTCCCATCAGCAGAATTCGTTTCTAAAAGCGAACGCTGATTTGTTCTAAATCCATTCTGGGAGATATTCTGAAGAAAAGAGGAAAGGCATGGTATGTGCTGGGTTTGTCAGGTGCTGATAAGATCCGGACTATTCCAGCATTCCTTCCCAGCTGTCACCTTTCCAGCACTGGGCCTCCATGCCTCAAAACCCAACAAAATGCTAACGACCACCAACACTTCATCTGTTATTTAAGTTTTCTTTCTCACGAGGAAGAGTGAACTTGTAATTGTCTCATCCTCCCCTTCCTTTTAAAGGCACGCAGTGTTACTATTTACCACCCAAAGATTCGTGTTATCACAACACTGTCTCACGAGAACATCCTGGAGGAGAGTGGAAACATCCCACAGAAACTGTGAGGCTTTGAAATATTTTTACAGCAATGCTCTCCCCCAGTCCACATCCAGACTCCACACCTACAAAGTCTAAACAATCAGTGATGCTTTAAATCAGCGTTTTCCAGATTGCTAATATACTGCTAGAAAATAGTCCAACTCCATTTTCATGGAGCTACCTCCCTTCTAAACCCAGAACGAAAACGAAACCGCTTTCCCAAAGCCTCCCCGCAGGTGAAGGACACCCGCGGAACAGACAGCGCAGCTCTTTTAGGACAAATGAAAAAGTGACCGGGGTCCCAAGGCTTCCCAAACTCTGTCTCCTTCGCAGGAGTGCCCCGCCGGTCCCGGCCCGTGTCCCCGGAGCCCTGCCGGGATTTTGGGTGCAATGACAGGGTTACATAACCCCGGGAAGTTCGGAGAGCCACGAGCCGCGGATCCATCCCCAAACGCGAGTTCAGGGAACGGGAAGAGTTAAACAGAGCCCGGAATCGTGCGGGTCACAGGAGCAGCGCAGACCTGCCCGATGCCATCAGATGTTGTTTTGGTTTAGGTTTTCTTTAATTATCCGATGCCACTCGAGCCCGACTGGGTGACACAGAATGTATTATCCCGTCATAATGTCAGAATTTAAAATTAGATTTGGTCTCCATAAATACACTTCACCCAGGCTCAGTGGCTCCGTCCAGCCATGACGATTATTTTATGTAACATCTTTCATACCTCAAGACCTAAAAACTGCACTAAAAATCAGCAGCTGCCTTGGCTGGCTGAGGATTTCTCTTCCGTTTATCTGAGGAGAATTCAGGGTAAAAAGGAAAGAGTTTCGCAAGATCAAACAGCGAAGCAGCGAGAGAAAAATCGAATTACATAAAGTCCAAATGTACTTACGGTCTCCTTATTGGGAAGCAACTCCTTTCGGATTCTGAAGAAGTTCTTGCCGTACTGCCTCAACCCCTTAATAAACCGTTTCTGTGGTAAAAGATAACAAAAACAGTGTGTCAGCAGCAGAAAAAAAAAAATTTAAAAAAAAGGTTACAAAATCCCCCAAACGGCTGCTGTGAATCGGCAGCGGAGCCGAGCGGCGCTCGGAGCCCAAGGTCTGTCGGGGAAGCGAACGCACCTACACGGCTCCGAACGGGGAAAAGGCTGGGTAAAGACACCGAAAAATCCCAACCGCATCCCCTTCTACGTCCAACTTCCAGCGTTCGGAGCTTCACGAAAGTCGGTGCCTCAGTCGGCGCTGCCGGAGCCGCTCCGGGCCGGCTCCGCGGCCGGGCAGCGCAGGGAAA
>VZTN01015922.1:59851-124291 GCA_013400515.1 Erpornis zantholeuca
GCCGCCCGGCCCCGGCCCCCGGCGCTGCCCCTCAGCAGCTCCCCAGCCCCGAGCAGCCCCCGGCCGCCGGCACCGCTCCCTCCTCTCTCTTGGCCGTCCTCTCCCTCCTCTCTCCCGCTCGTCTTCGTTCTCTCCTTAGCACCTTCCCTCGGTACAGCCACGGCCGGGGGGCACCAGCCCCTGCCCGCGGCGTGGGACGCGGCCACGACCCTCTCACGACCCCCCAACACATCCCCAGCACCGGGAGATTTAAGACTAAACCAAGTGTCTTTCTCTGGAAGGGATAATCTTTGTAGAGAAGGACTTCTTCCTTCCCTATGAACACCAAAATAAAAAGGCTTTTTCCTTTCATATGAACACTGTACACAGGTATAAACAACAAGCAAATAACAAATTCTGCCTGCAAAACCATTAGAGGGTGTTAAGTATGTGGGCCCTAGTATCCTAGGGAAAGGAGGGAAATGGGAATTCATAATTCCCTACAAAGACACAAGCAAAAAAAAAAGGCCTTTCCCTTTCCTATAAACACTGAATACAGGTATAAACAATGAGCAAATAACAAATCCTGCCTGCAAAAACAATAATGGGTGTTGAGTATGTGGGCCCTACTATCCCAGGGAAGAGAGAGAGATGAGATTTTATAATGCCCTAAAGATAAACGAGCCTCAAGTTGGCTTAATGTATTTTGGATCACATCTTTCTGCAAACATCTGCTTAAAGGAGGAGGGCAGCGATCAGAGGCTTCCATGTTGTGAAGGGCATCAGGAATCCCTGAAAGGTTAATTCACTGCTCAAGCAGCGCTCTCAGCACCTCAGCAGCCCCCACCACAACCCTGGATGCGAGGGAAGAGGCTCTTTGGTGCCTCCTGCTCAGGATTCTGCAGGTTTGCTCCCACGGGGATCTATCCTCACCTAACCCTGACCCTCAAAACCAGCAAGACTGCAGAGTTCGCCAAGAACGTGCCCAGGGGCACGGAGACGAGAATTAACCACCAGTTGTAAAGGCTTGGAGATTGCAGTCCCTTCCAGTGATTTACTCATACCCACCTGCTCCTCCAAACCAGCCAACGCAGCACCCGGAATTGAAGCATTTAAGGGGTGCCTGAGCTCCTAAACACGGAAAATTCTGCTGATAGCAAGGTACCAGCCCCCAGACACAGGCAAAAGTCACACAGGTACCTACAGAGCAGGATACTGAGTGCCCACAGAGTACAGCTGGCCTCTAATGCACTCATATACTCATTTTTACCATGTGAATTTTCCCCAGGAGTCCTCCTTATGCTGGGGTGGGTGGATCACTGCCCTGGCACCACAACCCTCTGGCTGATGCTCTGGGCAAGGGAAGGTGGCAGCAGCAGTGACCAACACACCCCAACCCTACTCCCCACTCCCCAAAGAGCAGTGCAATTCCCATCTGCAGGAATTCACACAGGATGGAAACCAAGTAAATGGAGAAACGTCTTCAGGCAGGCACTGCAAAGGGAACTGTGGGATGCTCTCAGTCCCTGGCTCTGCCATCGCTGCCTCCTGGGCTGTGTCAGAGGGACAGTGCCCCTGCAGCATCACTTCACAGCACACACAGGAAAAGGTGACACAAAAAGCTGCAGGGAAAAAGGAGAAACCAGAGCTGGAACACTCCAACCAGTGATGGAACAGCTCAGGGAATGCTGATCCAAATTTCCAAGAAGGAATGAAGTCAATCCTTCTGGCCAGTTCTGCTGTCACCTTTATTGATGTTGTGCAGCATTATCCCTGGGCCACTGAGGCACTGTGAGATGTCCAACCATAAAGGAGCTTTGTGCCACTTGCAAGGGCAAGAGAGGGATGTTTCATAATATACAAATAACAACAAAGCACACAAAAAATAATTTCAGAAACTCAGACAGAAATTCTGAATCTTAACAATACATTTTTAAAAAACATTTTCAGATTTTCCTTCCTATTCTAGTCTTCCATTAATTCAGGCATCATGTCCCATTCTCCCTGCAGCAAGAACAGCTACTCCTTTTCTCCAAGTCAAGCCCAACAGAGACCTCAAAATGGATTTAAATATATAAGAACTAAATAGTTGCACACCGAATCAGAGGTGACCTGTTGCTCTCCAGTGCCTCACAAAGCAGACTGCCTGACACTGATTGAATTTGCTCTCCTCTGCACAAATGACATGCACTGAATTCCACGTCCGTGTGTTAATGCTGCAGGAGATGCTCACGGGAGGCATCTGGGAGCGACAGCTGCCAAGCTAAAATAGCCTCACAACACAGGGCTGGGGGAACAACGAGGCTCAGACCTGTGGATAAGTTTGGATAAGAAGTGGAAGTGACTCTGAAGCATAATAGTTTCATTTTTGCAAGTACATAATTTGGATTTTTAGGACAAACATTTCAATTTTACCACTTCTGTTTAACTTTAAAAGATTGCTTATGACAGGATTCTGTCAGCATTATTGTTTGTGCAGCTCACTGAAGACAAACTGTGCCACAATTAAAAAAGTGCTGTGGATAATGAGTGCTGTGAAGCAGCTTTAGGAAATCCCAGGGCTTGTGGGGCGGTCGGTGCTGACAGACACAGTTCTCTTTTATGGAGTGGTTTCCATGGCTATTGACCAGCCCCAACACGAGGCCTCCTAATACCATTTGATAATTTGATGAAATGCATTAGATGCTGCAGCATCCTGCGTGTAAACAGGGAGCTATAAATAACCCAGGGAGAACGAGGAGCAAGCACGGTAATGTTTGCCTGTGTGTTACTTGCAGGTCCCATATTTTATCCCGAGGAACAAATCTCCTGACAAGATACACAAAGCCATTATGCTGTGCCTGACAGAGCTCAGCTGGCACGTTTGTCACGGGGCTGGCAGTGCCAGTGCAGAGCCGGGGCTGAGCTCGTGCGTCAGGGTTTCCATTATCCCAAGATTACAGCCTGGCAGGAGGCACTGGCTGCTGCAAATCCTGCACCCCAGCTTTCACCGGGAACGGAGCTCCCCGTGCGCTTCTCCACCTCCAGAACACCAAACAAAGCTGGTGCTGAAAGCGTGCACCAGCAACATCCAAACACAACCTGTTTAATCCATGCTAGGATTTCCAAGTGAAACCTTCAGAAAGGCAGCACAGCTCTGATGAACTGCAAATTCACTGCTGCTCCTAATGTGTCTCTTCTGAGGTGGTGCTTCAATCGAGTTTAGATCAAATATATTTTCTCTAAGAAATTCCATGTGCGGTTTCACTCCCTTCCATTGATTTCCACCTGGTTAATGAGTGAAGAATATTGTGTAATGCAAAACATTTACAAACATACAGGGCCTTTTCTGATCTTTCTCAATCCAGGAAATAAGGATTTTATTTCTCAATCTTTCTTAAAAAAAAAAAAATTAAAAATAATTCCCCTCTTTAGTTTATGTCCAAGAACAGCCAAGTTCTTCTCTCAACCTTTTCCTTAATTCTGAGCAAATAAAATGGAAGATTTTGCTATTATGAAAGCAATAGGTTTAGTGCATGTCTGAAAAGGCCCGAGGTTTTCTAGGCAGATGAAGCTGTCACCAACTTCCACATTTAATATGAAATTTTAAGTGTTATAATAAATATGGTAGGAAAATTTATGGGGTTTTCATAGTTAACAGCAAACAGGGGAAGCAGAGGTATCCTGAGAGTTTCATTACGAAGACCCAACCTGAAGATGTCATGTGGCTCCTACACAAACCTGTGTTAGATCTCCACGCAGGCCCTGCCCTGTCCCTTCCAGGTCCTGCTGCTGGGAGAACAGGGATGCTTCCACCTCCTCTCCACTGCAGGTTGTAATTTTAGTGCCAAATACATCCTAACCCCAAATTCAGCTTTAACAGAATCGGATTGGGTTGGAAGGGCCCTTAAAGACCACGTGGAACAACCCCCTGCCATGGGCAGGGACACCTTCCACTAGACCAGACAGACCACAGATACTGCTCTGTTTATTTTTCTTGACAATTTTTTAAAAATTAAATAATTCTGTTGTATCAAGACAAAGTTATCTATTAACTTTTGTGGTATTTTGAAAACAAAATTATGTTTTCACCAAGTTCTCTCCCTCAAAGACACAGAAAACCAAAATATTTGGACAGTATTCATTAGATACCACTCTGTATTACAAGGCATGAACATTCCCACTGGAAATTCAAAGCTCCTGTCCAGAGTGCACCCCTGGTCATCCACACGTGACAAAAACCTTCCACTCCCCAGGCCATCTGCCCATGAGATCAAGTGTCCTCTATAAACAAACTGACAAGGAATAGATCAGCTGAAAGCCTTCAAGGTGCCCAACAATTTGCTCTCTCCCTCCCAACTGGATCGCTTTGTCTTCCTGAAAAATTACACTGAAAAACGAGAGCCTGCCTCCAAGTGTGGGGGCCTGAACCCAAAGCTCTGCGGGAGAGGCACCTCCCAGCCTGGGCTCCCAGTACCCACAGCAGCCACAGACGGAGGAGAGTCATTAACAGCCTCCCTCGAGGGAATGCCAAAAGATCCTGCAATGATAATGGCCCCCCTTCCATGGAGCTGCTTTTGTTGGGAACAATGGAGCTCCCATGGTACCTCTCGCTGGCTGGAAATATTGGTATTAAGTGAGCGTGAGCACAGCTGTGTGTAAATGACATATATAAACAGATTAGATTTGTGTATTTATACTGGATGCAAACACATTAATAGCACATTTGCATACCCAGTTGGCTAAATGAGATTGCATGCAGAGCAGGATTACTGGTTACAAACACATTTATTTAGAATTTTCAATAAAGTATTTATATTGCCATTCAGGAGGTCAGAGTGGATTCATCATCCTTTTCTCCTCTTTGCCTTCTCAGACACACAAATGCTCTTGTCAACATGCTTTGCACAGATTGCCCATCCCTCTTCACAACCAGGCTGGGAAAAGGACTCCAGCCAGCAGAAGGAGCTGAACTGAGGTCCTCAACCTAAAGGCTGCCCCAGTTTCCTCCCATTCCCTTTATCGAAGGTGATGTTTCAAGGGGGTGAGAGTTCTCCATGTGACCACAGCATGAACCACTACCTAAATGCCAGTTTACAAAACTCCTCTCTCCCTCCTCTGTTTAATGCCAGGGATCAATGCAAGAGTCTGCATGAAAGGCAACATGATATTGAAGGTGACACAACAGCTCTCAGACATTTGCAGAGCTGCAGGAGAATTCAGCTATTCCTTCACCCCGGGCCTGGAGCTGTCAGGGTGTTGCTAACCTTTTGTGCTGACCCCAGCTGTATTTTCCCATCAGGATTTTACCAGAGCTATTTTTATAAAGAGAGAGATTTCAGGTTCACCCAAAGCACCGGGCAAAGCTTTGATTCCCATTCTGCCCTGTACCTGTGTTTGTGGGGGAGTCTCCATGGGAAAGGGAAAACAAAACAGAAAAAACCCCCAAAATCGATTATGTCTAAACGAGGAGCTTTCTGTTTGCTCTAATTGCACCCTGATTATCGGCTCCGGGTGCTCTCAGTGCACATCCCAGATAAACCACTCCCAGCCCTCGGTTGCAGGCGGTTCCCGTTAAAAGCTGCGGCGCTGCCTCGCGGGTCCCTGCCCGGCCCCGCCATCCATCATCCCCGAGCTGCTCCGGGAGCCACCGGCCCCGCCGGCTCCGGCCCGGGTTGCCAGGCAACCTGTGCAGCGGGGATGGATGCAGGGATGGATGCAGGGATGGGAGCTGCTGACAAATGTCCAAGGGCTGCACCGACAGGCTGCTCCCTGTGCCTCCCTGCTCCGGGCACGACTCCACAATCCAACTCCAAAGGCTTTGTGAGGAACACGCGCTCCTTGCTCCATTCCATTCCCGGCTGTTGCCGAGCTGCGGGGAGCCAGCGATCGCCCAGAGATCACCCAGCGATCACACAGCGTATGGCAGCAGAAATGTGATCCCCTAAACGAGATAAAGTCAGAAACCTGACCCGAGCCCAGCCCGCAGTGCCACAGCAGCAGCTGATGCTCGGATCAAACCCTGCCTGGGCATTAAAACAGCAGCAGCAGGAAAAAAGGAAACCTGACTTTCCTTTTTTGCAGCTCTGGAAGGGGTGTTGGATAAACAGCCTCGACTCTTGGAAGAACAATTCCTGGATTATTCCAGGCATTATCAGCTGTGGTAACTGCTCATGGTCCCACATTTCAGCAGGAGGCTGAAGGGGCAGGCAGAGATGAACCCTCTTGTTTGAGGCCTGCTCAGTTTGCAGTTTCCTCTTTTCTGCTAAAAGAAGAGTGGGAAGAAGAAGCATTCCCTTTTCCAAAGAGTGGCACCGCACAGAGGGGCAGGAGGATCTCCCAGAGGGAGCACCAAGCCCCAGGCCTGCAGCAGGGCTGGAAGCACTCATTCCCTCGGGACTGTCCTGCAAGAGCAGCACACAGAGGCAGCTCCTCATTCCATCCAACAAAATCATTTCCAGCAGCATGAAATCCAGGTGGCCAAGCCAGGCTCATATTTAATGCCCAAGACAGAGGTGCTGCTGACAAGCAGATCCACGTGTGCAGGTGGGACAGGCGGACCCAGGCCTGGCAGCCTCCAGCTGCCCTCCCGAGCTCTCCAGGCACCTGTGGCACACGAGCCAGGCCCCACAGCGAGTCCCACGCTCACCCTTCTGTGGGTGATTCCAACCTAAAGTGATTTGAGTGTGGTTTTTACATAAATGATTTTTTAAAGGTGCCCTTTTAGAGTTAAACAGAACAAAGGTCTGGCACATTTGTGACCCAGAAAAGCAAAACAACGTGCTGCTGACAAGAGACAACAGAAAGCTTTTGATTAGACTTCAGATTGCCTTTTTTGTACACACAGAGATTCATTTCTGACTGTTATTTTAAACTGCTGTTAAAATGCTAAAATACAAAAAGCCTTCTTGTACATCAAAACCACAGAGCAAGTAAAAAGAAAGAGTTGGACATGTTCCTTTTCAAGGACATGCCTCCTTTCCCCCGTGGCATCTCAAAGTACCTCACTTTAAAACAGGTAAGTAGAAGAAATTCAGCACTTAACCTGCAAACTTCAAGCTAAATAGAAAAAAAAAAAAAAAAAGCTTTGTTTTCACTTCTCAAACTCCTGCTCACCCAGACTTGGTACAAATGCATTTTCTAAAAAAATAATTCCTTGTTCCAATTGTTGTTGGTTTTTTGAACATGATGGCACCAGTCACTGTATGGGATTCAAAAGCAGAGATAAAGATACATTCAAGCAGTGAGAGAGAGCACAGCACTGTCCTCCCAGACCCCTCTCTCCCAAGGAATGGTTCTCATCCATCACTTGGGAATACTGACCTCCTCCTTTCCTCATATACTCTGAATCCCAAAAATACACTCCCACTCAAGCTCTCTCCTTAAAGATCAGAACATTGCCTTTTTCTCCATCTTTTTAGCAGAAAATCCTCTTTCTGTTTCACAGGCCATACAGAGTGCACATACAGACATACAAATGCACATCCACTGTTATGCAAGGCTGGAGTTGACTCTAACTGGAACATTTTTGGTCCTTTCGGTCAATTTAAAACAGCAAGCACAAAAAAGCACCACTCAGACCACCTGAAACATCCTGTGAGATCCTTCAAGGCTCAAACACAGCATTTCCAGTGCAAGTTCCCTACTGCAGAAATGTTGCTCCCTTGGGATTTCAACCATTATTGTCAATTATTCTGGAGACAGTTTCTGCCATCAAACAGGGATTTTTATGCAAATGGCAGAAGGAAACAAATAAAAGCACTTCAAGAGCCCCCAGACTTTGGAGCAATGAACAAATCCAAGAATAATGAGACAAAATGGAAATTATCCCTCTCAAGAGGCAGGTATTTCTGTAGGTGCCTTCCCAGGCAAATCATTAACAGAGGGGCTGTGAGTGCAGCAATGCCCAGGATGGAATTCAGGCACTCAGATACAAATTCCAGTTTTTGACCCTTGCCAAAATGACACCAGACAACCTCTGGAAACTCCCTAAATTCCTCTCAGTCTGCCACTGGCTGCAGTGGAGAAAAGAGACACCTGAGCGTGCAAAGAAAAAATACTGGTGATGGCAAAATCAAATTCCAGGCTGAGGGACACATCCTCAGTGAAGGGAGAATGGGGCCAGTTGTGAAAAAGGGACCACGAATAAAAGAGGAAATGGTTAAAGATTTGAAAATGAAGGACCAGAAATGCAGCTGCAAAGGTGAACACTGGAAAGGAAACCTTGAAGGTGGATATTAGGGGAGGGAGGCAAGGGGGAAGTGGTGCTGAGACTGGAATTACCTCCCCAGACACGTAGAGCTGGACAATATCTCCCATAACAGATAAATGAAATATGCACCCTAATAAACCAGAGGTGCCCTCTTTGCCTTCCCCAATTTGTGGCAAATGGGATGTTTGATTTGAGTGCTGAAGTTATTCCAGAGCAGTGGAGGGGAATGTGCTGCCGTGTCCTTTATCAGCTCCTCTAAATGCATACAGCCTGGCTGATCAATCTCCCCACGCAGCCTAAAAGCCATATAAATCTGAGGGATCTGTGAGCGGCCTGGGGGAGGAGGGAAGAACAAAAGAACAGGGAAACCCACGGCGGAACAAGCACAGGGGGAGCAGGGGAGGTGTCAAGAGGCCGTAAAAGCTGAAGCACAACCACAAAGCCTTCACCACAGAACAGTGAAAACCACGAGGCACACGAAGTACAAAAACAACGCTGGGCAGGAGCAGCGAGCAGCAGTTTGTAAGTGCAGCCTCCTGGGCAGCCAGCAGCACGTGTGAGGCAGCTCTGGGCACGGGGGCAGCAGGGAGGAGCTGGGCACAGCACACACAGCACCCCGGGCTCTGGGAGCTGCTCTGGGGCTCCCTGCACCAACCACTGCCATTTGGGAGCAGGTGCAGGGTGAAGCTCCTCAGTGGCCAAGGAATGGATCCCAGCTTTCTTCCACACCCAAATCTGAGCCTCCTTGCAGCTCATACAAAACCCCTCACGTTGGCTCTGGGACAATGTGGGGCCAGGCTCAGAAACGATGCCTTCCCAGCCCCAGCAGAATTCAGAGAATCCTGGCATGTCCCGAGCTAGAAGGGACCCTGAGGAGCATTGATCCAGCTCTGATCCCTGCCCAGAACACACCAGCACTCCCACCCTGTACCTCCTGGAGCCCTGGCAGCCTCGGGGCTGTGCCCATTCCCTGGGGAGCCTGGGCAGTGCCCAGCACCCTCTGGGGAAGAGCCTTTTCCCACTGCAAGGTGTGGAGTCTCCCTCCGGATCAAGTCCTTATTGCTGTCAAATTCCTTTCATGGCACCATAATCATTAGCTCTACTGGCACTGCTATCCTTGTAACTCATTAGGGATCTGGGATGGATGCAGAAAATGATGAATATTTAGTCCCTATTCATCTACTACAGAAGCAGCCTATTATCAAACAAGTGACACCTTTACAAACTTAAATTAAATAACGGCTCCCGTGGAGGATTCCGAGCCCCTGACAGGATGGCAAGTGATTTAAGTAACATAAAGCTGAGCAACTGGTGATGGATCATGGTTTTCCACTCGCTCTGTTACAGCCTGTAATAGAACAAATGATCATTTTTCAGCCTAATTGAATGTGGCCGCCCCGCTCGTTCACGGAAGAGACAAAGCTTGATAATTTGCTTCATTAAAATGCATTTTTATGTCATCGGAAAGATTAAAAAAAAAATTGCTTCTGTTGATAGGGAAGATTAGAAAAATAAAATTTATCATGCAAACAGCACTTGCAAATGAGGTGTATTTTGGCATTCATACTGCTTATGTTGTGCAAGAAAGATAAGCCCTGAGCACTAAAGCACACAGAGCATCCACATTGTGACAGTAATCAACATTTCTTCAATAGGAATTATGTCACTACACCCATTTGAAGAGCATTTTGTCATTTGCTGCTGCAATGGCCACTGGGCCAGACTAAATAATTCTCAGCTAAGCTGTTGGGCAGAACACAGAGAATGCAGTGACATTCAGAAAGTTTGGGGGTTTGGGGCTGTCAGCCTCTGTGTTCAAACAAAGAATCAAAGTCAAGGCTCAGACAGAGACCCAAACTACCAGGGAAACAGAAAATTAAAACTCAAATATCATCTTGTCAAGTTGCAGACAACACTGTCATCTGTCTGCACTTGCTTTGTTTTAGGGATTGGGGTTTTTGTGTTTGTAAAGCAATCTTGTTAGGAACAGCAAATTGCCATTCAGACAGCAAACAGCTCCTCCAAAATAAAACAGACATTTGCCATGTCAAGCAATCCATTCCCAGGCTCTGTGAGTTTAATGATGTGTAATTCCAACATAAGCATTTGAAAAGGAAACACTTCTACCTACATCAACTTGGACTAAGCCAAAATCACTTGGAAAGAATCTGCAGATTTCTATCATACACACAGCACAGAAAAATATCAAAGCACTTCATTATTTGTTACTATATTCTAATTGCACTTTTAGGTATTGAGGAGGTGAAGATCCTGTAAATGAATTAAATTTCTTAACACCTGCAAGACAAATAAACTCAACCAAACTACTGAAATGACAGCACCAAAATACTCTTAAAACAACCCAAGAGCTTTGGATGCTGCCATTAATAAAAGCCAACGAACAAGTCACCCCTCATTAACCATCAGAAAAGGTGAACTTAAACTTAAATCACACTATTTATAGCATTTCCAAAGCACCACCAACAAAAAATACCTGAAAACAGGTAGGTATCCAGCATTTCTTCTATTTAAATTATAAAATAATTTTCAAAAGCTACAATCCTAGAAGTTGGGGTAATGCACACCAACGAGCATCAGGCAGGAATCCCTCTCAGGTAATTTAATGTATTTGATTCAGAATGGCCAGCAAACTGGGAAATGTATCTTATGGACACTATCAGCCTTCTAAAAGTCAACCACAGCATGAATGAGTGTAGATTATCTTAATAAATTCAAGTTAGAATTTGGAAATTAAGTTATGTACAAAGAAATGGGGAGTAAATAAGTCAGGTTTACAATTAAATCAAGATGTAACCTCCCACCCCAAAATCCAGACACTGGGCAAAGAGATTTCACCACAAAAACCAGAGGTGAATCACAATCCCTCCCTCGGTTCTCTTGCTATGACAAAAGCACTAAGCTCAGAAAATCCCGAATTTTGATGATCCCTGTACTGCCAGCTGCTCTTTAGGATGTCATGACTCAGTTTCCTTTTGGAGAAGAACAGGATATAGCAGGAGGTTATATTTAACCCAGATTCCGGATCCCTGAGCAGATAAAATCTGGATAAAAGGTCAGGGCGTTGTGTCAGTGACAGGACATCAGCCAGGGCTCCAGGCAGGAACGTGGGGCTGTTCTGCCCCCAGCACAGGGCACGGGCTCTGTTCCAGCTGCACAGCTCCTGCTCTGCCCACGGGGCTGGGAGAGACCCCAGACACCCAAATGACCCCAGCCCTGGTGCTCGGAACAGCGAGGGACAGCTCCTGTGGCCCTCTCCATTTCTAGCACCACCACTCTGCCCTCTGGGAGGACAAAGCAAGCCCTGACACATCCCCCAGCACCTGACATCCCCCAGCACCTGACATCCCCCAGCACCTGACATCCCCCAGCGCCTGTTCCCGTGTTGAAACGAACGCCCAGAGATGATGGAGAGCGCCAGGAAGTGCAAGTGAGCTCCATTCTTAAGATGCCCTTGAAAATGAGATGAAAAACACGGTTCCAACAATCAAGCACTGTCATATTTATTAATCTTCCAAGCAGCAGATTCCTTCCCCCTGGCAACAGGGAGCGGAGGGGATGTGCTGCTGGATTGCAGGCCTGGCTCTGGAACACAAACCAGCAGCTCCTGAAGGCACCTGCAGATGGTTTGGGTTGTGCTGGAGGTCAGAGTTTCACTTCCATCCCACACAGAAACAGCTCTGGAGCCAGGCCAGGGCAAAGAGCTGTGGTGGTGTTTTTTGGGATCAGCAGCACAGTAAGGGCTTAACAGATAAAAATATTCCACGTGAAGGCAGAGAGACGGCAGATCAAGAAGCACATGGCAGTTCAACAAACCCCAGAACGATATTGTAAAGGAAACAGCAACTGCTCTGGCAGCTGGGCAAAGATCAACATCAGGGAAAGCAGGGAAATCACCCATTTTGAAGCCAAGGTCACTGACAGGATTTATAGATTTATCCCTGAAGAGCCTTTGCTGAACATGAAATGCTGAAATAATTTTTTTTTAATCTCTCCCCCCGCCCCTTTGGGCTCCCTCATTTGCTGGAGGCTTTTAAAATTCATTCCTTTTCACAGCTGGTTAAACAATGGAATCTTTTGGCAAACTAAAAGGACAGAATTGATTGCCCTACACAAACTTTTCTGCACGTATAATTGATTTTTAATTCACTGCCTTATTTCCAAAAGGACTTGACAATAAACTCAGTGCTGTATGTGCAGTATTGATCCCTTTCAATAAGGGCTTGGATCAAAGACTGATGCAAGTTAATCACAAACAAAAGATTGTTATCTTTCATCTAGGAACCCGTGTTTAAACTAAATTCCCCTTTCTGAGCTGTAATACACCTTGTATTTTCTAGCTGTACTGCACCTCAGCATTCTGTAAACCTGCCAACTACTCAGTAACTATAATTTTATGCAACCTTTAAATAACAACTTTTTCCCCCAAGCAGAATAATTTCATCCTTCATTGGTCACTTTTGACTGTGAGGGCTGATGGTTCTTTTCCACTCTGAGTTCTTAGAATAAGACACAGAAAAGACCTTCCCACATGTGCTTAAAACTAAAATCTTATTTATTCTTAAAACACAGGTTCTACAAGGCCACAGCAATTTTTTTTTTATCTCAGTGCTCAGCTAAGTTTCAACTGTTACTGATTAACACACTTGCAAATGTGGCTGGATTGCTAAATTCCAGAAAATGTTCATTTAATGGGACTGTCACTCCACTGGGAAGCTGCAATGTTTACTTTTTTGTGGGTAAAACAATAAAACTAAGCAGTAACTGGTGTCTTAACCTCCAAGCCCTCTCCAGGAGTCTGCCCTGCAATGCTGCTCAGCTTTTCCAATATCCCTTGATGATTTTTTTTCCACTCGACTATTCCAGAGGCTCTGTTTCAATCTGGCTCTGAATTTCATTTTCTATAGCTTCCACGTAATCAGTAAATAAAATTCATGGTATTTTTGTTCCAGTAAGCAGCTCTGTCTCCCAGCATATCTGAAGAGCCCTGGCTTCAAAGGAGGGAGCCATGAGAACAATGTTTTCATGAGCACACACTCCAGAAAGGGCGGCTGGGAGACATCTGAAGATGATTCCAGGCAAAGAAGCCAAGCAAATAAGTCTGTGGGTTTTGCATAAGTAATTCCTTGACCTGCCACGCTGGATTACAAACACTTGCAAACATATTAGGAAAGTAGTTTGCTGTATCTTGTCCTTTTTGGCAGAAGGATCTCCACTTGTATTTCACGATAAATGGGTTCAAGCTGAAGGCAGGTGTGGATATTTTAAAATTTATGAACTTGTAAATCGATGTGCACGGCCAATTAAGATTTAGCACCAGCATGGATTAACTACCCCTGCACATAAATTGAGGAGGCTCTTTGAGTGGAGGCTGTTTACCTCAACTACTTGACATAAGAGTGATGTAAAATATTTAAAAGGCAGACTATTTCAAGATAAAAGGCAGTTATCAGGGATGTCATGGGGTGGCATTGACAGTTCTGCACAGAGATGCACACGTGAAAAACCTTCATAAGGAACACTTGGCAACTTCCTTTAGAGAATTTAACATGGATGGAACAAAGTGCAGAGGAAAAGGGAGGAACTGCCCAATAAAGAATGTCAAAGCACTGCTTCACCCAGATCTCCTTTAACTTTGGAAGCTCCAAAGGTGCCTCAATTAAGCCTCACCAGTGCTGTTCGTAATCAACATCTGAATGTTAATCAGGAGCACGGTTCCATGCAGGAGAGCATCCCTGTGCAATAAACTGCAGCAGAGCAGCAGCAAACTCTGCCTGTAGCAAGCATGCATAAGTAAACAGAATTAATAACTACCCAAGTGTGGACGGGTGACTTAATCTGTTTCGATTAGATGCAGCTCAGCCCCAGGCCTTTGTGGTATTTAAAATGTGTTCATCATGTTTAATTAAAAACCTAATAAACTGCAGGTTCCTTTAGTACTGATTCCTATTTCTCTCTCCTGTAAGCCCTATTGATTTCATTAGAACTTTTGATAAAGAGAGAGGAAAAAGCACATTTTGAAGAGATAAAAATGTGAGGTGGAATGGGGGCTGTTGGGTGAGGAACAGTCAGAACCTGCTCCTCTCCTTCCACATCTCCAGTACATGAAGCACTCCAGAAGAGAAAACCTTTTCACTGGGTTACCAAAACTAAAGAAGTCCACTGTACCCTGTATAAATTACAGCTCTTTGATAGTGATCTGAAGTGGGAGCTCATTTTTGGACCCGGAGCAAGTGCAGGGTCAGAATTGCACTGAGCACCACAGAGGTATAAAAGCAATTTCACAGAGAAGATTTTGTCCCAAGACATGTGGAAATTTTATAAGGACAACTCATCCTGAGAGATGTCCCCACTGAAACCACAGCAGGGAACGTGGATGTTCAGGTTAACCTCAGCTGAAGTTCCTGATCCTGGTTCCAGATCTGGGATCTGTGGAAAGGACCCAACTCTATCACCAGAGGAAACAGAGGCACTGTCAAATTCAGCTCATGGTTCCAAACTCCCCTCCCACGGCAGCTGTGAGGTATTCCCGGGTGGAGGAGAACAGAGCAGCACCATTCCATCCCTGGGGGCATTTCTGACTGCCTGCATCCACAGTGCCTCACCTGGCAAAGGGACATTTCCTGAGGTGACCATGAGCTGCAGAGCACTGCTCTGACATCCTGTGCTGGGTTTGAGTGCAGATTTAAACCTCGAAGAGGTATCAGTTGTATCCAAACAACTTTGCTCCTGGCTTCTCCCCAAATAATCCCCCTCCTCCCTCCTGCTTTCCAGGGAAACTGCAGCCCCTCAGCACCAGGCAGTGTGTGCCCAGAACAGGCCTCAATCAGCCATTAAATGTGACAATTGCTCCAACTTGCCCACAGAAGTGAATTCATGAGCATTAAAAGAGAAACCGAGCCCTGCCCATCAAAGCTCTGCTGGAAATTGATGTTGTCAGGTGGGGAAGGAGCCTTTACAAACAGGAAACAGCTGCTCAGAGCTGCCTGTGCACACATCAGTGCACCAGGTTCTTCAGCCACTCTCACAGGCAGCGTGCAAGGCTGGGGCTCACTCTGTGCCTCTAAATTTACATACTGGGATAAAAAAAGGTTTAAAAATAGCCACAGGTTCAGAGACACGAGGGAGACAACAAACCTCCATCTTCATATTTACACAGCCCTCATGTAATTCAATCAGTGGCCAATTTTACCCTCTGTTTAATACCATCTAAACATCTGCAACCACATCAGCAGCAGTAAAAATAACACAACTCCCATCCTTGGTTTTAATCAGGTCTGGTGCTGCCAAGCAGCTCCTACCTCACAGTTTGGTCACAGGCAGCAGAGCTGTTCTAATGAGAAACAAAGGCTTTGTCTTTGGGCAGCTGAGAGTCCATGAAAGAAGTTTAAAACATGGTACTACTACTACTATTATTATTATTATTATTATTCAGGTTAATTGACCAAAGCTCTGTATCTGGTGTGGGATCTGCTTATTTATCCAATTGCAAAACTTAAGTAGACATTTCCTGGGCTGCAAGAAAAGATGAATTACAAGTCCAGCTCAAGTAAGGACAGGGATTGGACCTGGTCTGTCTCTCAGGGATTATGAGCCCACAGCACCACTGGAGGCTCCAGCACTCACCACCCCGAGATGAAGGGGCACACACAGCTAAGGCTCTCACCACAATTTAATTGTTTTGGCCAGACTTAGGGTTTGAAACGTCAGAATTTTCTGACAAATACTTCCTTGCAGAATTCCTACAGCAGCTGTAGCACCCTGTGGGTCAGGCAGAGCTCTCCTCAGTTTCACAGAGGCAGCAATGAGGAAACTTCCCTTGCAAGTTTCCAAAATGCTCCAAAGGCAGCAGAGCTGCTTCAGGCTGGAGCTGTCTGCAGGGCCCGACAGGCTCTGAGGCTGTGCAGGTGGAGCTCTGCTGGCTATAAATAAGAGCACAGTTTGATCTTTGGCTCTGCCCGGGCTGGAGGGCTGCCAAGTGTTTCTGGAAACTTGGATGGAGCAGAAACATGATAAAATGAGCTGGGGCCGACAATGATTTATAGAGTCAGTGATCATTACTCTGTGCTCACAGGCTGCACTTCTGCAGTAATGCCTCACTTTTCCATAAACTTTGTCTTTGCCATTGGTCAGGCTCAATTCTCTCTCCTTTAACAGGGGTTGATCATCAACACCCCCGAGTGCAGCAGCTCGGGGCAGCTGATGAAAAAAATGAGGAGAGGGGAAAAAAAGCTACACAGGGAAAAAAAGACACAATTTACTCCTGGATGTATGCAGAGAGCAGAGCTGAAGCAATCTCAACCCAAACTTACCAAACACAGGGCAGAGCACTCCAAGGATTGGTTCCAGCAGTCAGTTCCCTACACAAACCTCCCTTTAGTGACAAGATAAGTGCAGACCTTATCAGGAAAGCCTGTCCCAGGCTCTGTGCTCACGCCCTGGCATCGCTGCCAGCCCAGCACAGGATCCTCCCTCCTCCCTCCCTGGCTCCAGGCAGCCACAAAGGTTCTTTGTTGGGCCTGGAACCAGCCCCAAACAGGGGCTCAGGGCTGGCCCAGCCCTCCTCAAGCTCCTGCAGAAAGGTTTAAATAAGGAGAGAGCAGAGCACACATCATTCACTGCAAGTACTCCTGAAAGCCTTGCAGAGAACCTACAGCTTAAAAAACCTCTCCAGCCATTGCCTGAATAATTAAAACCACTAAGAGACCATCAAAGTTTCCTCCATTAATCAGTTCTATTTTCTAACACCACTGGCTTTATAAGTAGCTTAACAAGATCACGTTTTTATTTTTGTTTGCTTCTTTAAACACTTCACCAATTAACCAGCTTAGAAACTGACCCACTCAAGGCAAAAAAAAAAAATCAACCAAACTTTCCTCCTGTCACTTTTCCATGAGCAATTCTGTCTTGCACTGGATCAGATTTTTTCATTTACACACCCATGTATTTTCATTTATATACCCAGGTATGTGCAGTTTTATTTACACACCCACCCTCTTCTTGCTCATAAAGATAACCTCTTCAGGAAAAAAAAAAACAAACCATAAAAAAGCAAGAGAAGCAACGTGAACTCTAAAGGCTGGAGGAGATAAATCATTTCCTACCACTTCATCTTCAGTCCAACACTTCTCAATCAGCTTTGGCACAGGTTTCTTCACCAAGCGCTGCAGGGCTTTTCCAGCATCGTAGTTACTTTCATGTAGCTGAAAAATAAAGAAGACAAATAGATCATTCAAAGGAATTAGCAGTGATCTGATATTGGAGAGAAAAAAAAACACTATAGGGAGCCACATGAGATGTTCTCTGCCTAATTATTTTTCCTGTTGATGTATGAAGTGAAATTTAACCAACCTGAAGGGTAACTGAAGTTTTATCAGCAGAAGAAGCAGCATTAAACCAAGCAGGCATTCCCCTTCCTTCCTAAACCTGGCCCAGGTAATGTTTAAGCCAAAACACTGCTCCCTTCTACTCACAGGGCTCCATGTGATGTCAGCCATGATAAAATAAAAGTTAACACATTATGGGTTATACTTCACACAAATTGGCTCAAATCTCCTGTCGTCAGCAGAACAGATCTGAACTGCTGAAGGTGCTCTTCCCCCTCCAGAGTTACTGCAGCTTTCATTAGTTTTGAATACTTAGGGGAGTTTTAAAGGAAAAAAAAGTACTTCTAAAAATAAAAGGTCACTCCTGGGCACAGACCTCTGCTGTTACCTGCAGGGTGTTTTTAGAACAAACACAAATGTTCCTTAACTGGCAGCCTGAACTTTTTTCTTCCTCACCGACAAACTAAAACACCAATACAAGCAGGGTGTTTCTGCAGTGAGACAAATGCTTCAAGAACAGAAGGTGGAAAAGAAAGAAAACTAAGCCAGAGTGGTTTTCCATTAATTTTCAGCTTGCATTTGGCACCTCGGAGCAGGTCACAGGCACTGCGTGCAGTGATGCAGGGCAACCAAAGACAACAATGCTCCAACTTCCAGAGGTTCATTTCCCTGGTCCCTGCTCCCACCCTGGCTGTGGGAGGTGCCAGCACAGCAGAGCCACCAGCAGCAGCCCTGCCTGTCCCTGCCTGCCACGGGAGCATCCCCTGGGCACAGCTCCTGCTTCCAGCCCTGGAACTCCCTGGGCACACCAGGGCAGGGGTATAAACCTGGCCTGAAGGGGAGCAGGGGCCTCGGCCCCCCTAACCCAAGCCCTGAGCTCAGCCTGCAGTGCCAGCCCTCACTGCTCTGCTCAAACACCAAAATTGCCTGAAAAAAAGAAAAAAACAACCTAAAAAAAAAATTAGCTCTGAGCCTCCTGTGGTATGCAGTGCCTACTTACAGGCATGAAAATAAGATGTTGCCTTTTCTGCTGGGTACACATTAATTTCCCTCCTTGTTTGCACTCCAGCACTGGGAACAAATCCATCTCAAAGAAAAAAGCACTGTTTGTTTTGCCAGCTCACCTTGCAAATGCTTCTTTTCTGTGCGTGCCACTACCTAGAAGATTTTTCACTTAGGAAATGTGACAGTGCTGAGGAGAATGGTGCTTCTGTTTCCCTCCCCCTCTGCTCCCTGCCCAAAACATGAGGAATGCCAAAGCCTCTTTGTAACTTGGAGGGCATCTTTATTTTGCCTCAAGGACAACACGTGTTTTTCCCTGGCAGCCCCATTGCCCGAGCAGCTCAATCTGCAAAAAAAATAAACCAGACAAGCCCAGAAAGAACAGCCTGGCCTGACAGACCACTGCTCCAGAAAAATGAAAGTTTACAGGCCAGCAAGGCTGTCCCAGACCAGCAACAGAAAATATGAGCATTAACTTTTAACCAATTACATGAATAGCAATCCCAAACCCCATCAGCACAGACGTGACAGAAGAGCCATGGAACAGAGAAGAACCATGTGAAAACATGATACAGGCTTGGAGTCTCCAGAAAAATGTTACTTTTAGCAGGTTGGAGGGGGAAAAATGTTTTATAAATGCCAGGAGTAGGATACTGCAGCAGAAAGGAAAAATATTTTCTCTAAGTGCTGGAGTTAAATTTACATGTTCCAGTCTGGCTCATTCTCTGCTTTTTACTTTCAGACATTTAATCTATCTGAGCACTTCACTGGCAAGATTCAAAGATACAAATAACAGCTAATGATGACTGCCTCTGGTTTCATTAACTTCTGCTTGAACTTCTCCAGGTATTTCTGTAAACACTGGATCATTGTCCAGTCAGCCACAGAATCTCCATCTTTAGCATTAACTCTGCCACCCAAATTTGGCACCACTGTGACATTTTATCAACTGCAACAAAGGGAACCACCATAAACATACCTGAAAACAGAAAATACAGCAACTTCTGCATCACTGGACAGGATTAAAGAAAAAGTCTGAATGTGCACATGTCCAAAAGCCTCCTTTACACTGCTGTTACAGGGATTTTACCACCAAGGCTGCACATTCCCACAAGGTTCCCAGCTCCTACTCCAGCCCCTGAGCAGAGCTGCCATTTCTGTCTGGGTGATGCTGCAAATAAATTCTCCTTTGGCATGGCTCAGCTGTCAGGCACCTCCAGTCTGTAATGAACCCATGAATTACATCTTGCAGCTCTGACATCTCTGGGCTTGCTCATCAAAATATTGTTCTTCAATTGTAATTTATAACTTAATTTAAATGTCCCTTTCCTGTGACCTTTTTAGAGCAGAGTGGCATTGCATCTGGCAGCTCCTGCTCCAGCAAGGCTTCCTTTGGCAATTACAGCCATTATGATCTCCCTTGAAAAGCCCAGCTCAGTGAGGCTGCATCCAGGACTCAGGATTAAATAATTGCAGTCCATTAAGAACACTGAGATCCCAGAGCCTTTTTCTCCAAGGAAAAATTGCTGCTATCTCATGAGAGTTTTACTGAACTGCTTCAAAATCACCAACCCAGCCTGGTTTGGGTTGGACCTTAAAGCAGAAGCCAAACTCACTCTCATGGGGCTGCAGCATGCCCAGCATTGGTAACACAGCACTGGAATTCCAGAGTTCTCTAGGTTCCAGAGCTGGCTTTTCCCTGGGATGATGACTTGTTCTGGACAAATCACGTCCCAAGACGAGGGAGAAGAAAAAAGACAAGGAAAATGAGAAGCAGGATGGGGATTGCTGCCATGTGCCTTGAGCAGCTCCATCTTTGGGTGTAGTAGCTCCCACCCAACACCCAATTTAATACAAAATGTCACTCAGGCCACTTCTTTCAGTAGCAGAGCTGACAAATTTCAGTGGGCTGTGGATATTCTTTATAGCTATGGACATCCTTGCCCTACTATGAAAATGGAAAATGCTCCTTTTAATTTTTATCATCCATTTCTAAAACCCAGCGAGACAAGAGCCCCAAGTGCCCTTTAGGATATTATTTGGGTATCAGACAAAATCAAACAAAAAAACCCCAACTCCCATCTCTTCCCCCCAGTTCTAATCTATTTTAAGCATCTCAATAGCGATGCTGTTGCTGAAGATTAAAAAACCTGATTTTTGTGGTGCAGCCACTGCCAGGGAGCTGCCAAACAGCTGTGGGGCAATGCAGGCACAGCCAGTGCTCCACACACAGCCAGGGCAAGAACTTGCCAACTACCTGCAAAACTTACAACAGCCCTTTAAAATCACCTTTCAAAAAATAGGAATATTTTGCATATTCCCCCAAAATTGTAGAAGCAACCACAGCAGTCAGTTTTGCCCCCTTTTTATCTGCCTGTTTCAACATTTTCTGTAAAAGGACTTCCTGACTCATCTGAGAAATGAAGTGCTGAAGTTTCTCCCTGGGAGCGAGGATGAGGATGAATGGAAAGCCCAAGTGGCAGAATTGCACTGAGGAGGCTCCAGGCCTGGCAGGCCTGGGCAGGGAGCCTGGCCTGCAGTGCTGCCCTGCCTCGTGTGAACCAGCACAGCAGCTGCTCATTAATGCTCATCCACAAGCAAAACTAGTAATAAGAAGAAATGCTAACATATATTTAAATAATTTTTTTTTATGCTTTCAACCTTGTCTGTAGTTAATGAACAAGAAAATCTGGTCTAAGGGCAAGTTAAAGCAGGGAGTAATTTGTCTGGGTGACATCTTAGTTAGAAGTGCATTTCCTTGCGCTGAGATTACACTGTCATGTTTGTCACTCATAATGACACGTTCCCATGCAGCAGAGTTATGAGAAGGCTCAACAACACTATTAGTAAAGAGAGATTTACACAATATTAGCATATCATTGTTTGGCCTCTCCTCCATGTAGTACTACACCAGCTTAAGTGGTGCAATTTTTTCCCCTTATGAGGATAAGTAGGAGTGGCTGGCTCCGATTTCCCCAGCAAAAACATGACCAAAACCTCAGAGATTCGTGTTCCACACCAAGTTTGCACCCTGCCAGCCCCAGTGCCTGCTCCAGCGTTTGCTGTTCCACAGAACACCAGGCAAGGCTGACCACTGGGAATGAATTATTCCTCAGTAACTCTGTCAAACCTGAGCACAAAGCAGTGAATTAACTCCTGCCTGACCTGGCATCTCTGGGAACAGCACTGCAGAACCTCTGACCAGCAGGCACAGGTCAAAAGGATAAAAGAGGTCATGAGCTTCTGGCTTTGCACTGGTATGGACACAGAAAGGATCTTAAACCACATCTGATACTAAATCAGAGCCTGGAGGGCAAAGAGGAGGGAAGGAGGGAGGGGAAGGAACTACTCCAGGATTTCCCCCAGCTCTCCCTCCTCATCACTGCCAGCAGCAGCTACAAGGTTTGTGCTCAATATCCACCTTGTTCCATCCTTCCCTGGACTGTCAGATCTGGCATCACCTTCCCCTCACAGAGCAGGATGAGCTTTCTGAGGTCATTTTTTCACCATTATTATGGTGAAAGACCTGCAGGAGCTGCTGTGTCCTCCTCCACCCCTCCCAGTGCAACACCAGCACCCATCAGGAGGGCAGCAAACTCCAAATGAAAAGTTTATTTCCTTCCTAAGGGTTACAGTGACAAATGTGACAGTAAACCCCAACAGCCAAACAAAGGAACAGGAGCTGGAATCCACCTGGAATGTTGAGTGAATAATCATTTCATTGAGCTGAGATATAAATAAATACATGTATGTGATGTCTGTATGTTGCACTGTGCCTTCCATGATCTTCATTTCTATCTGGCATAATTAACAATAAATCATTCTGGGGGCTTACAGCACCTGTTATTACATAAATAAAACAGCAGCAAAGGAGCTTGTCAAGACTGATTTATGTGAAGTGCTACTCTGAAGTTTATTGGATTTCCATAATAAGAAATCATACCACACCATTTTCTTTTACATTAATCTTCTGGGTTGCATATGATAATTTCTAAACAAAGACATAACTTAGTGCAGGTTAAGAGGCTCACGAATCATTTATCAGATAAATCTTATCCGTTTTAAATAGGTGGTGAACTGAAGATAAAAAATGGTACCATTCTGTCAGGACAACAAGTGACCTATCTCAACTGTTTAAAGTCAAACAAGCAGGGTCTCAGAAATAAGTCAAAGTTTCTTAAAATATCCCTGACAGAACTATTATTTATAAAGAAACGTTCTTCTAGAAAAATTCCAAGTGGACAAGGAAAGCACTTCCTAAAATAGACAAGCACTAGAAACACAAAGAAAAAAGGACCAGAAGAAAAAAACCAAAATATTTTGGGACTAATCTAATTTCAGAAGCAAGAACTCTACAAGTGCAACTGCAGATTCCTCGGGCTGCCAAGCGATTAAAGGGAGTAATTAAAGGAGATAGAGAAGCAGTGAAGCTAAATGAATTTTCTGCATTAGGCTTTTATTATAGATAAGGGGAAAGAAATTCCAATTCCAAAACCTCTTTAATGATTATTGACCTTAAAAGAAATTTGAGTCTCTGAGAAGGATGTCAGGGAACAACTCAGCCAGCTGCAGAGTGCTGAGGCACCAGCATCAGGTGGCCTCCACCCCAAGGGAAAGGAACACAAGGAACATTTTCCCTGTGAAGAAAATTTAACTCCAGTTAGAACTCCAGACAAGCTGGGCTCAATGGAAGGCCCAAGAGCCAGGTCAGAGGCAGCTGAGCAAGCCACAATTCCAGCTGGTGGTCCTGACCTGAGCAGCTTCCCAAAAACACTTACTGGGGTCACCTTCAAGGCACCACCCCCGAGTTCATCACTGAGTTTCTGCAGCTCAGAGTTAGGAAAATCAGCTGGGATTTGAAAGGAAGTTACTACCAAAAAATGTGATCCCAAAACCTGGCTTATGTGCTGAATATGTGATGCACTCCCTGCTTTAGGCAGCCCAGGAATGGCAGGAAGGCTGCTGGTGCCCACGGGCATCACTTACTGTGTTGAGGGCGTTGAGGGTGGTGTCGTCCCGGGAGGCAGCCACACATCCATCCTCTGTGGATCCCCCGTCACACATCCCTGCAAAGGCTGCCATGCTCCTGCAGGCAAGGGGGAAAGGGCTCAGTTCCTCAGCTGCTGCTGGGTGCACACATCGTGCAATACACAAATACTGCATTTACACCTTAAATCACCAATTTTGGGGCCTTGCGACACTGTGGAACAAGGACAGCAAAGCAGCACAAAACTGCAGAGCTGAGTCACCTCACACACGGAATAAATCCAGCATTAAAATCCAATCTAATTTGCTTTCATCAGTGAAAAGTCTGCACTGCCATAGGAGCAGAGCCTGATCAGGATTAGAGAAGCTGAAATCTGCAGACAGGAGAACGGAGTCTCAGCAGAGACAGCAAACTTTGTGCTGTCATCTTGGTTTTATTATGTCAGAAAACTGACTGAAATTGCAGATTCCCCAGTCTCTGAATTCTTGCCAGCTACAGGTAATTTACTGAGACGCTGAATTATTGGGAAGCCCACCAGTGAGTTTGCTGAACCCACCAGGCAAACCAGGGAAGAACTGAAATGCAAACTGGAGCTGCCACCAGGATTCCCTGAGCAGCTCCCCCCTTGTCACCCATCCCACACCACCCCAAGCCAGCACACTCTGCTGCCTTTGCACTTAACTCCCGAGGCACAGCTGATGGAAGGTGCTGTGCTGGCCCAAATCTGAGCGTTCTTGTCTCAAACTGAACACCTCGGTTCAGTTGGGCACCCACAACCCTGCACATTCCCACCCCAGCAGGCCACGGGCACAGCAGAGGGTGGCTGCACTCACCTGGCTGCCCTGAGGTACATCAGCAAGTCACAGTCGTTGACTCCTGGCATCCACACGAGCTCCTCGTGCTGTGTCACCGTGTCCCCGTCCGGGGAAGGGAACGGCTGCAGGTCAGGGAGCTTGGCCTGCAAAGCAACGAGTTCATACAGACATGGCACTTGTTCCTAGTGCCAGGAGGATACACAGGTACATCAGTTCTCTGGAATACTATGATCTGGTAGATGGAAGATGTTCAGACAACAGGTGGTAAAGAGATTTGTTCCAAGTTTCAGAACTCTGAGGACACTGAGGCATCAAGCCCCAATCCATTCCCTTTATCCAGCATTCCTTCTTCAGAAGGACAGTGATTTCCTGACAATTATTCAGGGCTAACACCACCTCAGCCCAATGCCTCTGCAGCCTTTCTGTACACAGAAACAGCAGAGCTGGAAAGGAAAGCAGTTTGTACTGCCCAGCCCCATGGTTTGGAAGCCCAGAGCTGATGGACAAATCCCCCTCAGACACAGCAGCTGCATTTGTCACAGGGATGTTGATCCAACTGCTGCCTGCCAGCCTGAAACCCTCACACAACACACTCCTGTGAAGGAAGGCAAGAAGGTACAGACCATATGTGTCCCGTTTTAAATCAGCAAGAAACCCTACACATTTGACACTAAGTTTAAAATTAAATGCTCAGTAAATCATTAGAACTCTAAAGAGAAACAAAGACATTTCCTGAAAGGGAGATAGCTCAGCGAAATGAACACTGCCTCTAAATAAGTATTACACTCTATCCAGAGACCCAATTAGCATCTTTAGTCATCTACTGCTCTGAGATGAGATAGCTGAGAGCCTCTTCAGAAACAGCTTTTAAGCCCTATAATTACCTCCTATACTTACAACGCTAAACGTATTTGAGAGGCAACATTTATACATAACCAGTAATTACAAGTCACAGGTTCAGATGTCTTTCATGTTCTGCTCTTTAATCTGTACTTTATTTTACTTCTTGCCTGGGAAAATGGATATGTCATTGAACTTCTCTTCTGGAAAGGGATAAGCCAGCATTGGGATTTCTGTGAGAGCAAGGCACTCCAGCAACCAGGGGGCTGCACAAGCCCATGTTCAGCCCCCTGTATCCTTGGAAAATGCTTAATTACTGCACTTACTCCCAGGAGCAGATTCCTCTTCATCACAGAACCCCTGAGGCTCAAGAAGATCTCCAAGATGATCAAGTCCAAGCTGTGACCCAGCCCCACCTTGTCCCCAGCCCAGAGCACTGAGTGTCCCGTCCAGGGGTGAGGACTCCAAACCTCCCTGGTTGTTATTTGTAGCCAGAAGAACATTCCTGGACCCACCATGCTCCCCCAGGGAGGTGAATCCTGAGAATCCTGCAGTCCTACAGAACATTTGTGTGCCCTCGTGTTCCTGCTGCTGTGCTGACACAGGCAGGAGCATTGCACTGAGGGAAAGCCAACCCAACACCTCTGACACCTGTACCATGCACAACGGAGGGAAACAAAGACATCAGAGTCATCAGAAAGCACTGATGGGACCTCAGGCTTTGGAATCTGCTGCTTTCACCTTGTGCTCACTGAGGGGGGCAAGCAGAGTGTCCACTTCCACTCCCTGAGCAGCACAGCCCCCGGGCAGAGGCCTCTCACACCTGCCCCAGGTGGCTCAGACAGAACAGGGAGCAGCAAACACCACCCTCAGCCTGACTCTGACCATGGCTACAACCAAGCCCTCCTGGGCCCAAACACAACACCTCACACTAATTAACAGGCTGGGAAAATCCTCTTGGAGATGACATTTGTCAGGAACAAGGATGAGTGAGAGAACAATGGAAGTCTAAACCATGAAGCAAGCAAGAATTAACAGTATTCTAAATCAATGGACCTTCTTCCTCCTTTCTTTCCCCATCCATAAATGCACATGGTAATTATACCTTACAGCAGGGTGACTAATGCCTGCCAAAATATTAGATGACAATTTGAGATGAAAGTTGTTTTGAAGGTATCATTTAAAGCACTCTTGTTATGACTACTGAAAAGAACACTACAGGTTTAATTGCCAAGGACTTTTTTCCTCTGAAGGCAAAACATCCTTAAGAATGTGACATCGGGTTCCATAAATATTTACTTTCACTAGTTCTTAAACAAGATTTTGAAGAGGGTCTGAATGAATATTCATCACTTGGATGCAAAAATCCAGCACTTGGACACTACAAAGTCAATTCCTCAGGAAAAGGAGAGGCCTCAGTTCCCAGTGACAGATCTGGCCCTATGAACCAGAGCAAGTTGTATGTTAATACCATTTAAGAACAGATTATTTCCAATGCTTATGAAGGATTTCTCTCAAATTAGAATTAACATACCAGGAACATCTAGAGTCTTAACCTTATTCTGCTTCCCAGTGTGTGAACACACTCAGCAGCTTTCTCAATTTCTATTTTAACAATCCAAATGACTTAAAGCACTTCTTTAACTTCCAGCAGTTACTCATATTCCTCCAATATTATTCAAGAGCTAACCCAATAGGACTTCTGCTACTAGAAATCATTAACATATCAACATCTGACACAGAAAAATCTCAGTAAGTGAGCTAAGGAATTCTAAAGAACTCACTAAAGTGAGTCATCTAAAGATGATTCTAAAAAACCCCATTGTATCTGAACACATGCAATTTTAAACAGCTGTCATCTGAACAGACCAAGAGGCAAAAGCATCTCTGGGTATTGGAATACAAACAAAACCCTTTACCTGGTGGCTGGGTCCAACTCTGATTTCACCCTGGGTACTGTTCAGCCTCCTAAAATACAAAGAAAAAACAGCAATGAGAAAGAATTGCAATTAATGAAATTCAGGAGCATATTCTGTCTTTTCTGTCATTGCATTTCCAATGCGAATGGAACAGAAGCAAGAAGAACACATTATTAAGAAAACAAGAGGAGATGCTCAGGTGTGGAAGGTGTCCCTTGGTGGGGCTGGGACAGTGCTACCCTCCTTGGAAACAAATCCACTCCAAATATGAGCCAAAAGCCTCCAGGAAACAATGAGAACACATCAGAATGTTTTCCTCCAATGCACACTTGTGCAAGACAACCTGACACTGTTTTCTTGTTATGCAAGGAAATGAGAGAACTAGGAAATCAATTTTCTATTTACAAAGTTATACATTAAATACCAGGTTACATTTTTTCAGCTACAAGGTGTCAGAATTCCTCCCTGTGAGGAGCAAAGGGAAAGCTGACAACAGAAAATGCTGATGCTCTTCCTTTCCTCCCAGAATTCATTTTAAGGCCATGCACATCCCTACTCATCAGTGTGAGTGAAGCTCACAACATTCCTGTGCCGTGTCTGCAGCTGCACCAGCAGGGTCTGTACCCACACTGAACACTGGGCTGGTTTCAGCTCGGATGGGAAAAACCAAATATCCCCCAGCTCCCAATTTCTTCAGCTGCACCACACTGAGTATGATGAACAAGGCATTTAAGAATCGAGGCTGGAGCATCCTGTAATTGCAAAGTTAAAAGCAAAGTTTGGGATGGGTCTTCTGCTCCCAACTCTTTCTGTGGGAACTCAGTGGGGCTCTCCAATCATTCCTCATGAAGCATGGACAGAAATGTTTCTGTCTTTCCCATCACCATTTCCTGAGTATATTCCCACCTCAAGGTGCTCCCTCCCCTGCCCAGAAGGTGAGGGCTGGGCTGAGCTGAGCTGCTGTGCAGGAAGCTCTGGCAGGCTGCTCAACATCCCACTGGGATTTGAAAAGGGCACAAAGCCCCTGGCTCCTCAAGGGCACACAATCTGCTCTGTAATTTTTACTGTTTCCACATCCCCAGTTTCAAATGGAAAGAAAAATTCTTGCTATGGAAACTAAAATGCAGTGCAGATTTGAAGTGAAATCATATTGGTGAGAGCAATTACAATAAGAATGGAATGGCATCCTGTGTTTATTCGATGGGAAAGGGAAAAAAGGAGCCAACACTGTATATGAAATGTGACACAAAAGAAACTGCTGTAACAAAGCAGTATCCATAGCAACAACAACTTAATATTTCAGTCCTCCTCAGCTGCAGTGGATTAAATATAATGACAAGATGTTCCCTTTGAAAAGTAACCTGTTGCCATGGCAACGTTGTGTTCTGCAAAGTAAACAGGGGCTGGTCAGAAAGGAGCTGGGAGCCAGCGCCGGAATATCAAAAAGGCAGGAGGCTTCTGTGGCAGAGCAGGGCAAAGCAGCACGCTCTGATCCACAGAGCCTTGTTCCACACAGCTCCAGGAGAGCAGAGAGGATGTTCAGCTCAATGCAGCTTTGTCCTCTCCCTTCTGAAGCAACAGGGGAGGTTGGAGGTTCAAGGCCAAAGGCAGCACCACTGAGACAAAGCAGTTCAGAGGTGAGGACGAGCAGGGACTGAGGCAGTACAGGCTGGTGCAGAGCTCTCATCTCCCAGCTCTAGGAAGGAGGAGAGAGGGAGGAAGGCTGGCACAGCAGTTCCTGCACGGTTTCCAATACAGGAACAAGCTTCACCCCCTCTGTGACCTGCCTTCTTCTTCACACCACTCACCAGTTCCACCAAGGCTGGCACAGCTGGCAGCTTTGCCCATGGGCACAGTGCGTGAAGGGTGGGAACATGGCACAGCAGAACAGCTCTGGGGATAGCCTGGGCTCAGGACTTGCTGGTACAGAATGCCCAGAGCCAGGCAAGATCCAAGGTTGGGAATTCACAGCAAAGCTCCCCCGAGGCTGGAGAAAATGGCAAAAGCCATTTGGGGATTTCTGCACAGCCCTGCCCTGTCCCTGATGTGAATCCCAGCCAGTTCCTTGCCCAGCATATCCAGGGAAAGCCTTTGCCACGAGGCTGACAGGTTTCTGATGGAACTACTCGGGCTGGATGCCCCAGTGGCCCCTCAGGGTCAGGGATCACCTGACAAGGTGCATCTCAGAAATGCTGCAGCTGCTCCTTTCGTGTTTCCCTTCTCACTGCCAGAGCTCAGCACCAGACCTGCTCTGCAGTAATGGCATGTTTTTCTCACTGCCTGGCACGGGGCTGAGGGAGGTGGCACTGCTGTAGCACCATGGAACCAGCTCTGCTCTCGTGCAGCTCCTTGCACCCAGCAGCAGCCAGGGTTTATTTGTTCTGCTGTGGTCACCATGCCCTCACTGCTCTCCCCACATGCTGCACTCCCACTGGCTCTCAGACAGCTCAAACCCCATGGAAATAACTCGGTGCTACCATTAAGTTTAAAAAAGCAACCCACAACAAAACCCCAAAACAAAACCAGAACCCAAACATCACACACAGGACAACATTCTGTGCTACCCACAGAACCACCCCGGGCACCACTGTCCCTGATTCTGCAGATTGAGGTGATCCCTAATTAAATTAGAGGGATGTTTCAGCAGAAGAAGGTTTTTAAACCAGCCAGTTCACTCAGCCACAAACCTCCTCTCAGTGTTTCTGACTCTCTTTGGAGCTCTCCAGAAAGGGTTTTCAAAGGCAACTTCCTAAACCCCATGGCCTGGCGTGACACAGGCACATGAGGGACACAAACCTCATGTGCAGAGGAAGTTTCAACCATCACAGTGCAGTGCCCTCAGCCTGAGCAGCTCCCAGCAGCCTGGAATGCAGCTGGAGCAGGGTCAGGGCATGGAACTGGCACCAGAGGTGGCACCAGGACAGGGCTCCTGTGCCATCCCCACCTGAGGACAGGCTGCTGGCTAAGGAAATGTCCAGAACCAGCTGGAGAAGGTCATTATTTCTATATAAAAAAAGATTAAAAGAGGAAAGACATCTTAAAGCCAGGATATGGAGGGGTTTCGGTTGTAGGTTTGTTTTTAATAAGCAATAACACTTACAAGGAACCTGACAAGATTTGGGGTTATTTATGAAGCCTGGTATCAACATCAGTGGCTTTTCTAAATAAAGCCAAGCCCCTGATAGATATATGCCTTACAGAACAGACTACAAACTGCAATCGTACACTTAACACTGATTAAGCAGTCATTATTAATGGCCAGATAATCAGCTACATCCACTGAGAGTGTCACACAGTAAAACTTCCACAGCAACACCTAGATACTTGTGATTTCTGTAAAATTAACAGAAACTCCCAAGAAAACTTTTTTAAAAAAAAAAGTCCTTTAATTCAAATAGCCCAATGCAAAAGACCCCTGCTCTTCAGAGGCAGTTCTAAAAACATCTGGCAAGGATCATTTTGTTCCATTTCTAGAGGGACAAAACGAGAGAGAACAAAATTACTCTGCTCCAACTTCAGAAGATTAAAAAACAGTTTATCAGGGCCTGAAAGTGACTGGCACTGCAGCCAAGAGCATCTGTTTATGGTCACTGTTGGGAGGCAGGACACTGAGCCAAGTGGATCCTTAATTTTAACCCAGAATTATCTTATGCATGTCATGCTCATACGCTGCACACTTCAAAATGTAAAAGGGACAAACACGTTCAGGCTACTCAAGCTTTTACCAAAAAAATCCCACAACTACCACAAACCTGATCTAAAGACCTCAGAGGAACAAGTTCCCTGATTTCACTTGTGTCTTAAACCTTCACTCTTTAAGCAAGATTTTAAAATTCATTTTATAGAAACACTGTCCTAATGCTCAGAAAATATTCTTTCCCCTTCTAAGTTGAAGCTTCATTTAAAACCTGTTTTTAACACTGTGTTGTAATTTTGTGTTCTGGGCAAAAAAATTCAATCTGTATTTCAGGCAAATGAACTTATAAAGGAAGGTTCTCAGTGCCTGCTCACTCCAAAGCAGGAATGGATAAACATGTACCAACTCCTGCACCTCCAGAGCAAGCTCCAGCCTGCTCCTGACTGCAGGGGCACCACGGGAAGGACGTGGAGGCTGCTCTGCACCCTGCTGCTGTCTGCACAAGGAAGCACTTGCACAAGCTCGAGGCAGACAGGAAAAGCTTTTTCAAGATAACATTATTTTTTCATCATGTTTATTGAGGAGGGGGAAAAAAAACCCTACAGAGAGCCCTCAGTGTTGTCCCCTACCCAAAAGGTGGGCCAGAGGTGACAGTGATTCAGCCAGGTTACCTCAAAGGATGGAAGTGTTCTCTCCACACAGGCATTACCTGTGTGGGGAACATTTTGCCATGGAGCACCTCTAACACTTTTTTACCTCCACACAAGGAAGATGCCAGCACTGCACATAAGTTCAAAAAAATTAATTACTGGGGCCCATTGCATAATGCAAGGGTTTTCATCTGGTTAGGTGTGATTTTAATAGAACCAGAGTGATGTTTCCAAGCAGCATTTACCCTGGTGAGTAAATGTGTAAATGAATCCAGCATGGAATGATGCTGTCTGAGTGTCTAAAATGGCCAGGCAGTGCCTCTGCACTTCCCAGAGCAAATATTCACTGTTAAAGCAGACTGAACACCACAGCAGCACCATTCCTTCAGCACAGCCCCAGCTCCTGTGCAGGACAGTGGAACTGGGCAGCAGCACAGCAGGGAACTCTTCCATAAAGCTTCATCAGATCAGAGGCAATAATGAACCTCTGGGGCTCTCAACTTGCTTGACAACACAGATCTCCAGCTTCCCTGAACAGCAAACACCAAGAGAAGCAACAGCTCATGTCAGAGGTGATAAGCATGAAGAATGGGAAGCATGAAAGGAGCTGGAAGGTATCCCTAGTTCCACCATACACCTGGAAACAAGCTCTAATTAAATCAAATTACATCCTAAAGAATTGGAAGGAAGGGGAAAGAGGTAATCTTACTGATTTATGCCTGGAAAAAAAACTGAAATGAAGGCAGAACAAAGGGAAGAGACTATTCTTCATCCAAAGGACAATATTCAAGCACTTCCCATGATACCTCTGCAATTTCTAACAGCTGTTTGGAGTGGCACTAACTCACCAGACCACCCAGCAGCAGTGCCTGAACTGGGAGAAACAGCTGGGCACCCAGCCAGGACAAACATCTCCCTTAGGAACGGGATAACAGCAGGAGCACAGCTCAGGCTGACCACGGAGGATGGGGCAGCTCAGAGCACTGCAGATCCTGCCAGCACCGAGACACCTCACAGCCTCCTCTGCTGCCTCCCAGGCTTTTCTTGGGCTGCTTTTTCTGGGGGAGGGCTGTGGGGTTTAGGGGGTTTCAGTGGCTGGGGGGAGCAGCGAGGTTGGGTTTCTATTTGTCTTGTTGCTTTTTCTTTTAAACCCCAGTGTACAGCCCTGTGCACCTACACACAAACCTGAGGAGCTGTTTGGTTATAAACTGGCTGCCCAAGCCCTTCTCTTCTGTCTAGAAGGGAACATTTAAAACCAATGTTAAGGACACAAGCTAAGCTGCCATATCCCTGTATTCCTGCAGAGCACTGATGGATTCCTGCACATATTCAAGCAGCTTCTTTATTAGGAATAAGAATGTGTCCAAAGCTCAGGCCTATGGAGACTCCTCTCTAAACTAAGAGGTGATCCAGCCAGACTGGAGTTCAAGGGAATTGAGTTCTGTCATCATTAGCAGGACTTTGCTTCAGCCAACAGCAAAAGTGACCAGTGATCCACAGGAAATAGCTGGGTTTGATTTTTTTAACGCTCTAGAGGTATAAAAGGAAATGGGAAAGGGAACGACACTTGGGGGAAGATACAGACATGAACATGGCATTGACATGGGCAGAACTCTGAAGGTCTATTCATCACTCATTCCTCAGCTTCTGACAAGAATCATGGCTGGACTGGGTTCAAAGGGACCTTAAAGACCATCTTGTTCCACCCCCTGCCATGGGCAGGGACACTTTCTACTATCCCAGGGTGCTCCAAGCCCCATCCAGCCTGGCCTTGGACACTTTCAGGGATGAAGCTGCAAGCACAGCTGCTCTGGGCAACCTGTGCCAGAGCCTCACCACCCTCACCACAGAAGATCTCTTCCTAATTTCTCATCTCAATCTGTGCTCCATTCGTCTGAAGCTGTTCCCCCTTGTCCTGTCACTCTGTGTCCATGGGAGAAGTCGCTGTCCCTCTGCCTCCAAGCCCCAGTGACACAGCAACTGCCAGGTGAGTGACAACGTGTGCAGGGCTAAGGGCCAGCCTCCTGCTCTCAAGTTCCAGAGATGTCACTGTGAGCAGCACACACAATCCTGTCCCCTTTCAATCCAAACGCTGCAGGAACTCCCAAACAAGTTCCCCTGACTGAAGCACCTCCCCAGCCCTAAAGCAGGACAGCCCCGCTCTGCACAAGGACAGGCCCCTGTGAATGACAACAGGCTGCACAACTGTGTTTTCCAACACACCCGAGTCCTCTCACACCCATCTATATTTAGCAGTGACACTGCTGGCTGTCCCACAAGGACCTCAGAGACCAAGCCCTGCACTTTAGCCCACCAGCCCAGCCTGACAAGCCTCTGGTGCTGCCTGCACAGCTCTCGCTGAGCTGCTCTGCTGCACGAGGCAGCACTGCTGCGGTCCAGATGCACCAGCGTTATCTGCGTGTGGCTGACAGCAAACACAGCCACGGCAGCTCCTTCTGCCTCGCACCTGGGCAAGTGTCAGCGGGATCAGCGCCCTCCATCACCGGGAGAACCACCCATCCTCGGAGCAACCAATGGCTGCTGATGCACGACCCTCCTCTGGCATCACCCAAACAGGCCCAAACATTCCCTGAGTGCGCTCCTGCAGCGCCTGCAGGGAGCCTCTGCAGCTGCCCAGACCTGCATGCACACAGCTCCGCTGAAAGCCCCCAAACCCACCCCCGTTCCTCCCCGTGCCCCCCTCGGCAGGCACAGCCCCTGGCAATGCCCTCCTGCTCTGGGAGCAGCTGCTGCCGTGCTGGCAGGGCTCTGAGGAACATGCAACAGCAATGAAATGATCTCATAAACATTGCAGAAGTCACGAACAACAGCAAAAATCACCATGGTTTCGGGGAGGCCGGAGTGATGTAGCCTACCTGCAGGGGCTGAATGGATCATCCATGACTATGACAGGCGCTTGTGGGTTGGGATGGATTGCTGAGCCCTCTATTACCAGCTCAAACTCTGCCTTTTCCACTCTACCAACTCAAAATGGAGGCACATGCGGGCTGGGAGACCTCGCCGAGCCTGCACTGAGCTTGTGCTGTGACCTAAGCCCGCACGCAGAACGCAGAAACTTCGCCCTCGGACCGGCGGCACTGAGCATGTGCTGTGACCCTCCCTCAGCCCTCCCTCAGCCCTGCCTCCCTCAGCCCTGCCTCCGGAACCGCTCCGCGGGCTCCCCGCTCCGCCAGCAAATACAGCTGGGATCCGCTGAGAAATACAGCCGGCATCCGCAAACACAGCCCTCAACCCCGGCGGGGGACCCGCCGGTACAGCCGGGCTCCCCACGCCATCGGTCCCAGCCGGGACTCCGCAGACGCAGCCGGGCTCCCCTGGCAATCCCTGCTCTGTAAACACAGCCATCAGCCCCGGCCGGGACTCCGCCAATGCAGCCGGCAGCAGCCGAGCCCTCCCCGGCCGCGGGAGGGGATGGAGGCACGGGGGGATGAGGGAGGGATGAGGGAGGGACGAGGGAGGGACGAGGGAAGGATGAGGGAGGGATGCGGGGCCTCGGCTGGGGGATCCCTCACGGCCAACGCGCCCAGCCCGGCCCGGCCCCTGCGCTGCTCCGGGTGCGATCCAAGCACCAACCCCAAAGCTTTGCTTCTCCCGCTGCTGAAAATCGCCTTCGTTCCAAGGCTCCGAGGGTGTCAGGTGCTAAAGCTCCACGTGTGGACGCACAGTTTCCGTGCCGGGAAGCTGTCCCAGAACACTCGTGCTCTGCTGTCGCTGCTGCAGTGCACTGAAGCATTTCAGGGATATTAACTCTCACAGCCAGCACGTGTGAACGCAGCGTGAACCCCCGAGGAGCCAGGCCTGAACTTCTGCACCAGCCTTCATCCCTGACCTCCCTGTTTATCAGGTAACTTTCAAACACGCTCTTGGGTACCATTTACATGAAGGTAACATCCCTTCCCCTGCAGCACACAAGGCTTTGATTAGGATACATCCCTCTATTTTCCAGCAGCTGAGATCCCTCCATCTACCATGACGCTAAAGAAAGATAAAAAGTTTCCCAAATTTTGAAAGACAGAGTAAGCAAAGCAGATCAGGCCACAAAACAAACCTTCATCTTCTCTTACAATAATCCAGTGAGAAATTTTCATTGTAGCACAGGTGGATACACAATTTCCTTGTTGCTTATTCTCTGTTACCTCCCACCCCCTGCTTGGGAACCTTCACCAAAAGCCTGGTGCCTTCAATGATCATTTAATGACCATAATCATTTAATTGTTTGGTAAACTGAGTGGCTCTGCTGAAACGATCTAAAGCCATTCCCTAAGATACAGAACTCAAATCACTTAGCCCACAACATCCCCCAACAAGAATACTCCAGAAGATTAAAAATAAAGGAAAAACAAATGTTGTGCAACTGAAACACAGACAAACACTTCCCAAAACCTCCATTCCGAAATTCACCCAAGCCTTGAATGTTTGCCATTATTTTTTTCTACAACACCAACCAATGTTTGGGAGGAGGAATTTTGATCCACAGCCATGAAACTCTTTTGTAGAATAATACCTGGTAATTTCTAGTTCCAAGAAAAAATCCAGCAGCTTTAATCTATGTATACTTAGAGATGTCAGTGCCAGCCCTCACTTAGCTCCTCTCTCTGAACCTTCCCTGTTCCAAGACAAAATACAGGCTTGAAGAGCTGGAATCAGGAAAAAAAACCTAGCTGCATCCAAATGAAGAAAAACCTACTTTTCAGAGCTGGCTAGCCTGAGTAATTAGCTAATCACTGAGTGCTCTGCTTTGTCATTTCATTGATCTTTTCAGGCTCAGTCATTCTCTAATAGCTGGAAGAATTAACAACTCCTTCTACTCAGAAAGTGGGTTTAAAACCACACTGACAGCAACAAAAATGGCATTTCAGATGAGAAATCACCCATTAGCCACCAATACAAGCACTCCAACCCAAAATTCATTGAAGTACAGTGACAAACACAGGGCTCAAGGAGGGTGCTGAATATCAGAGAGGGGCACCATGAAAACTTCATAAATGCCTTCCCTCGGTGGACTGCTCAAAAGAAAATACACCAGTGATACTCCAAAAGCATTTTAACACATGGTGTTTGAATTTGGGATATTCCCAGGGCTCAGCACCATCCACCTGCAGCGAGATTGGCTCCCAGAGACTGAGGGGAAGTGCCCGAGTGAGGCAACTCCACCAGCCCAGTCCCTTTTGGCCACAAAGACAGGTTAAGACACTTCAGAAAAAGGTACAGGAAACCTCATAAATAGGCAATTACATAATAAATAACCACACAGGGAGTTCCTTCCTAACTGCAAGCAGTTAGTGGCTGGCAATGCCCTGAAGCACAAAGAATCAGATCTGCATTAGAAACAGTTAATCTACCATGTAACAATTCAAATATTTATTATTTATATGCTTATCTAATCCCCAATTCAAATGAGACTTTTCTCCACCATATCTCTGGAAATCAAGGTCCATAGCTGATTGTTCTGCTGAAAGGAACAATCACCTTCCAGTGGGCACAGACCTAGGCCAATTTATTCACCTTTCACTGGAGTGCTCATGGAAATATCCCCCCTGAACAACAAACTCCTCAAGGCTGGCCCTTGTGAGGCATTTTCTGGGTTTAGAAAATCCCATACATGGAGGAAGTGTTGTGTTTAGAGCCAGAAAATAACACAGCTACAGCCTGGTCTGAGCTGCGCTTTCCAAACTGAACAAACCCCAGGCAGACTGAAGAGAATGCTGCACACATCTTCCTCAAATACAAACTTATTCCCAAAAAAGTTCTTTCTGTACCTCTCATTTGTTCTAGGCCAGCAAAGCATAAACCAGCAATTCCTGCTATGGGACTCTGGCATGACTATTTACACATGAAAGCAAGAATTTCCACACTGCTGACTAGAAGATGCAAATGATTTTTAGAAGTATTTTCAGGGGTGTACATTCAACCAACAAGACAGGAAAGAATTCCTGATAAAATCTGCAACCTTTAAAAAACTTCCATATTTCCAAGAAGCTGTTTAGAAGCAGCACATTATTTACCCAGAGATGCACCTGGATGTCAGGACTCACTGCACAATTGTATTTTGTACTCTGATTTTTCTCCTGTACAAACACACACTCAGAAAGATGCAGCTTCTCCCTTGCATCCCTTCCACCCCATCCTCCTACCAGCTGGATTTCAACCTTTCTTCCCTTGAGTAATTTTCATAGAATTAAGGTTGAAAAAGACCTCCAAGCTCATCAAGTCCAACCTTTGAGTGAACACCAGCTCAGGTCAGTGGTGAAGTAGAGTTTAAAAGCCATTTTCACTTACCTTGTCTCTGGATTATAGCCCAGGATGTAGAAAAATGAATCCACTCGTGCCTTGAACTCTCTAGCAGCAAATATGTCAGAGAAATGGGAGATGTTGCACTTCCCTCTGAAAGAAATTGGAGAAAATGGCATTAGAATTCTAGCTTGAGTAACAGCTACTTTAATTAAGTGTCACTGCAATCTGGGTAGAAGCCACAGGCATCCTCACTCTCATAAATATCCAAAACACCATAAATACAAGGCTGTTGGAAGAAAAATCCACGTGGGTTCTTCCCACGGTGGAAAGGGAAGGAAATGCAGTTACAGTGGCTCAGATGGTGCTCTACAAACATTCATTAATTCTCCTGCAACCAGCACAGTCCCGAGGAGCCCAAATTCCATCAGCCCAACAAACAATAGCTCGAAATGCAATCCTGACCATGTCTAATTTGCAAAGTTTTTACAGTCCTGTTACAGTTACATCTTCCAAAATTCTACTATCCACATTGTTGAAGTCAGCTTCCTCTTTAGGAGGCTGAATAAAACTTCAGTTTAACAAAAACTCCAAATAAAAAGCAGAGCTGTGGTGCTTTTAGCAAGTCTGCAACCCAAATTCCAAGCAGACAGAAGTTTCTTCCTTCTATTTTCATACCTGACAGAGTAAAACACACAAAAACTAATTTAAAAAAAGAGGAAAAAAATATTATAGAGGATTTATTAGCTTGTTCTACCCCAGACTGCTAATAATTTTTTTGATACAGCTTGCTGATGAAGTCATTATCCTTAAGATGAGCATTAAGACTGACTATAAGAAGTTGTTTCTCATTTCCTGGAGGGTTTGTTGGGCTGCTGCTGTTGCACAGCTGCTCGTGCTCTGTCAGTCACACAGCCCAGTTTGCTGCTCCAGAGTAAATGAGATCAGAAGCAGGCAGAGAAATGGGCCAGGCAGACAGGGCTGGGCCTTTTTATCTGAACCTGAGTCAGTGCAATGAACACAAACACAAGATAATTCTTTTTCTCAGACTGTCAGGCTCTAACACAGATCTCATCTCTCCTCACTGGTATCTCCCGAGCAGTGCTCACTGTTATAAATGGGCTGCTAAGGGGCTTATTGAACATGGTAAAGGTTTGCCAGTTCTGGTTAAAATGGAATAAAAAAATGCCACCAGCAGGGTCAGAGGGATCCTTGTTTTCCTGCAGTGATCCTGCTGAGCAGCCTGGGCACGGAGATGAGACCTGCTCCTGGAAACTCTGCATCCCTCAGCAATGGCACCCCTGAACGAGGGCTCTGGGGAAGCTGAAACGCTCAGCTCGCTGCCCTTCCTCATCTTCTCAGGGTAAAGCTCTTCAGAAAGGCCTCAGCAGCCTCTCAGAGCCCTGCCCCGACCTGGAGCTCTACACAACTGCAGCTGCTGCAGGGCAGGGGAACGCCCTGGGGGGACCAGGGGTGAATGAAGTCGGGGCTGCTTTGAGGCAGAATTGCTCCTGGGAGTGGAGGCTGCAGAGCTGCCCCTGGGACTGCCCAGTGCCCAGCTCAGTGCCCAGCCCATGGCCCTCCTGGCAGACCAAAAGCAGCCCTGGACACTGCCCAGGTCCTGGCAGGTTGTAAAGGACCAGCAGCAAGGTCTGTGAGAGCCATCACACACAAACACTGAACACCAGGCTTGCTCACTAACTGGTTTTCTTGCTCGAGGCTGATGCTGGTTTCTAAGTTTAGTCATTTAGAAAGACAGAAAATGAGCAGGGGGATTTGTTTTGATATTTCACATTAAATTCACATTTTAAAAGTATTCTGGGGAAAGAGGTTTAGCTTCCTCTCAATCATTCACCTGCCAGCTAATAAGCATTTTCCAGATCAGCTGCATTATCTCTATCGATGGCAGCAGCACATCCTGTTCACAGCATTTCAGACCAGTAGTTCTGCATTTCACCAGGAAGATTTACCAGAGGTAAAAAGCACGTAACTTTTATTACACACTTCCACAGAGATCTACAACTACCCTCTCGTTAAATTTTTCCACTGCTTAGAGCAGAAGATTGGTAGTTACAATCACTGGTTTTATTTCCCAGTTTGTCATCAATTCATTGTGTGTCCAGAGCCATTTGTTTGCAGAGAGCAGAGAAATAATCTCATATTATAATAAATTAGAATTTCATGTTAACCTTTCATGCATCACGACACATTCTGCCTCCTCCATGTTCTCTGCAAGAACACCATGTGCAATTATCCTTATGCTCATCTTGTACACTCAGAGGTTATTTTTCAAGTTTGTTTGGCACACACGTATATTCCATTTTTATCTTTCCATTTCTATCTTTTCTTTAAAGGGAAAAAAAGAACTGAAATGATGTAGAAGAGAAGTTAAAACACTCCCAGGGAAAATTCCAGACACACAGTTGAGTTTCTCTGTGTCTGAGCAGATTTCCAGCCTGGTTCCATCAGGACAGGCAAGCTCCTACGAGCTGGGCTCCAGGAATGCTGATTTAAACCTGGAAGGCGACTCAGCAGAGGCACTGTGGAAGTCCATGGGCTCCTAGCACACCCCTGGAATGCTCTGAGCTTATAGAAAAGTCTAACATGTAAATCAAAGACTTCCCCCCCACCCAGAACAGAAGCCAGTTTGTCTTGAAGTAAGTGGCTTCAGCAAAGTGACTCTGAACAAGAAAATGTCTCCAGATGGCTCTGGTGAAACACCATCTGAGCACTATTATCAGGGAGATTATTCAATTTGCATTTTGACAATATCCATGCATGTTTGGCATGCTGAAAATCAGCTGAAAAATAATGCCTCGCTGTTGGGATCTGAAAACATTTGAAGTGAGGGTGTCTCCCCCAGCCTTGTCAAGGTTGGGCAGTTCAGCCAAAAGCCTGGAGAGAGGAAGAGAAGCAGCCCTGGGCAAGGGCAGAGTGCAGGGCACACACCTGGGCATTCCCTCCTGGCAGGCAGACTTTCCTCTGGGCTCAGCTGTGACCATGGAAAGCACTCAGAAAATGCCTTTAATGTAATTTACCCAGGGCAACGCCCGGGAGTCAGTGCCACAGGAGATGCCACTGTTAACAGGGACATGGGGCACGAGGGAAGGGCAGGGCTGCTGCAGGAACCAGCCATGAGTCAGTGCCACAGGAGATGCCACTGTTAACAGGGACATGGGGCATGAGGGAAGGGCAGGGCTCCTGCAGGAACCAGCCATGACCTGAACTGGCAGCGGTGGGAACCAGCACCTGCTGGGCACTGCTGACTGAGACTGAAGGAGACTGCAGAAGCGCAGTCCCTGCTGAAGTTACAGTTAACCCTGTCCTGCACACAGTTAATGACTGCAGGAGAGGAGGACAATGCTGAGCTGGCTGTTCATGACCCCAGCCCCAGGAGCCTGTGTCCCCCCGGCCGGGACTGACCTGAGGGCAGCAGCGTGGTAGGTGTCCACGTAGTCAGAGATGAAGAGCTCTCGGTTCTTGATCACCGGGTCTGTGATCACCAGCTCCCGCCCCGAGTCTGCAGGGAGCAAACACAAACAACCCCTGACACACCTGCTGGGCCACCACGGCCACTGGGCAGCGTCCTTGCAGGTCACAGCTCGAGGAGCTGCTCAGATACCCATCCTGAGGTGACAAACACGCTGCTCACGTGGCCAGTACAGTAGGGGATGTAGGAGTTACTGCATAAGAACATCATATCCATCTGTACACATCAATTCTCCCAGAACTTCTGAAGGGAAGGAGCTCTCAGGGGCACTGGGTGGCACATCTGGACCACTGGGTGACACATCTGGACCACTGGGAGCAGTCACTCCCAGCTGAAAGGAACCAAGGAAATTCAATTGGTTCTGGTTTCCGGGGTAAGGTTTTGATTGTTGTGCATATTTAATGTCAGATCTTCAACAAAATCCTGACAGCAGGAACTGTGTAGTGCTCTGGCTTTGAGGTAAATATTGATATTCATGTTCAAACACAGAAAATTCTGAGTGTTAACAAAGAACTGGAAGACAACTTTTTCCATGACTTCTTTCTAATACCTTTGAGGAAGACACAAAAATACTTTGCACACATGAGACTGCATAAAAAAGCAGCCATGCTATCAAAAATACTTTTTGACACTGTGCCTGTAATCTCATTGTTAGAAGTTTCAAATAAATTAGTTAAGAGAAATGTTAGATTTGTGAAGCTTTTGCTAAAAGCACACACAAAATGTCCTTAAAAAGGGGAACGTGTGCTCAACTTTGTTCTGTCAGGCACCAGAAAGTTGCTGCATTCCATATTTCAATCATCAACTTTTATCATCACGGTTCACCTTGGAGTATCTTCAGAATTTTTAACAGTTGCCTCAAGGAAATTTCCTGGTAAGAACAGAAGCAAATGTTATGTCTTCCCTGGAGGCAAGAGATAAATGACATTGGGATATGTACTAAAGTTTCTTCTGCTTCTATTAAACCCAAGATCACACTTGTTTTTGCACAGAGAAAAGGAGAAACTCAGCTCCAAGTGCTTCAGCTCCATCCCTCGCTGCAATATTAATCACAGTGAATATTCATGTGTGTAAGGGAGCATGAATGTAAGAGACACAGTTCTCATGACACTGTGGCAAACCACAAAAACAGAAGAGATCCACAATTTCTGCAGATGATGTGGTGCTCAGTTGGTTATTGGTACAGTGTCCAGGAGGACTACCAAGGATCCAGGGTTATTTTGCTTTTCTATCCTCTCTCAAGGAGAGAATTATAATTATTACTAATACACTACTATTAATATTGTCGCTATTATTATTAATTATTATTAACAATACAGCCCAGCACTTCCACCACACCTGGAATGCCCCTGATTACAGGCACAGGACACACAGCAGTGACACCAGGCAGGTAAGAAACCATCACCCCTTTTCTAACACACTGTTCTCGCCATGTCCTGGCTCCATTCCCCCGTGCAGAATTGCTCTGGCTTAGTCCCACCTGGGCTGGGAGCAGAAGCAGAGCAGGGCTGGCCCTGCAGAGCCCACTCACCGTTCTCGTTGTGCCTGTCCTGCACCAGGTGCTGGTACACGGAGTCGGGCACCTCGGACTGGCGGTAGTACCACTTCACGTTCATCAGCAGATGGTCCCTCTTGCTCTGAAAAACAACCCTGCAGCATTACTGACACGGAAACCAGAGCAGAGCCCACTCAGTCCTCACTGGGAAAACCCCCCCAGGTCACACCCAAAGGGAAGAAGGCATTTCTCCAGCCTGTGCTGGTGACAGATTGATTTTCAGCCCAGACAAAGGAAATGAGAACCTCCTGCTCACCGTGCAGTTGTATCTCTCTGTGCATCTGTCCAGCAGACCCCAATCCACTGACTCACATTATCCAACCCAAGGAAAGAGGCAGGGATCAGAAAAGGACTGCAATTTTTGGCCTCATGCAGCATGGTCTTACTCTGATAATTTCCACAAATAAGAAGTATTTATGGCCAAACATACAAAAAAGAATACCCACACTAACACCATTCGGTGCAACCATTCTTAACAGTAGTAACCAAGAGATAATATTCTTCCCCCAAGGACAGATGGATCCAGACATAATCATAGACCTTCTTTATTACACAAAAGAATAGGATACTGCACTTCAATCACAATAATTACAGGCTCTGACTGCTCATCAACCTCACAGTAAAATTTACACAAAACTGTCTTCCCAAAATGCTCTTTTTTCATCGAGGCTCCAGCCACCAATTTGTTCCTTCTTAGAAGGAAACCGAAGCATAAACATCACTTAAACAGAGAATTTTTAGATCAAATCACTACAGACTCTGCTCAGTTTATCTCTGAACCCCTTGGTCTGCAATTCTTCCTGCTGCTCCAAAACACTTGAAGAAACAAAGGCCTGAAGGGAAAGTAACATTCTTTTGGCATGAGGCAACCGCAAGCTTGTTTTCCTCCGGACTGCAATCCTCTGAACCCTTCAAAGATTCCTCCTAAAACATTTCCAGTTCCCAGTTAAATCGCAGGTCACTGGGCCGGGAGGTTCTATTGTCTCTCCCCTGCACCAGCCTGGGTGTTGCAGCTTTTCTGCTGAATAAACAACATCCAAAGCTTCCCAGCGAAAGCATTTCCTGAGCAGAGCCCGTGTAATACCAGCAAACCACTGCCAGTGGCAGCATTGTGCCAGGAAAGCTGGGACTGAGCCACCACTTCCACATCCCCGAATCCCCAGACCGGCTCACTGAGCATCCCTGGGCTGTGCGGGAGGAACCCGAGCCTGCTGTGGAGGCTTTTTAAATAACACATTTGCAATCAAAGCCAACAAGCTTGTCTAATGCATGAAAAAATCAAAAGGACAACGAGTGAGAGGCGGCTCTGATTTCTGCTGCCTGCTGTTCAAAAATTGGGGTTGCAGACTTGTCTGTTCTCCTGAAATAATGCTCTGTGCATCACGGCTTTTATGAACAGTCTCTCTGAATTCTGAAGACAAAAAAGTCCAAGTAAATAATCTGTTACCCTCTCGCTAAGAGTTCATAAATTCTATTAGTGGAGCTTGCAGCAATGATGGGAAACATCAACCCAGCATTTCTCTGCAAATTCTCTTTGTATTTCTCAGCTGAGAGGACAAAAACCCCACTCTTTTGTTATACAAACCCTGAGAGGATGCTCAGAAAGCTTTACTCTGGCACGAAAACCATTCACATACATAAGGACAGTTTAGAACAAGCATCAATGCTCTGATTTTCAGCGTTTGTGCCTCTGGAGTCGGGTGTCTTTCAAATAATACAACTCCAAGGAGCACTGCAAAGGAGCACAGGCACATCTGCACACGGAACCACGAGGGAGGACTACAAAATACAGCGTGGAATGGAATGGTGGTGGTTTGGAATAGCAAATGACACCAGGGGGAGGAGGACTGGAAATGTGCACTGTGCTCTGCCAGGGAAGGTGCTGCCAAAGGGTTCCCTACAAACCAAATCATCCCAAGTCTGAACAAGCACCCACAGACAAGGGAAGATCCGAGAAAAGAGAAGGACTTGCTACACCTTGGAAAAAGACCAGGAAAAGGCTGGAAGTGTGAAGGAATGGCTGCAACCTCCTGAGTAACCTCACAGAGACACTGCTAGGAGGGGACAGGTCTGCAGGAGGAACTCCAGGAGTGCCCAAATTCTGTGTGCAGGTCACCCGTGACATCTGCATCCCCAGAGATGATTCCACAGACAGGGAGGGAGCAGCACTGCCAGCATTTCACTGCCCTGGCACTGCACGGAGCTGGAGTCACAGCTCGAGGCCCAGGCTGAGGGGACACGGGGATGCCACCACCTCTCTTCCCTCTCGTTTCTGTCGCAGAACAGCACAGGGACAAGGCCGAGGGCAGCACTTACAAAGCATTCTGACACTGGAGGGAAGAAATCGGTGGTTCATAGCGAGGGTTCCCCCTGCTGCCATAAGGGACCACCACTCTCCCACCTCCCACAACACTTTTTTGCTCCTTCAGTCAAAGCAAAGAGAAGCTTCTGCTGACTGCCACAGCTCCTGGAAGCCCCACTGCAAACACCCAATAAGCACTAAAAACTGGAATAGCAGGGATTACGCAAGAGCTTATCAGGAATATTCACAGTGAACACAATGCAGGCAGGCAGAGTATTTACTGTGTTGTGCAGTTATTTTATCAGCTCATCGCTCAGAAATCCCACACTTCAGGAAAGCACAACCTCTCCATGCAGGCTGGAGCTCTCTGCCAGTTCAAGGTTTGACTTTGATGGGGAGACAACGATTCCCATTGGGAATGGGAACTCCCCAGCACACCTCCCTGTTGCCTCACTGTGCTTTGTTCCAGCCACTCTGCACATGAAAGAGAACAACAATTCCTCCTCTGAAATCGGATTCACAATCCGGAGGCACGGGGAAGACTGAATTTCAGGAGGCGGGGTTGGATCGAAGGAGATTCCAGGAAAGTGATGAATTGCCAAGGCTGCCACCAGGGTGGGACTGATGGCATTGACAGGGCAAAGCAAAGGAAATTACAGGGATTTCCTAATGCCCTGAAGTGGCTTTTCTTTCACTACACTTCAGAAAACAAAAATAATGTGTCTCTTAAAGCTATGGAGAAAAACCATAATGTTAGAATTAGAAGCAAACAGGTGATAAAACCAAACACAACCAACCCGAATGTGTGGCTGAGCACAGAGAAGCCATGGGCCGCACCCACTGCCCAGGCTTTTAACTCCTAAAACCCAAATTCTATTAGAGAGGCATTTCAAGTCATTTAGAAATGAGAAGGTAAACGGGGTCGGTGTAGATATCCTGAACCATTATCAGACTCGCGCTGCACGCTGCTGACAGCTCCCGTTTGAATCAGAGCACTGCCTGTGCAATGCTCAGTGCCTCCATACACCGGCAAAGCAGCAACAAAAATACCACTTACAATGAGATGTGAGAGGAACTGTCTCCAGAAAAGTCTGTGACAATGATGCTTTGGGGGTTGGTTGGGTTCTGGGATTACTCTGGGGTTTTCTTTGGGGGTTGTGAGCTCATCTCCTTCCTAAATACCTCTTTTTACCACCATTGGTCATTTTTGTCCAATTCATTTAAAAGCTTCAGCCTGACAACTCCTTTCTGCACCCTCTCTCCAACATGGATGATTTTGTGGGGTTTAACCTGAAGCTTCAATCTTGCTAAAAATACAAAACGTCTGTCAGAGTCTCCCTTTTCACATTTCCATGCCTCATCACACAGAAATTCCTAGACATGCTATTTTGTCAGCCAACTTTCTAAATACGTATGTCATTTATAAAGCAGACTATACTCAGAGGTGTCAAGGCGCCAACTTCTGTGGCAGACTATTTATTTCCAAACCATGTGCACACAAAAGAAGTGTCCCCTACTTCCTAAAGTGTGATTTTTTTTTTCTTTTTTACACCTTTACATCTGAAAAGCTGCAGACAGTCACATGCCAAATCCAGGCTTGCAGAAATTGCAGCCATGGCAAGAGCTTTAAATTCCAAGTGTCTTTCTGTCAGCTCAAAACGATTCCCTGTGCTACAAAACCGCATTCTCCCCTTTAATGAAAATATTGTCTTTTGCTGCAGCACTCACAAAGTGCTCATTTGGGGGTTTTGTTCTTGCTGACATTTTGGGTTTTGCTCCTTTTAAACAGCATGAATCAGTTTTGGACATTGAACAAGAATTAGATGGAATCTGTAAATGGATCAAAGCATCTCAGTTCACAAGCATCTGGTCAACTTCTATTTCAAATGAGCCTCTGCCTTACAGGGGAAAAAATAATGTTGCACACTCTCTTTAAAAGCAGGAATGTCCCAATTTCCACAGCATTTCTCACAGTTCCAAGGTGCCTGTTTTCCCTGCACAGGCCTCAGAAGTTACTGCACACCCCAAACCAGATCTTCGGAGATTCCACTCCTCTCTCCAGGGCTGCGAGGAACCAAACAGAAAACGACCACAGATGTCCTGCGGATTCTCCCAGAGGGATTTAATCACTGTACTTCACTACTTGCCCTATTTAGATCCATGTTAAATCACAACTAGCTTTGGAAACAATGTGCCAAATGCTGGAGATGACAGATGGGCACTCTGGAGTCAGGGAATAGCAGCAATTCCAAAGAAACAAACAGCAAAACAGGGACAAGGAAAAGAACATCTTCCCCTTCCAAGGTGTTTTCCACCACGAAATCTCACTCCTGCTGGAGAACTGTTTTTTACACTCAGTCAGTTCTGACATTTACTAACAGTCAAAGGAGAGAAAAGGAAAAAGAAAGACCACTCATATCAGATTGCCTGTGGGGGGAAAAAAAAAGCAGAGGGGGGACACAAATGAAGCGATCTGGAAATCAGGAGCTAAAGAGATACTGCAGGAATTCTTTCTCTTCCCTCTCCACAGCAGCAGTGTAATTTCACGTTCTCAGGGTATCTTTTTGTAGGTTGTTTGCTAATTAATTAAGAAAACTGATCAGCTGTTTGTAAGCCAAGCAAACCCAGCCTGGAAATGCAGAGGTTATTACTACAAATGAATGTTATTTTTGCAGCTTGATTATTTAATTCAGACGCCTGCATAGCAACACATAATTACTCCTTGCAAACAGAGAAGCATTGTCAGTGTTCAGCAAGAAATACAAATGTGAAATAAAAGCAATAATGTGGCCACATGCAGATTAATCCCCTGTGCCCCTGCCCAGAGCAGCCCGGGCAGGGCTGTCCTCTTACCCTGAGCCAACACAAAGCCTGCAACCTTTAAACCTGTTACTGTTATCTAATGACTGCTCCATCTACAAGAGCTTTTCTAATAGAAACATGCCTTGATGGCTTATCTGGGCACACAAGGCAGGGCACAAAGCAGGGCTGATTGAGCGCAGTAATGGGAGGCAGGAAATGAGAAGCCTTGGGAAAGCCGCGGATAATCGATCAGTGGATTCACTCAAGTGTGAGCTGAGCTGGGAATAAGCTGCCTGGGGTATCAAATATTGCTGTTTCCAGGGTAAAGGCCCATTTCTGTGATCTATGCAGGGGAGAGCATAATTTATTGACAAAACAATATCGGATTTTTTTCACAATGGCTCGTGCCTGACATTTTCTGACTGTTTACAGCAAGAATTTTTCTTGTGTCCTTTTTATTCACAAATAAAACTCCTTTTGGAATTCATCAAGACACCTCAGCTTGCTGGAAATTAATTCAGCCTCGTGTAGGAGTAACTCTGAGACGTCAAACTCCTCACACTCACCTTGCCCCGCATTTCTGCCTCTCACAGGTGCACAGAGCACCTGCGGGCACACACCTGGCCCCAGACCCACGGCAGGCACAGTCCTCCTGCCCAGAGGCACTCTCTGCTCAGAATATTGTTTCCTCTAGGTCTCTACTGTAGTTTCTACAAAATCTGATCAGCACTGTCAGCAAACAGCACCAAACACCACAAACAGGTCATTTGTGGCCTTGTTCCTTTGGGAGGGACAGGGGAAGGCACAGAACCCCATGAACACACCTGTGAACCTCAGCCCACAGACACACACTGATAGCCACACCGAGGCACAGAACTGCAGCCTGCCTGCCTACACCTTTAAAAACTGCCAAACGTGGCCAGAATCGCTTTCACATCACAGCACATCACCTGCAGGGTGCCTGTGCACGTGAGGAGGTGGCCAGGCAGCCCCAGCCCCAAAGCCCAGCTCTCGAGGCTCGAGCCTTCTCAAAAACACGAAGGTGGTACCCGACTCATCCGCATGTTAATGCCGAGGAGCTGCCATATGCTGTCTCCCAGTGTGGGTGGTTTGGCATTAGAGCTGCCAGACTGCCTCAAAAACACGGCCCTGCCTGGGCTCAGCAGAGCTGCTCAGCAGAGCCCCCTTTTCTTGGATGTTCTGCTGGGAGCCAGGGTGCGCTCAGCAGGCAGCGACTGCACGTGTGACACACAAAGAACAACTACAGCTGAGAGAGGGGAGAGATCCATCAGCAACTGCAATAAACAGCACGAAAAGGCTGCCTGAGCCTCGGTGAATTCAGCAGTGAAATCCCCCTCACCAGGTCAGCACTGAGTTCCACTGTGCTTAAACTGCATTGCACTTCTAAGGCAAAGTTCAACAAATCCAGCACATTTTGACTAAAACTGACTGATATGGAACAAGTGTCACCTAACTGCCCTTAATTTTATTTAGTGTCACCCATATGTCTCACCTTGAACACAGCCTCGTCCAGGGTTTTAAAGGAGAAAAAGAACATTATTCATTTCAGCTAATGACCCTAAGAGATGTCTGTATTTAAAATAAACTGTAGTATTTATTCCATCAACTTTCCAGCTTTACCAGAAACAAAGCTGCTGGCTGTGCTGAGAACCAGCAAGTCACCCATTTCCATTTAAGTGAAATACACCTAAGTACAAAATACCCTTAAAATTTCAGTGTGATCCTAAATGACAAAAGATAATTTCATCTTGTTAAAAAAAAAAAGCAGTTATGCTTAAAACCTGACTAGCTTAAAATAAAACTATGATAAGATCTTCCATGAAGGTTATGGGTCATTGCTTACTACCTCATTTAATCCCTTTGTGCTCTCTTTCTGCTCCGTTTCCCTTTTATGTTCCCCGAATCCCATCTGTGGTTCCCGGTGCGGGTGAGGTACAAAGTCACCGGGGCAGCACCGTGTACAGCACCAGGAGGAGGCTGTTCCATTCCAGTTACAGCTGTCAGGGCTGGGGGAGCACCCCCTGCTCCCCCTCCAGGACCCTGTGGCACAGAGAGCTCCCCCACTGCCTGCTCCCTTCCCGGGAATATCCATGGCTATGGCAGGAGGGGATCCATGCCAGCTCCAGGACCCTGTGGCACAGAAAGCTCCCCCACTGCCTGCTCCCTTCCCGGGAACACCAGCGGCTGTGGCAGCAGGGCATCCACACCAGCTCCAGGACCCTGTGGCACAGAAAGCTCCCCCAATGCCTGCTCCCTTCCCGGGAATATCCATGGCTATGGCAGGAGGGGATCCATGCCAGCTCCAGGACCCTGTGGCACAGAAAGCTCCCCCAATGCCTGCTCCCTTCCCGGGAACACCCATGGCTATGGCAGCAGGGGATCCACGCCAGCTCCGGGCTCTGGCTCTGAGCACCCTGCGCAGTAAAGTCGGGGTTGGCTTCACCCGTTCGCAGAGGGGAGAGGAGCAGGGATGCAGGCAGGAGCTGTGCACACTCCCCTGGGCCCATCCAGGGTCCCTGGGTTTATTTTCCCACCCACACCTCCTCATTCTGTGGAATTCAGGGAACGCTGAGCTGTGCTCCTGTTGAAGGCCCTGCCAGCACACGAAGCTGCTGCCCCTCCATCGGTGCCTCCTGAGGGTATCACAGTGCACCCAGCTGGGCACAAACCCTGGGTGAGGCCCTGGAGGTGCCACATCTCCGCTGGTATTGCACAAATATCCCAGAACGAGACACGCAGGGGGAGCGTCATTAATGGGCTGTAATTAAAGTCACTGTGAGAGGAGGCAGTAAGCACTGGCTTTGATCACAGCACCCCTGCTCACGTTTGCTGCCTCTCCCAGCCCCACTGTGATTACAGATTTTGCCTTTCCCCAGCAGCAGATTCGGAGGGAGCTGCTGACCCAGAATTGACAGAGACCCTCCTGAGCATCTCCTGCTGTGCTCACACCACCCTGGGCTCGGCACAGGCACCAGGAGCCAGCAGCCACCACCAACTAATGGTATCACAAATGCATTTAACTAATCATTGAATAGATGCTCCGGTAATTAAATTCCATTAGGGTTTTTTTAGCATTTTGCCAAAGAAGCGCAACACTGAAATGAAGATACCATTCGGGCCCCGCCTGACATTTGCCATTAAATGTCATTTATAGCACATAGCTCAGATCTAATTGCAGAGCAGCACCAGCCACAGTATTTATCACTTCTATTAAAACAAGCAGCACTCAGCAGTGGGGCCATTCGAAGCCATCATACACAGTTTAAATAGATTTCTCACCTTTTAAATATCAAGAGGCTGGATTTTCTTTACCGTCTCACTGAGGGGTTTACCTTTGAACAAAGACACACCAAGAGCTGAAGGATAAAACAATCAGGAGACAGTTTGCTCTGCAAACCCAGCCCGGAGTTTGAACAGTCCCTGCCTGTTAAAATATCGCCTCATGGGCTGGGGAATTTTATAACAGGAAAAATTAAAGCACCTTTGCCAAGCGGCTGGGGCTTGAAATCATAAAAAGAAAAGGAAAGAAAATGCTCTGATGAGCCAGGTCCTGTGACTGGGCTGCCTCACCGCAAAAGCAAAAGCTGTTTCTATGAGGAAACAAAGTGTGTTTGGAAAACAAATGCCTGGAAAGTGAATGTTTCCTCGTGCAGCTCCCCAGAGGATGTCATTTACTTACGAAATGGTCACTTACTGAAATGTTTACATCCTCTCAGAACTGCCCCACCACGTGTGTTGTTGACAGAGCTGATGTTTCGAACCAGAGTGAAATCAGCTTTCCACCCAGGCTTCACACAGGGCTGAGGCACTGGCTGGTGAACAGGGCCCTCAACAAAAACCCTGCCAGTAATTAATGTGCAACACCCACAGCAGCTCATGGAGAAAACAAAGCAGCAATCTTAAAAAAATGTCCATTTGCAGAAGATGTGGCTGTATCTCACCACACAGGGAATTTCTAATACAGATTGGTGCTGTCTGCCCTGATATCAATAGCTAAATTAGCAACACCAGGCTTCAGATTTTTCCTTTGTATTTATATGTAAATCAGTACTAAATAAACACAGCCCAAACCAGCTCCACAGGCTGCGATCTAATCTAAAGCCAAAGATTGGAAAGATGGTCTTCATTCATCTGGAAATAGCCATATATTGAAAACACTAAAATCAGAAATAACTACACTGAGAATAAAAGGGATTTACCTGCATTTACCTGCTAGAAGAGAAAAAAATCTCAAAGGAAAAGTTGGGACAGAGATACAAACAAAACAAAAAAAACCCCTTTTCTTGGGAGCTGAAAGTGTGAACATACAGACAACTGAGATGGTCCTGAGAAAAGCAGTTCTGGAATCAAGAAATGTGGTTTTTAAACCTCTAGCACACACCATGGACACCGTGTGCACTCTGGTTTGAATTACAGTGAACACAGCCAGCCAAGCTCACACACAATTCCAAAGTTAATCATTTGTCTTGGGCCATATAATCACCACGGCATTACAACTTTAACAAATGAAGCCACTAATAACTTCTATTAAGGAAGTCAAGGTGTTAATTCACTCCCAGGTCCAGCAGCAGAGAGCTCTGAGACCAAGCAGCAGCTCCACAAAGCACTCAGTCCTCATGCAGAACTCAAATTAATTTCCTCTATTACTGGAGGCACTGGATGGAACCCATCAGTGCCAGACTGAAAGGCTCTGAGCCCCAAATCCTCCTGCAGTGGGAATGAGGGCTGGTGCCTCTCCCCTGTGCTGGGCACAAGGCTTTACCCCAAGAGAATCATCACAGCCAGACTCACTGGAAACAGGAGGATTCTGGGTGCTACCATCACCACCAATGCAGAAACTGGCAGGGAACCTTACAAAAAAGAAAAATTACTAAAACTTATTCAAGGAATTTGTATAAAACTTGGTTTGACTGGTTTAGAGAGAGCTCATGATTTAGAGCAGCTTCCTTTTACCAATTACAATCTTTCATGAACTTGGTTCTTCAAGCTGCTGTCTTTGGTCTGTCTTTGGGAAAATGAAGTGTTAGAGATTACGTAATAAAATGAGGAGCTCTGCCTCTCTGTGACACAGGAGTTAAAGGGAGAAGCCTGTTTAGATCAATACTGAAGCCCATATTTCAGCTGCCTGTGCACTTGTCTGCACTTCTGGCTGTGTTATCTCCCTGGGAACCTGACCCAAAAAGGCCTGGAGCTCACTGACTGTTCAGTACCTTGGAAAAGTGAAATCAAATATTCATGCACTGGCACAGGCAACACTGAGAATCCAAAGCCATTTCCCGGCACTTGAACTGGTGTAAACTGCAGCACTTGTCCTACAAGTGCTTCCCAATGAGCACATAATAAATTTATCTGTAATATAATGCAGTATTAGCTGGAATTTCAATATTTACCAAGCCTGTTTCAAAAGCAGCCGTGCTCCAGATGTGCTCCCAGCTGTTTGTTTTCCTGGCCCAGTGTCCTTAGTAACAAACAGCCCCTCGGTTTAATCACCTCCAAATCAGAGATTTATGATGATATTTCACCACAGTTAATGGAATTTTGCACTTCAGAGTGTGAAGTTTTCAGCTTAAAGGCCAAAACCACCTCAAAACTCCATCAGTTCATGTTCTGAGGGTGCAGCAAAGCCCACAAAGCCACACCTAAAATCAGGATGCAATTTCCAGGTCTTTCCTCCCAAATCTGCCCCAGCCGAGGGAGGGCAGCTCCAGTTCCCAGCACAGGCTGGTGATCATCACCAGGGACCAAGAGCCCAGCAGGAGCTCCTGGCTCTGTGAGCTGCCCTGGAACACCAGCACATGAAGCACTACAACCCACCAGAACAGGAGAACTGGCACCAAATGGCAGCTCCCCTTCTGGAAAACACCCTTCTCCATCTTTTCAGCCCCAGGCACTGCAGAAAGCAGCCCAGGGAATACCTTCCTGCAGATTCCCTGCCATCCTCTGCAGCCCTGTCTGATATTCCACATTCTGCAGCTTCTGCCTCGCAGGGTCCTGGGGTTCACACATATCAAAGCACCCAATTGCCTTTCCTTTTTTTGCCTTCCTTTTTTTAAAACACGAGGAATATGAAAGCACACACTGAAGCTGGTCCTTGTTAGCAGACCCATTTTCATCTCTTTAAACTCAAAGAGAGCAATTCCCTTGAAAACTGTCACAGCATTTTCCCAATCCATAAAGAGGAAGTTCAACAGCCTCAGGTCACTAATCACAACGACGGGAGATACAGAGCATAAATTATGTCTTTCTATTCCACAGCAGTGAAACATATATATTCTTTTATCTTACTTATTTGATTCTCTCTATAAACTGAATGTTTTAGACATGTTTGTAGTCTAAAAGGGATGTTTTACAAATAAAAGGGAAGCGCTTTGTTGTTTACACAGCATTCCTTCCATGAGGTATATTAATATCACACACAGGTGGACAGACAAGAATTGCTCTACACAACAACATAACCTGGATATTTTCCCAAAGGAAAAACTTTATTTGAAGTTGAAGAGTTGCTTAGCAGGAGTTTGTTGGTTTTAATAATTTTGCATCACTTTTAACACCTTAAAATGTGCCAACAAACAACTGAAGGGAATATATTTTAAAAACCCCCAGAAGTTCTGCTTAGAAAGCAGAGCAGGATGCCTACACACTACTAATTCAATTAAAGAGTTATTTTCCTTTCAAATACCCTCTAATGGCCCAAAACGAACTGAGGCTGCTTGAAAATCAATCACTTTAATCAAAATTACAAGTTCAAATTCTCCATGGATTAGTGTTCAGTGAGAGCAGTGTCAGGAACGCAGCTCCAGCCCAGCCCTGGCTGCGAGGGGCGGGCAGGGAGCAGCAGGGCTCGGAGCCCAGGGTGATGCCAGGGAGCAGCCCCAGCCAGGGGGAACTCAACCACTGCCACAGCACCTGAGGCTCTGCCACACAGGCACAAGGTGGAGCTCACTTGAAGCGTTTTCCTACGTGGCTCCATCAGTCCCTGCTGAATAAAAGGGGATTTCTGCCTTTGCTGCCACTCAGGCACAGACCAGGTATTCCCAGAGCCTCTGCACCCTTTTCCCTTCCCTGTGCCAGCTCCTCTGTCCCTCTCAGCCTGCTGGAACACACACACACCTTTCCCAGCACTTTTTAATCTCTACACAGATCAACCCCTCCTGGCACAGCGTGGTCACAAAGCTCACATCTGTCCCACGGTGAATCCCCCTGTGACCTGCCAGGACACCCCTGCTCTGCACAGGTCACCCTGCAAGGCCAGGGCAGGCTGGCACCAGGACCTTCGGGGTCCCAAAGCCTTCACTGAGCACTTCATTGCCACAGGAGCATTAAAAGCATCACCTCCACCTTGAAGAGCAATTCCAGGGCATCACTGAGGGATGGGACACACGCTGGAATTCAGTGGCCACAGTGACATTTCACACTTCTCAAGGAAACCCTTCCGAAAGCAGGAAAACAAATTTCTTTAATGAATTACCTTTAGCAGCCCACGAAGCATAACAATGTGTCTTTGGAGGCTGAGCAGACACAAGAAATCTGACAGTGCTCAAGTACCCCCAAATGACCAGAGAGAAAATTTCGACTTCAATAATCCTAAAGGTCAGAAGCATTATTAAACATGACAGATGCTCTCACTATTCAACACCAGAGGACATGGCTAAATTTATTCTAACTCCATTTTCTCTTGCTACATAAAACGCAGCTAATGTACAATTTGATACTTTTTTTTCCTAAAAGCTAGAGATAACATTTTTTTTCTCCATATTTTCCAGCTGGCACGTAATGATTTATTTAGCACTCAATTATCTCAGCACAGGTGTAGGAAACAGGTTTACTTTGGGTAAGAAGGAAGAAACAAGGCAGGAGAAATGTAAAATAAAAAGGCAAAAGTAGTGAAGACCACACTGCCATGATAGAGGGCTTAATGAAATTATAAATATGGGCAAGTCAAACATGCAGGGGGTGTTAATGAATCCATGGTTCCTGTACCTACATTCAATCCATTGCCATCAAAGGTGTTCTTACCTAGCACTCATCAGGCACAGGTCTCTGCAGGTAACACAGCATGGGGAGAGCAATCCAGAGCTGCTCCACAGCTCCTGCTGAACTCATTCCCCCTGGTGCTTCCCCCTGCCTGCCCAGTATCTGACTCACACCGGGGCTGCCTCTTCTGGGGATGGAATTGGTACCAACTGTGCTGCCTGCCCTCTTCCTTACAGAGCTAGGAAAAACACCACAGAAACAGCAATCCAGCCAAAGGGGCAGGGATTTCACCCCAGCCCCACTCCTGTCCCCCTGCAAATCCTCCCTGCAGGGTGGCCCAGGCTGGCTGTGAGATACAGCAGTGACAGGGCTGGCAGGGCTGGCAGGCAGAGTCAGCTCGGATCAGGGCACCCAGGGCATGCTCCACAGCCCAGGGAAAGAGCCCAGGAGCCTTTCCTAGGGGAGAATAATCCCCAGCAGCCTCCAGCAGCCCCCAGTGCTCCTGTGCTGACAAGCCAGCCATGAAAACTCCAACTGCTGAATGCCAAGTGGGGCAAAACCAAGCAGGGAAATCACAGTAAAAAGAAAGCAAAAATCAAAACAAGCCCCTTGTGGATTGTTCTGTGGGGGCTTTCCTCTGTATTGGTGTTTTGTTTGGTTGGGGTTTTTTCTATGTAGCCCCTAAGTTGTGAGGCCTGGATTCCAACTGCAGAGATCCAGGCCATATGGAAGGAATGGAGGCAGAGCTGGATTTGAGCCCTAAAAAACACACACAACATACACGTAGCCCTAACTTCCAGCTGTTTAATCCTCCCTCTGAACAATGCTGCCATCTGCTTTAAACCTCCAAATATGAACACTCTCTCCCTCTCCAAAAGCCCATGATGTAATGGTGACATAACATTGCAGCTCTGAAGGAATTAATTCACTTGCACTGGTGCATTACACTATTATCAAATAGCTACTCAGAAAACCAAACCCAAAATCCCACAAAAATGCTAAACATTCGTTAATTGACCAAATAATGGCACTGATGGAATTACAGATCTCAGCCAGGTCTGAGTACAGCATCTCCACACAGCCCTGAGCACTGTGGGAATGCAAAATATGCCTGCTTGGCTGCCCCAGGATGGATGGCTCCTGCTCCTGCCTTCCTTCAGAAGATGTACAACAAAATAAAAAGAATGTTGCTCTATATTTCAGCCGAGTCCAGGGAAACTCCAGTACCCATAAATCCACAGAGCAGCCTCATGCCTCTTCCCACAGTCCTGAACCCTCACCTGAGAGGCACTGCAAATCCCCTGCTAATTTAACAGCCTGAAAGCAGCACTTAGAGAATGGTCTGCCACACAAGAAGAATTTATTTTTACACAGATGTGACAAGCCCAAACCTCACTGTGCAGCACAGCTTAGTATCTGTGTGAGAATTCAAAGTGGCATCTGGGTAATAGCAACCAAAAAAAAAAAAAAAAAACAAACCACAGAGAGAAGCATTGTAAAAAGGAGGAGAATTATCAAAATGGATTCATATGCATCTGGAATTATTTTAATACAAAATGCCCAGCAAATCTCCCTGCGCTGCTGACAAATCACCAGCTGAGGTAAATCCCAGATAATGAAACATTGTAAGGAAGGCTCTATTTAATAATTTAGCCCCTGTCAAGGAGTTTGTATTGATTCTTGTTTTCAGCACAGGGAGAGAATGTTATCTGCAGCCTTACGGCTCAGTGACAGCATCAGTGGATTTAATCACTGTGCAGCTCCTGCCATGCAATCCTTAAACTGTCACCTCTGATTCTCCATCACTGCTGCCACTTCCTTCAAAGCCCTGCACCCACATTTTCATGCTAATCTCCCACCCCACACGTGCCCCACTGTAATCACAGCAGCACTTCAATCTGCTGCACATTAGACATAAAAGCCAATCTCATTTGCAGGCTAAATTTTTTATTTTAAATAATTCAGTGCTCCTTCAAACGTCTCATTCATCTGGCTCTTATTAGCAAGGCTGCTCTGTCCCTTAATGGCAAACTGAGCTGTGCTGAGGCAGAACTGAGCAGCCACAGGCCAGCACTTCCAGAACCACAGAATCACAGCCTGGGTTGGGTTGGAAGGACCTTAAAGCCCATCTAGTTCCACCCCTACCACAGGCAGGGATCTTCCACTCTGACAGATGCTCCAAGCTCTGTCCAACCTGGCCTTGGAAAGGTTTAGCAGTGATTTGGAGGAAGAAGAAAATCTTTTTGCCTTTTCTTGGCTGTAGAAGGAGAGATGAATCTGGAGAAGCAGAAAAAAAATCTATATTAATCAGCATTTTTTCCACACCAAAAAGGAAAGGTCATGCTGCCTCGGAACTGGCCAGGAAAAATTTGCCACAAATTAATTCAGCTGCAGTTCAGGAACAGAACATCAATTCATCTGCAAACAGAACGAGGCTTTTAAATACATAAATGCTTGTGGCTACAGAAACCTCACCCAGATATTTGCATGCAAAAACCCCAGCTCTGTAACAGAGCAGAGAACAACAGATGTAAATTTAACGTGTTTGCTAAAATGCAAGGCCATATGCACGAGGAATGCAAAGGAGAGGAAGCACCAACTGCATAATTTAGAAAAACAAATTTCTTTTGATTCTTTTCCTCCTTTATTCCAGGTGAGATGCAATACTTTCCCTTTTATAATCCTTTGGATCAGAGTGAAGCGATCCCAGAGGCCCACGCAGCCAAGGTCATCATACACAGATTTTCTATTACAGGGCACTAGCAGCATTTCACAACTGTCTTTTTATGCACTTCTGCCTTTCCATCCAGACTATAAATTCTTACAAGGCCCTGGGGCAATCCAGCTGTGTACTCCATTCAAATCAGGCTTCAAGGAGAAAGCTCCACAGTCAAGATGCTTCAATCAAGTAAACACACAGGCACAAAGGGCAACTGCATCACAATTAATAATGTTTTCTTTTGTACGGCAAATTCAGCGTTTTTCTGGTTTAAAGTCTCCCTCTGATGCTCCAACTCAGAGCGTGGCCATCAGCATTTTAAATGTGACATCAAATTAAGTCAGGATATGAGAAAGCACAAACAGTGCTGCTGAAATCCATCTGCTGCTCTGCTGCTGGGTCCCTCTGGAACACAGGAAAACCTTAAAAAGGCAATTTGGACTAATTTATCCAAGCTGGAGATGGGTACCAGGAAAGGTCTAAGTGGCAGGATCAGAGGTGTGCGGGCTCAGTGTGTTGGTAGCACTGAGCTGGGCTCAGGCTCACACAGAGCCAGGCTCCAGCAGCTGCCTCTGCTCTGCTCTCACTTCTCTCCCCGTGCCTCTGCTCTGCTCCACTTCTCCCTTCACCTCCTCTCCCTGTCCCAGAGAAAATGCAATTTCTTGGACGAGAGCTCCACTGTTCCCCTCCTTCTGCAAGTGTCTCCTTTGCCCTGCAGCAGGAGCTGGGCTGGAGCTGCCTGGCTCTCAGCAGATCCCTCACAACTCACGTGTGATGTTCCAGGCTCTCATTGTCAAACCAGCACAGCCTTCCCTGGGATGAGCTCAGGACTCAGGTAAGTCCCACCTTGTGCTTTGTGCCTTTCTCCCAAACACCAATATTCAGTCAACTTCTCCCACTTCTGATGTCTTCATGCAGATAAGCCTTTCCCACAGACAGCTCTGCACTACTTTTGATATTTAAATTGAGCCTTAATCAAAGCTGGATACGCATGGGTTTAGATGCACTACATAATTAATATATTCATATCTGAAATGTAATTACCACTGTTGCATCATACACTTAAGCCAACAGCTGGCTATTTAAGGTGAGGAACACAATTTGTTGGGATAAAACAATCCTGTAACCAACACTGCAGGGTGGTTTTGCTCACAACCAGTCCTGAGGAGGCACCAGGGACAGCCCAAGAGCTTGGGACAAAGTTCCCCTGTCTGAGCTCTCTGCAGAGAGAGCTTTGCTGAGATCCCCATGGATTCACAAGGATATTCCTGCTGGATTTCCCCTCAGGTCACATCAGAGCTCTCCCTAAAGCAGGTTTAATTTATACATCTGGGGGGTGTGGGGCTATAAAATGTCCCTTAACCCACTGGGTGTACACGGGAAATGAATTCCTGTTTATTTATTGGATTTACTCACACAAGTCACTCAGCTAAGTTTTAATCATGTGTTTCCATCAGCTGAAGTAATCACAATCAACATTTTAATTAAGATAAAGAGAATGGATGGAATTTTAGGACTTGTTAACCATAAACAAAGAGATAAAAGGAAATTTCACTGTTTATAATTCTTTGTATTACAATCAATGTAAGGCTTAAACTACAAAAGAAAACCATAAAATACTACTATTTAATAAAAAAACCCTTTAGCTCTGAAGCCATACCCTCAGTCAGAAGAGAATACAAATCTGTTTCTTCAAATGGCCTGATCTGAAAAGAAATTCAGTGAGAATTTCCAGTTTCAAAACACAGCACTCCTCAATGGAAATAGAATTTTTTTAAAAAGGAGTTGTTTCCTTTTTGGGGACAGTGGGGTGGTGGTGGGTGGAACAGAGCAGCAGAAAGTGCTGGTGTGTGAATGATAAACAGGACTGGCTGAGCAGATCCTCTGCTATTTCCTCCAGAAATTCCAGATACCATTCCTGTGCCAGAAACTCAGCAGATCAAAGTGATTTTGGCCAGGTTTGATTAATTCTTAGCAGAGCTCAGGCTGCAGCTCAGAGCCCACAATAACAGGATAAGCAACTGCATGCAGGCTTGCTGCTGAAGGACACGAAATGAGTGAAGATAGGATCAATCCTGGACAAATGAACACTGAGGGGGTGAAGCAGCATCTGATTCCCAGCTCCTTGCTTCAGAGCCAGGGAAGTTCAGAACTGCAGACAATTCCCAGTTCACTTCCCCTCCTCTGCCAACCAAAACATGGCTCAGTCATCCCTGCTCTGCTGGCTGTGCTTTGATCAAGGTATTTGTAGCACCAAAGAGTATTTAAGGAATACTTCGTCAAGCCTGTAGATTTTTAAAATGTTTGACTCGTGCCAAATTAAAATGAACGAGAAGTATGCTTCCCTAACTTCCTGATGAATAGGAATTGTGTATTTCTGACAGCAGCAGGCTGCTGTGGGAACAACTGCATTGTTAAAAATGCACTGGTGCTGTTGCAGAATGAAGGGAAAAGCAGCAGATTGACATCCAGGAGACAACTCCTGATGTAAACAACCTGAACGTTTTCTCACAGAAAAAACATAATCAGAGAAACTTATGTTTTTTTAATGCACTGAAGCATTAACTGCTTCCATTTTATTGACTTGCCTGTGTAATTTAAACCCCAAGCTGTAAGATTGTTCTGGAACAAAAAAATCCACAGCAAGCAAACCCTGAATCCCATGTTAATGATCCCACCTTCACCATTCTCTGAAACACCATTTCCCTCCTTCTTAAAGGTCTTCAACAGCCAATGTCAAGAATGTATTAAAGCCTCCTTACTCTGCCCCTTTACAGGCTCCATCCACCTTCCAGCTTCCCAATTGTATTTTGCTGTTTCACTTTTCTAAAAACAACGTTTTTAAAGTAACTGACATTGCAAGCTGGATAGCACAGCCTTAAACTGGGCAAGCAAGTGCTCCCCAAGGGAAAAACAAGGTTAGAAAAGTTGCTTTAAAGCCAGTCATGACCTTGCATAATCCAGATTTCCAGGAGATCACTTGAAGCCAAGCACTGGCTCAGCTGCCCTGACACAGGAGGGAGAGCAAATACTGAGTATCAGCAGTGAGGGAGAAGGAGCTGATAACCAATAAAAACATGTAAGGCAATAAAGCAAACTCCAATTTAATCATTGCTTCACCATAGTTTGTTTGTAATCAAAGTCCTTAAGAATAATCTGGTCTTGAATCCTGAAAGAGGATAGTATTAATCCAGAGAAAAGGAATTAGCACCAAAAAGAGATTAATAAAATGTTCAGGGACACAGACAGCACAAAACAACCAAATCAGCAGAAAAAAAATCACCTAGTGCCTTTTTTTAAAATATAGACAACTACCTCATACTCTTCTGAGAAACAACAGCAATTTCACTTTTAAAATGTTTTAAGTTCAGTAATTCAAACTGGTGAAGTGAAGCAAACAAAGAAAAGCATTTATGGATATCACACCTTCTCACCTGACCTGCCACCCCATCATTTCCCACGAGGAGAAGAAAAAGAAGCTGAACTTTTAACAGCCAACATTCACAAACACTTCAGTATTTGAGGGCAAAAATAAACCAGTGGATTCCCAAAGAACTCCTCAAAGTTCTGCAAAATTCCAAACAAAACCCAAACCATCACAACCAACAAAACAGCACAAGAGCTACCACAGCATTATTCTGTGTTTTCACATCTTTGATTCCTCCCTTCCCACCAGAGCTGCCCTGAGGGAACACCTGAAGCACTGGGGAGAAACAGGTACCTGCAGTGATCCAGGTGCAGCAAGAGCATCCTGCTTTTCCAGGGAGAGCAAACCCTGGGGTGGAACAAACCCAGGGGCTGAACAAGCCCCCACTGCACAGGGCAGGCAGCTCAGCATCCCACTGCAGGGAGAAGTGATGTTCCCTTCAAGCACCACACATCCTTCTCCCTTTGGAGAACACGCCTGCTCTCCTGCCATGTCATTTTTATTTAAGCAACTTGTCTCTGTAGGCAGCTGGGGGAAAAAAATGATCCTTCTCTGAGCACGACAGGATGCCCAGGAATCACTCTCCATTAGCATCTCTGGATCCTTTCCCTCCAGCACAGGAGGTTACCTCAGCAGTGTTCTGGGAGGCTCCCACAGCTCTGAAATCCACCTTTCTCCAAGTGGTTTTCCAGCTGCAGGGTCAGTGCATTTCCCAACCCACAGGGCAGAGCGTTTCTCCTGACACACTCTGAGTGCTGCTGTTCTTCAGCTCCTTCCCCAAAACCACCTGAGACCATCAGCACCTTGCTGGAAGTGATTTTGAGGGATGTTATTGATCCTGCAGTGAAAGCCACGTCCAGGAAGTTCTGGGGCAATGGCAGAGCAGAAAGCACACAACAATTAAAGTGCTTCTCTTGCTGACAGCTTCCCTAAAACACCAATCATACTTCACTTCTCAATTCCACAAAGGTACTTCCATGAATCCCTGAAAGCCTGAGGGGATCCGGGACCACAAAATGCTAAAGACAAGAGGATGAAATGTTATCCATGGCAGTTCCCAGCACAGTTAACCTGGACTGATCATTGAACAGCTCCTCACATGGCCTCCCTTAAGGCACCATTTGGGATTTTGACTGAGGAAACCCACCCAGATGTGCTTGGGCACCACATCTGCTGCTCTGCCTCATTCCAACACCAATCACAGCTCAGAGGGAAGGAGCAATCCCTGCCTCACGTGAGGCCACACAGCAGCCAAGTGCAGGATGGCAACAGAGAAGTTTCACAGAGAAATCAGCAGCGAGCAAAGCTTCCTCACCAGGCCTTGATGGCCACTGCTGAAATGCAGTTGTTCTTCAGGAAGGGAAAAGAGCTGCTCCTCTCATATAATTTTTAATAGGACTGATTCATCTTAATGTCAAGAGGAAGTTGTGATGAAGGATACACTAATGCATCACAGCACAGCACTTCACCTGCCAGAACTGCTGAGCTACAGAGAGCAGGCAGGGGAAAACAACTGCTGCTTCCTCCAAGTCACAATGTTGAGACACCAGAGTACAAAGCTGCTCTGAAATGATATTTAACACCTGCTTTGCAGCAGTGGGGCTTCATCAGGCTGTGAGTGATCTGGAATGCTGAACCACACAAACTGACAGACTTCTTAGAACCAGTTTCTAGTTCAGCAAGAAAAGTAAAATCATCCAATTGTGATTGCAGATCTTACTGGAAACAGCAAGATAAACCTCAGTTGATGTGAAGAATGAAGCTGAGTGGGACTTTTCTCTCACCCCAGAAGGATCCTCAGCACCTCTCACTCTGCAGGATGCTGCACGTGTGCATCACAGCACTGGCTGGGTCACTTTAACTCCCTCTCATTTTTCTAAAACATAAGTTTATGTTCTTGTTTTAAAACACCCCCATCAACTCCCATACCCAGCCTGCACCTAGAACCAGGGGAAGCATAAGGTAAGGCTCACACACTCAGCCAAAAACTTATTTTGTGACAACCAACATGATAATGTATTTAATTAGTAGGCGACATTTCAAAGCTGTTGACTTTAACTTCCCTGCTTCACTTGACATATTTAGCTGAAGGCAAAACAAGGCTGTTTTCCTGTTGGTATCTCGCACTAGAAGAGAAATCAAGTGTCCTTTCCACTGCTCATCCTCCCTTTCCCCCAACAGGAAAATCAACAGCCACACACACACTGGGGATTTATTTTTGCTGGTATAATCAGCATCAAGAGGTTTTTGGTTTTGTCATTTGTACAAGTTCCTTTTATGCCTCATGTCAGTAAGAAAAATAAAATTAACAGAGAAATTCAAGAACTCTGACAGGCAAAAGCAAACACAGAACAGAGACACTGTTTCCATGTCAAAAATTATGCAAAATTGCCAGCAGCCCTCGTGCCAAGTCCTTTGCTGTTGAAAACACGAGTAAAGGGAAACCACTCCAAAAACATCTAAAGGTACTGAAGCTGCAATACACTTCCCACATGGAAGGAAGGAAGGAAGGAAGGAAGGAAGGAAGGAAGGAA
>VZTN01015922.1:124326-152209 GCA_013400515.1 Erpornis zantholeuca
AGGGAGGGAGGGAGGGAGGGAGGGTTGGTTTATTCTGATAGCAGCAGCCCATGGTGATCTATGTCTGTAGACAATACATTGATAAGGGCAGTTTATTATGTGCTCAGGACTTCAATAAAGCAATAGCAAACAGCAGGACAAGCAGCAGGAACAAACTGCCAGGAGCTCCCAAAGCTCACAGAGCTCTGCCAGGACCCAAGGCAGCCCCGAGCCCTGCCCCACACCAGGCAGCAGCTCCTGCTCCAGCAAGGGCAAGGCACAGACAGAGCCAGAAAGGAGCAAACCCAGCTCTGATCCCTTCTTGCACAGGGCCCTGACTGTTCATTGTTAAAGGATGAAGTGCTAATGGGTTTTTAAACGCTGCTTTCTATCTCTCCGATCAAACTGGTCACCTTGCTCCGGTGTCAGCTGAGATGAAGAGGCTGCCACCAGCCAGCCCTCCTCCAGAGCTGTGCTGGAGAAGGCCACAGGTAAAGCCACAGCCAAATTTAACTCCCCGGGAAAAATTTAACTTCCTGAGCCACAATTGCCAAAAACCACTCAACTCGAAGTTCATGTTTCTGCTCAGCTAAAAACGACAGGGATCAGCATTTGAACTCCCCCAGTGAACCGAGGCTGCAAAGACAGAGCTGAGGTTTAATAAAAACCAGCTCCTGTTTCAGAGGGTGAAGATTCACTCACAAGGAGCCAGGCTAAGAAATATCACCAGCTCTGGAGGCTGGGGCAGGGGAAAGGAGATGTGAAAATGTTCCTTACCAGTTTGAAGTCTTGAATGCTGCAGATGAAGTAGGGCGTGTTCGGCCGGCGACTTTCGATATAAACGCAATCTTTGAAAACACAAGATTTTAAAATAATGGGCATTAACTTCTGTGCCTCCAAGAAAGAACATAAAAACAGGATAAATTCAAATACAGCTTAAACTTTGAAAGAACCACCATTTCATTTGCATAACGTGTAATTTATTCTGAGTGTGATCTAAAAATAGGAACTATTTATGATGATAAATAAGGGAATTAACTGCATAAAAATTAGCTTTGATTTGAATAGACATTTTGCTAGAAAAACAAAAAGAAAGCAATTTAAAGACCACCCTGGATTGAGTTAATAACAATGACCAGGTCGCAGCCTATGAACCAGACCAAAATAAGAGAGGAAAGTAATCAGATTTTTCGTGGTCAGCTTGCCATTAAGAACCGAGCACTAACATATTTTCTCTTCTAATTGTGAAGAAAACCAAGGCAACCAATCACAGATGAAACACAGCAAACTTAAATTAGATTTACCTCAGGGAAGGCCTGGGCTTTCTCGAATTACATTTGACAAGACAGAAACACAGTAATTATTTCTGTTTGCTTTTGACAACTGGGCTCTCCAAGGCTGCTGTAACATAAGGTCTGTTGTATTCAAAACAGTCTTGGCAATAACTACAACAAAAGCAGTGCCCTCGGAATGGAAACACTGCACGGATGGGAGAGAAGTGCCTGATTAATGATCCTGACCTTGGAACTCAGCAAACTCACACACAGCTTGCTAAACAGGAAGATGCCAGCCCCAAAGCCAAGCAAATATTTAAAGGACAGTCCTTGTGTCCCCTCTCACACACAGATAAGGAACTGCTGTTCAGAACACAGGAGAGACAAACACCACCACTGTCCTAGGAGGGATTTTCCATGAGCTTTTTTGTATTTCTACCAAAACCCTCTAAAGTCTCGGAGTTTCATAAGACACATTTCAAAGCACAGTTTGATTCAATCCAGTTTATTTGGAAGCTCCAGCAATTTCACTGCATCCAAGTGTTCCTGCAGCCCTGGTTATCCCAGCTTTCCTTGGCTAACCATCCCACTCAGGCAGGCCTGCACTCCCTCCATCAGCTGCTCAGGGTCCCAGCTGGACCATCCCTGCACATCCTGTTCCACCACTCATCTCAGACCTCCGGGATTCACTGGGGAACGTGTGTGAGAAGCTGAGAGATTGCAGAGACAGAAAACACCACAACTTGCGAGGTTTTTTTCCTTTTTTCCCCTCGGTATCTCGGATGTGCAAGGCTCATTTTCCAGGGTTTTATCAGGCAGCAGGCAGAACAAACAGCCCAGCATCCCTGCAAAATGGCTGGCACAGGAGCGAGAGGATGTGGCATCTCCTATGGATAGAGCAAACCAGACTCGCCCTGGATTGCATTTGAGGGAGGCACTGCTGGCTGCCTGCCAAGCCCTAAAACAATGATGACATCCAGTTACGAGTCCCCAAAGCAAGAGAGGCCACACAGATAAGAAAACAAGTTTATCCAGGTGCACAGCAACGTTATGGATGATAGAAACTGGAAGGATGCTCCCCAGAAAAGGAGAATATTTATGGGTGCACTCACATCAGCCACTCAAAACTCACCGTAAGAGCAATTCCCTCCATTTACCAGAAACCCAGACAGCTTCCAGGGGAGCCCAAGAACAGGAAAACTGCATTATCATTTTTCTAATATGCAACAAATCTGCACAGATAAGATTTATGCCACTGAAAAATGCAGAATAGCCCCTTCCTCACCTTCAGCACACTGGAATTTGCCACTGCACCCTTTTTTCCACTGACCACACACTTCTGGAACAATTCCAGCTCTCTCTGGCTGCACAGAGCTTCTGCACAGGCTCACACAACTTCACTCAAGTGTAATTTAATTTCTTTTACTGAAGGACAGCCATCCTCACATGTTCCTCATTTACCAGGAAACAAGAGCAAGGATGAAGGGAAACAGGCAGGCTACAAATTCCCCCTCTGGCTTTCTCCACAGGTAACATCCCAGTGTCAGCTTCCAAGGACCACCCGGGACAAGCTCAGCACCTGATGTGTTCCACCACAGAGTTTAGCAGTGACAAACCAGCAAACACTCCGACAGAAAATTAATAAACAAAAAAATAAAAATAAAGGGGCTTTCCAAAACCTTTGCAGAACAGAGCTCCCTGCACAGCAGACTCCCTGCCTGTCTCCAGCCATGAGTGCATTGCTCACTTCCCTATTCCGTGTAAAGTGTCCCACTGGAGATGAAGCATTTCCCCGACACATGGTACAGAGTCATTCTGCCTTTGGGCTTGTGATATTCACCAGATGTGCCCTAGTTCTGAAGGGTTACATTAATATTCCCACACTAAAAGCTGCTTTTAAAATTAGAGCTTCAATGCATGGACATAAAAAAAAAAATCTTTTGGAAAAACATCCCAACCACCTCAATTTTCTGAACCTTTAGCAGCTTAAATGCTGCAGTTTCTGTAGAACCATCTCCACAATCAGAATCCTTTTATGTTTTACCTAATGAGTCAACACTTGCATCATCCAAGGAACAAAGCCCTGGGCTCTCTGCACAGCACCACACTTCCACAGGGAAGATATTCCTTGAAAGCCTTTGTCAAGGAATTATCTGCAATCCCTCCCCATCAGATCTCACCAGCCACAAGCTCACCCTCTGCACGTGTGTGCAGACATGTACAAACCCTCAATTCAAGCTGTGGGACCAGCAATTGAAGGATATTTACACTCCAGAATGAAGGAATATTTACAATCCTCCGTCCTGGTGCCTAAAATTAAAAGGCTCAGCAGTGCCAGTGCCCTGTGCCAGCCCCTGAGGAAGCCTGAGAGGCAATTCTGGATCCTTCCACAGCAACTGCTCTGCCTCAGCCAAAACCAGTGGGAAGCCTGGGACCCTCCCAGTGGCTCAGGTGCTCCAAGTTAAGTGCCACCACCCCTGAGCACCCCCCCAGCAGCTAAATGGGATTAGGAGCAGGGTTCCAGCAGTTACAGATCATTCACAAGCAAGCAGCACCTTCCCAAGGAGCAGAATGGATGTGTGCAGCGTTCGGTGAGCTCTGAACGCTGAAATCTGAACTCGCCTGCATTCCAAGCACAGGAAAATTGCCAAACCCTTGAAAACAAAGGTCAGTAATGGAGACAAACCTCCAACAGCAGCAATACATTTGGCACCACGGTTCAGTGACAAGCACAGAGACGCAGCGAGGAGGGCCCTGGGAATGCCAAACACGTGCTTTGGACTCCAGCAATATTCCCACTGACAGGTAGGGAGCTGTGCACTTGCCTCTCTTCCCCCATATGGCTGACAACAAACAAATTGCCAGTCTGATCTTTTAGTGTCACTTCCTGCTGAGCAGATTTCAAGCAACACTGCTGGCTCCTTGTCAGGGAACGACGAGCTCGAGCCCTGCTCTGCAATAAATGGTTCAACCAATTTACTGTGTTCATTTGAAGCTCACAGGAGTATTCCCAGTGCCTGGACTATAGTTCTTATTTGGCAAATGATTTTATTATAAACTGGTATCATAGTGAATCCATTTTCTTTAAGGGGTTTTGCTGCTGTTTAATGGACTGTCAGTATAATTTAGATTTCATCTATTTAAACTCATTCAAGCCTGGCTCCTGATTGTACAATAAATGGAACATATTTCTATTCAACAAAATTAATGACAGCTAATTGTACTCTGCAGTTCCCAATTTCATAAAAGCAACTGTTCTGCAGCTCAGGCCCCCAGCTACATCATTTCCCACACCAATTATTTTCCTGCACTTTTCAAGCATGTCCACAACACTGCACAGCTCTCCTTGTGAGGGGCATTCACAGGTCCTCCGTTAACAGATCTGACACAAAGCAAACACGTTTGTACAGCAAGTTGTGTCACCAAGCAGAGACACCGTGGGTGCTCAGCCCCCACCTCGTGCCAGGGGCTCCTCCTGGCTTCCAATTGTTTTTTTCAATTAAACACACGAAAAGGGAGGAGGGGTGGGAATAAGAATCCAGGCTGATAAAAGAAATTAATTAAATAACCAGTTAGTCTAAAACTCCTCCTCTTGCACCAGATAAGCTTTGCTGCACGCACGCCACTTCTAACAATCTTGTGCTTACAGCAGCAGTGCCTTTACTTTGTTTCAGCACTGCTGGGGCAGCTTTCTTCTTCATTTTAAAGCCTAATGATGAGGTTAGTATGGACAACCAAGGGCGCAGCCACGTCCCCAGAGCCAGACACCCAGCCCAGGGCACAGGCAGCCCCTCAGAGCTGCTCTCTGTGATTTATCCACAGAGCCAAACAAAGCCAGGGGAATCCATTTGCCAGCTCAACCTTGATCTGCACTTAAGGCTCCATCTGTCAGGCCCCAGCAGCTGCCCTGGACTCAGCAGTGCCTTCCCTGCTAAAAGGAAATGTGAACTCAGTAAATGTCTTTTTTTATCCAGTCTGGCTCCTGCTCACTGTTTGCATTGACAGCAGGGACAAAAGTTACCTCTGTGCATCAGGAGCTGATCTGGGCTCTTGTGCAGCCTGAATTCTTTTCCACGCTCAGTATTATTCACCTGCTCGTTAAAGGCCACCCCTCTCCCAATCTCAATCACTAATTACAGGCCCTGGGATGCCCCTGGTACAGAACAGAACCAGCAAAAGCTTCAGCTGCAGACTGGAACAGGCTGTTCCTGCACTCTCTTCTCTGCACACTTCAATCAGCTTCAAAGAAAACCCTCCTGTGATGTTTTCATGCATTTTGTTAACCCTCATGACATGTTTTAAGACTCACCTACTAATCCAGGCTTTTTTGCTAATCTTTTTCCTTCTTTTAATTACTAAAGGAGGAATGGGCAAAGAAACACTTGTTTCCATTGAAACAAAAGTTTTGAAGATAGTGTTTTCTAAAAAAAGATTGCTAAGTTTTCCTCACCACTACTCACATATGCAGAAAAGTTGAAAACAATGGTGGAAGTGTGAAAAACAAGGGAACTTTTACAACCACAATAAGCAGCAGAGCTCCTAAGGTTATTCCTATTTACAGCAGCTGAAAGTCTGTCACTGAATTATTTCAACAATCTATTATCACAATGGCAACAGACTTTCAAAAGAAGAGGAAAATACAGATTGCACCGTTCTAGAACACATGCTCATCTCAACTATGGAGCTCTGGGGGAAGAGAAGACCACACATGCAAAAACACACATCTCCATCACAAACTCGGTCAACCAACACGACATGCACAGAACACAACAGCCTGCCCAAAATCAGTCTGCCCTAAAATTACAATGTACAGCTGAAAGAATCATTTCCTTGCATCTCTTCCTTCTGCCCAAGCACAGAATTAAAACTAAAACTTCCCAGAAAATAATCAACTTCTCTCCTTCCATCTTCAGCGGCCCAAAATACACCTGCCAGACCTTCAAAGCTCATAGAAAAATTCCTGTTTGTATTCTATGTGTTTTTATGCTGAATTCTGTCATGGCCACTCTCCTCAGCTGATAAAGCTGTCAGAAGGAATAGAAGCATCCAGAAGAACAACAAACACATGTGGCAGTGTCAAACACAAGCCAAGCCCTGTCAGAGCATGAGAATTTCAGTTTGTGCACTTCAGCTTCACCGAGGTCCAACCCAGACACATCCCAGTGAAAACCCTAAGATCTGACTTTGCTGCATCCTGTGACAAAGTGCCCTCTCCACACCCCGAGCCCCAGAGAACGAAGAACTCTCCTGTGAGCTGTTCCACAGGGTTTGCTGCTTGGCTCCTGTGCAGGCAGAGCAGTGCATGACAGCATTTCACCCTGTGCTACCTCCTGCTGATGTGCTGTTTATATAGCTACTGATGTCACTGCAGAAACAGATCCCCACAAATCCTTTTAATTCCTGCAGATCCTTTTAAATGTTTCTATGCAGGCAAAGCAAACAATATTGTCCCCATCTCCAGGTGACAGTCACCTGTTCTCCCCAGGCTCCAAACCAACTCAGACTTTCACCCAGCAAAGGTTTTCCAGCCCAGCACTCGAGGTGCCACCATGATGACACCACAGCAGCACCAATAATACATTATTGGTACAAATACAGTAACAGCCCTTCCTGAGGTGGATTTTGGCAAAAGCCAGTGGCATAGAAGGGAATCAGTCTGCATGGGAAATGGAAGGAAAATCAGCATTAAATAATCTAACTGAAACCCAAGAGGAAAAAAAAAAAACTCTCAGTCTTAACACAAGTCTCTTCTATTATCATCACCCTACACAAGGAAGCCTAAAGCAAATTTGAAAATACACTGTGCAACAACAATTACTGTGACTACAACAGCAAGGTGAGAAGTGCAAGGGAAGAAAAAAGAAGGAAAACCCCAGAGATCAGATTTGGAAGGAAATGGGAGGGAGGTTGTGGAAACTGCGAGGACAGATGGGGAACTGGGCCAACAAGCTTTTAGGATAGGCCTGTGTGATTTCCAGCAAAGTAGAGAAGATTAATTGCATAGTGTTGTCTAAGCCCTACTCAATTCTTTTTAATACATTATTTAAAGCTGTGCACGCATTCATTATATCTATGCAAATTAATAAGAGCAGTATTTACATGGTAACAATACAGTGCAACCTTTCACTTGAAAAAATTTCAATGATCTTGATTATCTGTTTATTTGCAGTTTATTTGCTATTACTCCAATACAACTGCTGAGCTCAGCACAGGAAAAAAAGCAGAATTAAGTGCTGGATTAAGTACTCTGCAGCAATGGGGTAAACACAGAATGAGATTTTAACCAAGGACTTTGCAGGAGGGAAATGCAGACCTTGCACCTTCATCCATATCAGATGAGAGCATGTAAGAGAAAGAACCAAATGATTGGAAAGGATTGGAAGATATAAGATGAAGTCAGCCATCCCCTTCTGCACACACCTTTAATTTTCATCTTCCTAATCCTTGCTGTGTCTCATTAATTTAAAATCTCTAATCCCTCTTAAAATTTATGTAGTTTGCACCCTTAGCTACAAATACATCTCCCTGTATGTAAGGAGCTGTAAGAGCCTTCTGTAATGGATGCTAACACTGGTTTAGAATACCTCCAGCACAGGAATGTGTATTCAAGATCTCACTCCCGATAAGAAATTACCTTTAAATCCAATTTAAAAATGGGAATATTCAGTTAAGGTTTCAGCCATGCTCAGGTCCCTCCAGAGCTGAGCTAATGTTTGGTCTCATCACTCTCAGCAGTTTCCAAGACAAGTTTTACAAAAGCAGAAAGAGCCAACAGAACAGAAGTTTCAATACCAGGGTACATCTCTTATGCTGATTACTATTAACAAAATGTAAAATTTAATAAGCAGGGGTTTAAATTACAGAGCAGTTATAATCTATCCCACTTATCACAAGTACTGTGGCTTTCCTTGCTCTCTCACTGGACAATCTCTCCCAGATCGGCCACTGCTCCACCCCACTGCAGGATAACACTGAGACCACAAACTGATTTCCCATCTTCATTTTAAGCAAACTCTTTTTGCAATAAAGCCAATGTATCACATTGTACTCCTGGGCCCACACAACAGCTGTTCTCAACAGATTCTGAATTATTTTTCATCCTCTGACACTAAAAATAAGATTGCCACCAAAGCTGACGCTTCCGCAGGCTCCCAGTTGCCGCTGCTCAAAAACAAATATTACTCAGCCACAAGCCCTGACACCACAGCAAAAACAGCTCCTTTGCAATGATTGATGAAATGAGTCGAAACCGAAGCATTTTGAGAGAGAAGCTATTCTGACTAATCTTGGTAGAGCTAAGTGCAAAGCAGACTGCTCAGCTCTGCCGTGGAAGGAGGATGGAATGCAGCACCTCCCACCTGGGTGTGCAGCTGCTTGTGCCCCCACACACACCACGAGCACTTTGGAGCTCTCACAGCCACTGAAACTAGATGCAGCACTTAAAACATTTACATCTGACCTCGGGAGAGTCCTGTAGCTGAGATGTGCAGCACCTCATGGAAAATCAGACAGGATCTGACCTCACTGGTTCCCCTGTTCTCAGCTGGAATCCAGCACTGTCACTCCAGCTCTGTACTGCAGGAATATAAAACTAGCAGGGCCCCAAAGGCAGTGCTGCCAACAGTGCAGCCAAACATAAACACAGCTCTGGGGGAACACACTGCAAGCAGCACGTTTAAAGTGCTGTCCAGATGGACAGGGAAGTTTGTACTCAAAAATGAGAGCTGAGTAATCTCACTGCAAGCACAGTTAGAGGGAAGCACTCCCTGGCAGCAGCCACAGATTAGACCTTGAAACCTTACATGAGACCCTAAAAACTTCATGGGAACTTGGCAGTAATTAAGAGGCAGATCCAAAACACCCAGAGCATGGTGCAAGCTCCTGCTGCTGTCCCTGAACACCCCTGATGCCAACACTGTTCTGCCCAACAGCAGGGCACAGCCATTAATGAGGGGTGAAATCAGTGCAAGAGCAGGTATGAGACCCTCAGTCACCTGGTTTACATTCCACAGAGCACAGGAGCAGAGCCCTACAAAGCAATCACAGATTCCCAGAAAAGCTGGCCAGGAAGGTTGGAAGTTCTCTCCACATCCCCCGAGTCAGACCTCCAGCTCAGAGCGGGTCTGGTTCCAAAGTGGGAGGGAAGCATTTAATGCATTATCCAATTTAGTTTCCAAACTCCCAGGGACAGAGATTCGTATGATACACAGATAATTAACGCAGTAGAAAGCAAAAAAGGGTGGGTCTTTCCCGAAGGGCAGCCAAGTTCATTCCCACAAATCAGATACCACAGGCAGCAGCTTTCCATGCACACCCACATCTGTCTGCAAGGGAAAGGCTGCAGCCTCCCCCAGGACAGGGATAATCCCAATTAGCAGGGAGCACACCCCGCAGCCCCCCCGGGGCACCAGGACTTTCAGAGGAAACACAAAGTAAGGCATTCTCACCTCCAGGCCTGTACACGACATCATCCTCGGTGATGAAGGACGTGATCTCGCCGTTGTCGGTCCTCTCGTAGCGGGACTTCTTCTTGGGGGGTTTCTTTTTGCTCTTCTTGGTGGACTCCTCGGTGGTGGCACTGTTGTTGTCGTTGTCCTCGTCCTCGCTGTGGTCGCTCTCCGCGTAGTTCTTGGCACCTCCCTCCAAGGTGCAGCTGCGCCGGGGCCGCGAGTTCTCGCTCTCCCTCGCCTTGTCCCTCTTGTCCCGCTCCTTGTCCCGGTCCCTGTCCCTGTCCTTGTCCTTCTCTTTGTCTTTGTCTTTCTCCTTGTCCGCTGTCATGATTCGCCACGTGCCTTCTTCTGTCCTCTCACGGCTGGGCCTCCGTGAAAGGTAGACAGTGAGCCTGGGCTTCAGTCTTCTGAATTTCTCACTCAAAGCCAGGAAAAATTCAACCACTCCAACAACCCCAGCGTTTTAAAAAGGTTCTTGAAGAGGTGAGGGGAGAAAAAGAGGGAAAAAAAACATGTTAGCATTCAAAATTCTTTCAATTCCTGAAGGTAAAAATTAAAACCAAATAAAACCCCACATCCTAAAGCAATTCAGCATGGAAAGCACAAACAGTAAAATACAAAGCAGCCTTTTGGAGACTTCATAGAAATGGCACCTTCAGTGTCTGTAAATGTTTGAAGCTACCTCCCAGCCTCAAAAAAGATCCCTCAACTCCTTAAAAAAATTCTTCTGCTCACTGCAGACACGTAATAACTTCTTGGATGGGGAGCGCTCAGGGAGAGCAGCTATCAGTTTATACCTGGAGCTAATACAGAGCATACAAGTATGAAAAACAAAAGCCATAACACATTTAGGAAGGGACAAGTGCAAAGAGGAAGAGTCTCCAGCTTTGATCTGGAAGCAAATGACCGAGTTCAGCAAATGGCTGTATTGTTTTACATCTCAGCACCACGCACAGCCCGTGCCCTACAAAGCTGGTACAGGGTAAGGGATGCCATCTGCTGCTTCCAGGGCAATCTGTTAGCAAGTCCTGCCCCTACCCTGCTTTTCCAAAAATAGAGCTAACCTGTAATCCACAGATTACAGGAATTAATTAATTGAAACCAGACCCAACCGCAGTAGTTACAACTGCACTAATGAAATCTGCTTTTCCATATAGAAAAACAGGGCCTTTCATGAAAGAAGGGTATTTCAAAAATGAGGCATTCAACCCACAAAGGTAAATTATCTTTTTCCCCTAATTCACCAGTAATGCTGAATTTGTCCACATCCACAGTTCCTAAGTTTCCAGGATGCTACTACATGGTGCAACTCGAAATCAGCCCAGGGTGTAGAATGCAGAGCCTGAAAGGCAGGGAGCTGAGAACACTGACTGTTCGTGCATTAAGCTTTTGAAACCACATCAGAGAAGGAAAAAGGCTGGTTTGATTTTTGAGGAGTCACTGAGGAGTCACTGATCCCGTGCCTCGGAAATTCCTTCAGCCCCACGCGAATCTCAGAGCTCAATATTCCTGTCCCTGCCGCCTGCTCCTCGCAGCACTGGGAACAGCAAAAGAGACAAATTGCTTTTGCTGCTGCAATTGAGGCTGCGCTGGGACCTCTCAGGCATTTCCTGAATGAACCCATCAGGCAGGTAGGAAATGATGCTGTTTTCTCTGCCCCTCGGAGCAGCTGCCACCGCTCTGATAACTCACAGGGGATCCAACGAGACTCCAGTGGAGAGCACCACAATGAACCTGTCAGCTGCCAGGGAAGCTGCAGGGAATGGTGATGGCAACAGCCTGCAGGGATTCCATAAGAGAGGTCTTAAATTTCCAGAGGTGAGGGAATTCCCCAGCAGCAAAGCTTGGGGTTTTTCCATGGCTGTTCATACAAAGACCAGTGAAAGGATCACATCCCTCTTCTGGCACAGCCAACTGCAGCACAAGCACCTTCCTTTGACTGGCAAGTGCAAAATGTCCATTTTTTGTCTAAATCGTTTCCAATTAAAAAAATCCCCATCAGTCACCGCAATATTTCATTACTGGAGATGGGTAATAAATGACAGAAAGAGCAAGTCTGAAACCTGGCCAGCCATGGGGCTTTTCCTTGAAGACTCAGGACAAAAAGCTAAGAAGGTGCCAACCAGCCCACACCTCTAAACATAAAGGAAAAAGGATTTTAAAGTTCCCGTCTTAACAACAAATAAAAATGCTGATTAGTAGCTGACAGATAATGCATCCATATTTATTTTACCTACATCTGAAACATTCTGAGCTCCACCTCTTATTGTCTAAGTCCCAAGGAGCCAGAGCCGTGCAAACAATTCTGAGAACGCCACAATTGCAGTGCAGGCTGCTCCTTGCTCAACTCGAGTTTGAAAGTAAATTTCAAGTGAACCATTTTACACCACTGGAGTCTGTCCTGAAGTTGACACCACATGGAACCCAGGGACCTCCAGGTGCCTGGTGTAAAAGCACTCTACAAAAGTCCCAGCCCAAATCACCTCCCCTGGCCCTGCTCTGCCATCTCCATCCTGCCAGGAGAAGCCTCCAAACACCAGGGGTGGAAACACTGCTGGAGCCCAGTTCTGCCCCTCAGCAACCAGGGACCAGCACTGCAGCACCTCCCAGAACTGCAGGGTTAAGTCCTTGCTGGTCCCCTCAGATTAGGTTCAAACAAAGTACTTCAGTGTTTTTATTACAAGTCCACTTATTACAGCATTTTTTTCCCTGGGTTTCTTTTCTTTGCACAACACAGTTCTGCATAGAGGAATAACACTGAAAAAACAAACACCATGTTCAGATTATTTCATTTACTGGAGGGCTGTGCACGAATCAGTGTGTGCCACACTTTGCTCAGTCCGTTCATCTGTGAAATTCCCACTCAAATGGCCACTTTCCTCCCAGCTCCCATTTCAGGGGATCCCATAAAAAGTAATTTTCATAGCCATTGCTTTCTTACATAAATATATCACATTTCTAAGACTCTTTCACTCCAAATACTCAATTTCAAAGATTTTGCAGGATTAAACCAACATCACCATGAAGCACTGACTACTTCTGTCTAAGAATAAAGCAGCTCTGTAACCTTCAGAGTAGTGTAACAGGAAAAAAAAAACACATCTCACACATTCTTTCTTCACCCATCAACCTCCCTGGAAGGGGAAGATGCTACAAACTCAACGTGTTGCCTGATCACTCTTCACCACAATGTGAGCACAGTGAAAACTCATCTGCTGACTCAACACCACTCACCAGCTCCAGCTGCCGAGTGGGCCCAGCACTTGTGCCACTCTCTGCGTAACTCTGAGCGAACATGGAACCCAGAAAACCAAATCACAGCAACTGCAGGAGCCCTGTGAGCCTTTTTCTCTGCTCCCCAAAGCGAACTGGGATAACATGTTGCGTGTGCAGCAACCACGCAGATGTTCAATTTGGGATTAGGGCAGCAGAGGCAAATACACTGAAAATCTGCAGTGGGTTTTGGCAAGCTCTCTGTGCCTTGGGGTTGCAGTGATTTTTCACTGGCAGTTGCTCATTCTCTCTGTACCAAACCCCACCAAAGCAGCTGCTTCTGTCATTCTGCTAGGGCAAAGACATTCGGGTTACAGCTCCACAGGCTGAAGGGCATCAACTGCCTCTGCCACTGCTTTACTGCCTTCCTCGGGGAATTCATCTCGGGAAGGAGTCATTTAGGCTAAAAGGGGAACAATCACTTTACAATAGCTGAGCGTGGCATACAAAGGAGTGGGAGAATAGCCCCCGCCCATTATTTGCTCAATGCAAGTTGAAAAACCCGAGGAAAAATGGTAACTTCACTGCAATCGCACTCTAAGACCTTTTTGTTGTTATTTTTTAACTAGAGCCTCAGGATATGGCCATTTCTCCAAGGAAGCTTATTATGTCCACTCTGGGATAACTTTCTTTATCTCCACCCACTCTGGTATCAGACTTGCAAAGTCTTCTTTATCTTAAATTGTTTAGAGATCAAACATGAGCCAGAAATGTGTTTGCAGAGTTACTCACTGAAGCCTGCTATTCTCTGCTTTACAGCAGAAAATGCAGATACTGACAACCTATCACATGCAACTGCTGATATTCCTGTTAAAATGCTCAGGTCTCCAGTGATGAAGAAACAGAGGAATCAAGGATCCCCCACCAGGATTCTGGAGAAATCCAGCAGGCATGATTTAACCTTTAACTTCATCTAATAATCTGAAGTGCAGAAGTTCATAATAATTCTTTTCAACTGATCATTGCCCCATATTGACCTGGTTCAGGTTTGCTTTTTTTTTTCCTCCAGCATTTTAAATCTAGTTCAAATTAACGTTTCAACCTTTTCTGAAAACCCTTCTCACACTCCAACCCCAGCCTGGAGAGGAGGATATTGCTACTCCCACAGGTTACCTGTTCCACACAGTTATTTCAGCTGCACCCCTGGAAACCCCTGTCAGAGCAAAAGGCACATACAGCACCTCTCTGCACATTAAGTACTTAAACCTCTTAACCAGAATTAAAGAGTCAGGTTTTAAAGATAATGTGAAAGCAAGTCCACCAGAAATGCTACAAGACTCTAACAGGAAGGCATCTAAGAATGCAGGGCAACTAAAAATATGGAGAAGAGCTCCTTTCTCTTATTTTAGCTAGACAGATAAATCTTTTAACAAGATTTGTTTGGTCATGTGTTACCAGTCTTAATAAACACAACAGGACCATTCTTCTGTAAGCCTTTAGTCTCATATTGCCAGATAAAAAGGCACTGTTTTCAGCAAATGCCAGATTAAAGGAACTATGTGCTGCCACTGCTAGAGTTCCTGACATGGAGCTTTTCTAATTTTGATGTCAAGGAAGAATTTTAACTCAGTTTAAGTGCAAGGGATTAAAACTAAAGGAAAAAAAAGGAAAAGAGAAAACAGCCCATAAAGGTTTCCCTGTATATTTATAAGGTTTTAAGTACTGCTTTAAGAAAAGCTTCAAGATCATTTGTGAAAAATAACACCAGTAAATCAAACACGAAGGAAAGGAAATCTCAGCTGCCACAGAGAGAACGAAGAGCTGAACTCAGGAACCCAAGAGCTGAGCCTCAAACCCTCACACGCCTGCTCCGAGCAGGGGAGCTCCCACACAGCCCACACTCCCCGGGACCCCAGGGCCACGATACACAGGGTTAACTGCAGGGGAGCCACACACCTTTAACCTCCAGCTTGCAGAGAAGACTGGGAACATCTGCTATCAACTTTCTCCCACATTCTTTCCCTATCGCCTGTTTGCCATGGAAAATATGAGCTGCAGATATTCAGAGGGACCAAGTATTTTAAGAGCTTGTGCAGGATATCCCTCAGAATATTCCCCACTCCCAGGGTCCATTCATCATCTCAAACTGCTGGGCACTGTGCTCATGACAACACACACCCAGCAGCTGCAGACTGAGGGAAAATTCAGTGGGAGACCAGCAGAGGAGGGGAAAAATAAGAAAAGAAAAAGGAAAAAAGGATACAGTAAGTGTTTTACCCCATTACTGTTGGACAGTATTTCACTGTTGGGGTGAGATTTTACAAAAGACACTCTCCCCAACTTTGAAAATCCAGATCCTGCTGGGTTTACCTACAGAATTTTCCAACCAACCACCAGACACAGACCCAAAACACAGATCTCTCCCTGCCAGTAGTACACAGACACACACACACAACTTTTTCCCCACAACATTAATGCCCTGGTGAACAAAAATGCTAATTTTCCTCCTCTGTTCTGTGCCAGTCCTGCTGGTGCCCCGTGGGTGCTGAAGGGGTCCCACTGCCTATTCCTGAACACTCAGGGGACAAGTCTGGGACCCTCCTGGAAGAAGGTTTGCTGAAAGTCTTAAAAAGCTCCTAGGAGTTTCCCCGGTGATTTATGTGCCCCTTATCAGTTGTCTTCCTTATCTCCTTCCCTGGCGTTTCGAGTTTACAGCACAAACACAGCCCTGGAACACTGTGGCCAGCAATGGTCACTGTGAGTTACATTTTTACAGCCAACAGCCCTTGTAAGCCCTCTAAGTACATGAAACTAAAGTGTGTTTGTTCCCTTTGAACTGCTCTGTGCCAATCATCCCCCACGGATCCAGGGCAGGGGGAAGAGGAAGCCCCAGGCAGATCCTGGCTCCATCAGCCCCTCCGAGCCGGGAGGTCACGAGCCCAGGCAGACAATTCAAGGTGTTTCCCATGACAGACAGTGACCTTTCCTTCCCCACTGCTATTTACCCAACTTGACCTGAGCAAAGCAAACAGGAGATGTCACATTTGTGAGCCAGACTGCAGCTCCCAGGCGGGCAGTGCCCCTGCACACTGCACCCACACCAGCCCAGCCTGCCCGGGGACGCGGTGGCATCCACACCGAGGGGCTGTGTGACACCGAGCCAGGCAGGCTGGCAGCTCAGATGGGATCATAAATCCCTCCCTTCAACACAGCCTGGATGCTACACAATCCAAAGGAACAGGGGAAGAGCAGCAAAGCAAGGTTTCACAAGGCAAAAGCATCCCACATTTATCAAGAGGAAATGACAGGTTATTTGGTGCGTCCTCAGAGTCACACTTTCAAGAGGAAATTGCCAGGGAAATATCAGGCAATCATGAGGATTTTTAAGGATTGGCATGGTGAGGACCCAAGACAGCAAAGTAACATTTCCCTTTGTGTTATTCTAATGGCACAGGGAGGACAAGTAGAACAACTTTCTATTTGTGAGAGGTCAAAAGTTCAGTAAGGACTAAGAGCAAAATTCTACAACAGTCAGCTCTGACCACAGAGCAGACTGAAGGACTGGAGATAAGATTTGGAGTGAACATATCAGCTCCAACCCCCTCCAGAAAAGGATGGGCAATTTATGCACCACATTCACAACAGTGATGTGAGAACACTTGCTTTCAGACAGTTTTACACACAGACTCCCACAAAAGCAATGTCATCCCAAATAAGCCACATTTTCTCCCCACACTAGTTCAAGAGCAGCAACATAAAATCAATACAGTCTTAGAAAGTTTCTACACCACCAAAATTAGCAGATAAATTAGCTACACCTTCTATTGTGTTACTGTTTGGTGAGGAAGGTAGGAAGCAGCAGGGGCTGCCTGCACACTCAGTGTGACACAGCACTGCTGCTCTGGGCACTGCTCAGCCCTCACTGACCCCACTGTGACACACACAGCACCCAGGGCAGCCTCTCCCAAATCCCTTTTCACTCCCCAAGGAGCTCCAGGGCTGGGTGGTTTGGTGGTGAGCCTAGAAGCAGAGCCAGGAGTGGAGCACAACCCTGTAGATGCCAGCCCACAGCACCAACCCATGCCATGAAGGATGCCCAGAGCTCCTCCTGGCATTTCAAAAGCTCCTTTAATGGCCTCTGTACTCATAACACAGGGGAGCAACCAGACAATAAATACAAAGCCGTGTATTTACCCTTCTCTGAAGTCATCCAGGCTTAATGTAAACGATTATCACAGTACAGGGCTGAGTAATGTAAAGCAGTCATCCCATCACATCATTAAAAAACAGAACTTTAAAAAATGACCAAATAATGTAGGATAACTCCCCTGTTAGGGGAGAACAGGCCCACGGGACCTGCAGAAGCTGCTGTTAAAACAAGAACAATTAGCTGGGGAACCTGAAGTAATTTGGAGCCACGAAAACATCTGCATTATGAGGTTGCTTAACAACATTTAAAACAGAAAAAAAAAAAAAGGTTGAACAAAAACTTGTTGTTATACACAGCAGTTTATTTTGAACAGATAGACTTTGAGAAGGAAAAAGGGTAAACCCTGAAAGCATGCATATGGATTTCTTGACAGGCAAGCCTGTGGCAAAAAAAAAAAAAAAAAAAAAGAAAAAAAAAGAGAAGTCTGTAGTATTTTACTAAAATAAGTGGAATAAAAACATTCCAAAGTGCTGTAAATTCAGATCTGGGAAATACCAACAAAGAAATCAAAGCATAAAGAGAAATTGCTGGCACACAGTAACAGCCTAGCTAATGGTAACAGGAAAGAATCCTCACATGGAACAGACCCACGTGTCCCTCTTACGACAGCCCTGGGTTTATGGATGCCTATCAAAGTTACCAGCACATCACATCCTTGTGCCTGTCTCGAGGTCACTTATTTTAGGACAAAATTCTGCACAATACTGAACACATTCATTTGTGTGTGTTTACAGAACGAGCCCATTGCTGCTTTGTAGGCAACTGCAAGTGTAACTAATCTCAAACTCTCAACTAATTCCAGTTTCCACTCTAAATTTTATTTTGGTGCCTCCATCTCTGGAATGCATCTACAAATATCTACCAAATTGTCCCTCCCTGTGTGTATTTAGCTGTGCTTTCCTCCACTGGATGTTTCATTTTTAAATGGCTAAACACTCAGCTGTCCCCTCACAATCCTTTCATCCTCCAGAAAGCTTCAAACTATAGTTATTTAAATCACCCAAAAGAGAACTAGATCAGGTTATTTTTGGAAAACCCCTTTGAGCAGGAAAGGCAAAACCTCTGCTCTTCAGCCACATGAGCTGTTTTATTTAACTCCAGACACAGTTGTGCATCCGAGCTTCTCAAAAGGGAACAGTAACTGCAGGGTGGGCTCCCACCATGAGCTGCCTGACCAGACATTCCCAGGGAAACGTGCCTGTAATTAAGGCAACTTCTCTCTAAAGAAAGCAGCACCCTGAGATTTAGAGACTATCTGTAAGACTACCTAAAGCCGTGCCACTAAATGCTCCATAAAATTCCCTAACAGTGGAAACAAAGAAATCCTGCTCTTTCAAAGGGTGGAGGATGGTACAAGGTTATCAGCACCAGCAGGAGCTATTTAAAAGGACATTTTTTTTCTTGTCCACTGTTTTAAAACACTTTATGCATAAGCATGAAGACAGATGATATTTCTGTCTGGAGAAACTGCCTTTAATTTCAGACATTGGTCTCATTTTCTCCGAGGAGCAGCTTATTTCGGTTAATGACAGAGCAGACGTCAGAGTTTCCTTCCCTCCAACCTCCTGCCCGGCACAGCAGCGCTGCTGTAATCAGGAGATTAAGTGTGCTTATTCATGTGTGAAATGCAGGCCTGAGCCCTGTCTCACATTAGAGCCTGGCTGCAGCCTATTCCTCATCAGCTCAGAATGCTTAACAACCGAGATGGATTCAATTACACCTCACTTCCTTTATTGCACTCGCAGAAAACACTAATAAATACTCAGTATTTAAAGTAGTAAAACCTCGCTAGTGCAAGCGTGACCTTTGATCTTTAATCTCCAGCTGCACGAGCAGGTCCTGCCACGAGGCAGCAGGAAAATGATTTGAAAAGAGAACAGACACAGAGAATAAGCACAAAGTTGGGAGATGTACTGCTTAAAAATAAGTTTGACTGCGGCAGCCCTACACAGCAGCTCGTTATCCCCCTGGGCTCTTGCTGAAGAGCTCCAAACACGTGTTAAAAGGTATTTGCAAAGAGGGTCTGTGTTTCAAGGGATCATATGAGCTCTTGCATGACCTTAAGTGAGAGAAACCAAAGCTGTCAATGTCAGCCTTTGACTTCCAACATATTTTCACCCCAGAAGTGCATCTCGGTGTCTCACACATCCTGCTGCCTGAGGTGAACTTCCCAAAGCAGCCCCACGCTGCCCAGTCCCCAAACCCCACCAGCACCACTTTTCATGGTGGCTCAAGGCCATCCCATGACTTCTCACTGCACAAACTTCCATGGGTTTTTTTCCCTTAGGTCTAGTTCATTTTTCTGGAAGTCAGAGAGGTTCCTTTTAAAAAAAACAACATCGTTTCAAAGGCAACTGAAAAATGCACCTTCTCTGCAGCCATGCTACTGCTCCTGGGCAACAACCAACTGAGGTCCTGAGTAGCTTTTAAGCACTATTTTTCAAAAAAAGGACCAGCTCTCAGCTCTCACACACTGGTGTCCCAACCCTGTAATATTATGCTCAAACAGTGACATCCATGCTACAGCAATGACCCCATCAGTGCCCAGCTGCCCACTGCTAATGAGCCCAGTTTGAACAAAGGACTTTACCACTGGCCACATCTTCCAGGAGAAGAGGAAAAAAAAATTTAAGAAATGCTCCAAGTGATTAATCTGCTTCTAATCTACACCAAGAGGAAATACTTTAACACTGCATGAAATAACTTCAGGCTTTGGTCACGCTTCAGACATTAATATCATTCCTGCTCGCAGGGCTCCCAGCAGAGGCTCTGAACTCGTGTGTGACTCAGGCAGGATCTGCTGTGGCAGCATGAGCTGGATCCCTGTATTTAGGTCTGATCTTGTAAGCTGCTGAGAACAAGGCTGGAGAGTAAGACCTTAAGCCATTAAGCACAGAATAACCAATGCAAATAACCACTAAGCTACACATGAAATGTGGTGGCCTCGTTCACACTGTGGTACCACCACAGCTCGTTCCTTGCCACCAGCAGAAACCAGGACGTGGCAGAGGTACTGTGGCAGCACTTTGGGTTTGTGGCCTTGTACACACAAAATAAAACTGAGAAAAGAAAAAAAGGAAAACCTTCCCCAGCTTTCATAATGACATGCTAATACTCCATGACATGCAAATGAAGATCACACGAGCCAGGTATCATACTGAAAACACCTTCCAAATGGAGGTTATTTTCCTGAAATGAAGCAATATGAAACTCCTGACTCCATTTTCAAGGTGAAGCTTTAAGGTCAGACACCAGTAACAGCTCTGAAACAACATTAAATGTTTAATAAAGCAGCTTGCAGTCCATAGTGGGTGAGACACTAGGCTAAGCAAAGCACCATAAACTGTTCAGAGCAGTGTTTGATCCACTGTGACCAAGGAAAGTCTTTTAAGACCTTCTTTATTCCCACAACAACAAACTGGGGTTACCATATCTCCTTGTTCTTTCAAATGAAAACCTGTGACCCCTCAGCAACCAAAGACAGCAAACCAAATTACATGATTTATTAGGGATCTGATGCACTGAAGTTTTCCTTGTGAAAGCTCAGCTTTGAAGACTCTTGACTGTGAAGCTTCCATCATTTTCTGCACGTGAGCGTTGAGCAGCTGAACAAGCAGGAGTGAGAAGGATGTCCTGTCACCCAGTGCTTCCTGAAACACTAACCTAATCAGGAGCTGACTTAAGAGCTACTTTCAAAATACTACACAACAAAATTCACTAGGTGCCAGTTGCCCAAGCAACTGGGACCTAATTAAATCTACCCAGCACTTGAGGGATTAGGCTGTTTTCTCCTGCAGTCCTCCAGCCTCTCCCCTGAGATAACACACACAGCTATGCTGAGATTTATTACTTGCTGACTGCTTCTCACATATGCTGATCTGGCCTTTGCATCAGAATGAACTTTGCTAGAAGTGACATTTCAAAACTGTTTTCAAAGTTAGGTACTATTTTTTTATTCAAAATATGAAATAAAAAGTTATGTAGAGCATTTTAGTATCGAATGGTATCGATAAGAGCAAGAAAAAAGGAACTCTTAGGAAGGGTATTTCTCAAGCTCTCAGCCCAAGAGCCACATGAGAAACTTTTCATTCTTTCCCACTCTGCTGTGTGTATTATTTCATTGTCCATTGCTTCCCAGACAGGGATAACTCCACACATGCTGCTCAGAGTTTAAAAAAAGACTCCCACAATCAAACAGCCTTTTTGGAGAGGGGACAAAAAACCCCCATCAAACCAAAACCTCCAGAAAACGACACATCAAAGCAAAGCAAAAACCCCAAACAAAGCAAAAACCACAGCAAGAGTTCTAAGAAAAAACCCCCTATATAAATCTAGACAAAAAAAAACCCTAACATAACCACTGTCTTCCTCACACATTATGCTCCAAAACAAAAATAAACTGAACTTGTCACGAGCATCGTTTAGGCTGGAAGAGGCAGAAAAAGTTTCAACCCTCTCCTAAAGATAACCATGAGGGAGTGTTTATTATTCACCATCTCCTGGACTAAAGCACTTGTTTATCTGCCCAAGAAGAACAGTTAGAACACTTTAAAGTTCCACAGAAGGGCTCTCCCGTGAGAGCCACAGCAGCTCCATGCTGCATGTCCCACAGTGGGTTCCACAGAGCGGAAAAAGCCCTCAGAATTTTATTAACCTGACACACAGTGCTTATAATTCATCCCCAACAATTCTCTGTACTCATACCGAGCTGAGATGTGCATTGAGCAAAGATTTCCCTGTCAGGAACTCTGTCATGCTCCTGAAATCCTAAACCACTGTGAACTCCCCCACGAGTGAACAGAACAAGAGTTATATTTACCTTTGGCATCTCAGATGCCACAGAAAGTCCTCAGAAGAGAAGAACCCAGCCAAAAGCATGGATTCAATCAAGTTTTGTGCCAAAACAGAACTTTATACAGCAGCATTTGTTAAAAAAAGCCCAAGTCTAAAGTTCAGCATGTACATGTTTAGCTGCATTCCCATTTGTATTGCTGACTCCTTGCTTTAAAAATCCACAAGAACTGCTTTTACCAACTCCACAGAGGTTGTACATCTTCCCAGGGCAAACTACAGCCTCTGGCTCCACGGCACACGAGGTCCCTCCCTATCACCCACGGTGCCTGTGACCAGCCTGTGCTGCTAAACCCCAGTGCAATTACCAATCCCAAGGTAAACCAGGCCTCGTTTGATTTAAAATCACAGCTGGACTTATATTTCACATTACCATAGTCATAAACTACAATAATTCAAATCGCAGCTCTCATTCTTGCACATGGACTAAAACTCATTTTTTTCAGTCTTAAAAACTTCTTGGGAGCATTTGATCACATGCTGCTTGAGTTAAAAACAGAGCATCACCACTGGTTTTTCCAAACACCACCTTTGCTTATGTGAGGGCAGCACAGGAACATCCCTCCCTGCTCAGCTGCAGCTCCTGCATCCCTTCCCGAAAGAATTCCTTCAGTTTAACCCAAAACCCACCCTCCTGCCCTCAGTGACACATCCCAGTGTGATGGGAGCAGACCCAAGGTGAAATACTGAAAATCCTCACCGAAAACCCCACACAAACAGATGGCATCATTTGGATTTTAAATGCTGCTTAGCATTTCCAGCTGCAAGTGGCAAATATCGAACATGCTCTGAATATGCAAATGATGAGATCAACACAAAAGGGGACAATGCAATTTCTGGTAAAGACAAGCAGCCAGAATGTTCAAACAGACTGCACCCCATTTTCATACACTAGTCATAATTACTTTATTGCACTGGGAAAGGGCAATCGCTTTCCCAACAATCTGATAACCTTGGGCTGCTCTTAACTCTTTAATACCAGTTTTAACTGTGAGCCCAGGCTGGGGCTCCAACTTTAAGCCAATTACAGCAGTCTGATATGAAACACATGGGGAAGATGAGTTCTGCCTCACATACTCTCCCACATCAGCTCACAAGACACCAAAGAACATTCAATTATTAAGCAGGAACTGCCATATATATATAAAAAAATCCATTCCCAGCTCTAATCTCAAAGGAATAGCTTTATTACCAGGAAATGGAAATCTGATTTTTGGCTTCTTTGTTAGATTTCAATAGGAAATGGAGCAAATACAGTGTGTTTTGACTGCTTGGAAGAATAAATTCAGTAGGGATCTGTTACTATGTCAAACTCAGAAAAAAAAGTCCCCAGCCTTAAGTGCTTGAATTGTATTGACTCATATTATGGCTCAGGCATTTCCACACTGTCTCGTGATTTCACTGCTCACTGGGGCTGCTTGTGCTCATCAGCACTGAGCAAATCCAGGAAACCTCTCAGCAGCACAAACCACAAATAACTGAGTTCCCAGGTTCCATTTGTGCCTGGGTTAAAAAACCTGCTCTGAGCAAGAACAGGGAGGCAGAGAAGTTCCCACAGGCAGGAGAGAACACCTCGGTCCTGCTGCAGGTCAGTGTTGGGTTTGTGGACTGAGCACATTAAGATGCTGAAACCTCCCCCATGAAGAACCTAAAGCCACTTCATTTTTCAGTGTTAGAACGTTTCACTGCCTTTATTTTACTAACTGGAGGGACCTGCATGGAGACAAAACAACACCAGATCTATGGATTAAAGTATCAAAACTCTGCACTTTCTCCAGTTCCCAGAAATGCCCAAAACCCTGATCCTCCCAAACAAGATCAGCACACGAACCCTGACCAGAACGTTCAAACTACAAAGTGCTTTAAACTTTAAGCATCTAAACAGAATAAAAGGTTATCAGACTGCAGATGCTGCTGGAACACTGACTGCCTCTTAACAAAATTTCAGTTTTATTTCAAAAAACAAGTAATTTTGATCTCCACAAATAAGCAAATTCGCAAACACTGCCAAAACCAAGGCATTTTTCTTGCTAGTCTCAAGAAAATTCAAATCAGCACTTGAGACAAAATATATTGCATGTACAAAACTGGTGTTACAGAAGCAGCAACTATCTATAGCAAAATTGGTTGCCTTCAGTAAAAGGTTTACCTATCACAGCTTTTTACAGTCAGTTCATTTAAAAAAAGGGAAAAATAAGGAATGAAAAACCTGCAAGTACCAAACTTTTAGGCCCCAATACTAACACATTCCAGATTTGTTATTTCACACTGTATTGTCATCTTATGAAAATGAAAGTGATATCCATTTTCATAGACTAATTAAACCAAGTTTCCTTTCAAAATTTGCCATTCTTTCCCAAGAGAAGAGCAGAGCTACATCGTTAATGCTGAATTTACAGCCTCCACTTCTTCTGTACTTTTGCTAACATTAGAAAAAGCCTGAATTCCAAATGCACCAATTACACAAAAAAAATTATGAGAAAATCTACACATCACAATCAAATACTATCTATTCCAGTAGTAAAACGTTTATCCAATTAGCAAGCCCTTTTCTTGGCTAAACTTGACACAAATGTTTCCTAAGGAAGGCCAGCTTGTTTTAATAATCTACATTTTTCAACACTGTTTGTTCTCACTTTGTATCCAAAGGTCAGAACTCAAATCACTACCTCAGGCAAACTTTGGAATAAATGCTATTTTTGTCCACTCTTCTGGAAAGAGTTTCACTTCTGCTAAGAAAGCTGAAGTATAAAAACCAGATTTCCCTCTGATTCATTTCAAGATGCCTGACAGTATTTTTCATAAAGTTATCTGATAGTGTGTTTTTTATGGGTCCTCTTTACTATTTAACTGGCAGTGTTACATCATCATAGGCTTTTCCTGTCTTTAGTAACAGAGAAATTTGTCCTGTGTTCTGAAACAGTGGAGAATCAGCCAAACAAGGAGCGAGGCCAAGCAGTGTCCAGTTGACACGAGCTGCGATTCCAGCTCCCCCGACACAGCCCTCCTCCCCTCAACGCCCCCTCTGACATGGATTTATACATATTAATAAAGATTTGCAGGTTAATCTGCCCCTTGGTGGCTGGTGATAACTCCAGGTGAAGGCCTTGGCACTGCACTCAGGGTTCATATCCACACCACACAGCCCAGGGGTACACCAGGATCAGGAACTGCAGGAACCTCCCCTCGCACACCAGGGCACCTCTGCTGCCCCTTGGCCACCCTGCTTCTACAGCAGTGCCCTGCACACAAAGGTGAAAACCTTCCCCCTTCACAGGCTCAGTATTAGAGACTCCCATCAGAGCACCTTCCAGGACTACAGCGCTTTAGAAACCATTTCTCATTTTATTCACCTTTAAAACACAAAACAGAACTACTCAGTGCTCTCATGCGCCACTTACTGAGTCTGGCACTTTAAATACACAAGATTCAAACGAAAATAAAAGTTATTTTAAAGCAGGAAAAGCTATCTTGGCCAAAACATTACAGCTCACAGAAACTAATAAAACTGATGTGCAGCTTGTTGACCCAGCCCCATGCGTGAGCCACCCCCAGGAAAGCAGCCAGAGCTGCTCTGTACCCTTCAGAGAGCTCCAGGTGCTGAGCACTGCCTCAAGCACCAGGGACTACACGGAATTCCTGCTCCCACAGCCTAGAAAATGCTGCTGGTCCTGCCCAGTTCTGTGACTCTCAGCTCTGGAGCCAGCCTAGTGCTGCAAAGACACAGCCTTCATTTGAAAACCACTTGGCCAAACCAGCATTTCACCACAACCTCAACACCCTGTACCTATTTCTGCACCCTGCCTCTGCAGCTGCTTTCTTTACTGGATCTCAGGTGGAGCATCCCATCGGCCCAACGGCCACAAGTTACAGAAATGCTGCTCTCCACTGTTTACAAACTGATCAGTGTGTTCCTTCTAATCCAACACACAACCTCTCAGGATCTCCTGAAGAAGTCCCAGAACAAGGAACAATTAACATATGCACACTGACCTCTCACTCAGAGCTGGCTCTATAAAGCTATGGAGCCGTTAAAGATTTAAAAAATTCGAAACCAACAGGTTAATTCTGGCTATTCTGAAGCAAAACAATAGGTAGCATAAACCTCCCCCACCCAAAGACAAGGAGGTTTAGGATTAGCTCAGTGATAAACAGCTTATTTCCTTCCCCACACACAGAAATCAAACGCAGGCTCTCTGGCAGGGAGCTGTTAACCACTCACATCAGGAGACAAAAGCCCCATCTTTGCCACCTTTACACAAACAAAAATAAGCAAAAGAGGGTTTGAGAGGCACATCAAGGGATTCTCTACAACCTGCAGTAAAACTGCAAAGACAGGCGATGCGTTCTGACAGAACAGCTGTACACATCATTATGTTAATTAAAATTAAAGTCTCATCTACTTAGCATACAAGCAGTTCACTGAACCTTAGTGACAAAAGGAAGGAACCATTTCCTCAAAGGGACATAATCACACACAACTGGAACAAGTTGTCTGCTTACACTGAAGGCCACAGCAGAAAGGAGATAGGAAAGTATTCAAGAAACAGTTCTGGCTATTTTAAGCAAAACAAAGCACTATCAACTCTAAAACACACACAAAGGAAGTGGTCGGATAGATTACGTCAGCCCTTGCCTCAATTCATAAATCCTAACCACAAAACAAGACAAATTCTGAACTGCCTCTCTCTGGAATCCTGTTTAAAGCCAATACACGCACTTTAGGTCTTAAAATACGCTCTCGAACAACACTCGCTGATGCATCACTTTCAAACAGCAACCGGGGGGTGAAAAAAAATTGTGTAATCCAAGTCAATTCTATCGTGCTGGCAGATCAAATAACATTTCGAGAAGTGCCTGCCAAGCACCCAGTCTGCCAGAGCACAATGAGCACTCAAGTGCTCGGGACTCAAAACCACCTTTCACTGGTCCCAGAGATCTTTATGAAATAGTTTAAACACTACTAAATTACAGGGTTGGAAAAACAAATAAAAGCTTTTAAATGCTGCTCCTACACCATTCTCAACTTGCTGTTAGGCATCTCAAGCGTCTGTCTTGTGACAGTCACTGGGCACAGGGATTCAAAAACGCCACTGCCTGTAAGAACAAAAACTGAGAAAAATGTGGAGTCGGTTGCACGTCTGGAACTAATTGCCTGCAGATTAACGGCTTTACATTGGAATAGTGCTGTCTGTAGGGTTTGAAATCCAGTTGACTTTAAACTGAGTTCCCAGAAGAAACGTATCTGTGGAGCATCTGAAATCACACTTCACTAGGTTTCTGTTCTCCACTCTCGTCTGCTTCATGCCCAACATTAACGTTAAGTTTAAAACAGCAAAGGAAGAAATTAAGTGGCCTTGTCAAGCGCCATTTCCACTCCCCGACAATTAAAGCAGCCCCATATGGCTGTAAGGAGCCACACAATGCCCCATGCAGGGCAAAGCCACATGGACTCAGACAAGCTTAAAACCAATTGCAAAACAAAGCAGAGCTGGTTTCTTCCTCAGGAAACAAAGTGGCCGAGCAGGTCTCCTATCGCTATCTTACAACACCATCAAACGTCGTTAAAAAAGTTACACCACACACTGTCCCAATTAGTACTTCAAAGGCATTCCACCGTACCAAGCGTAATGAAAAAGTACTTTCTTCCAGGATAAGGAAAATGCAATCCTTATCTCCTTATCTCATTTGCTTTCAAAAACCAGAATTAAACACAGCAGTCCGGCTATCCGAACTGTTTATATTTAGAACAGGGAGGTAAAGCATTTGTTATGGAAGAAAAAAAAAACCAAAAACCCGTGCAGCCCTTAGAGCGTTCTGAACTTCCCAGGCCAATAACAACCTACTCACGCCTCACCTACCAAGTCGATCCAACTTTTTCTGAAAAAAAAACCCAAAAAAAAAAC